>JAZKJV010006589.1:0-435224 GCA_037367405.1 Ottelia alismoides
TACAGACCGAAATCCGCCTCCTATACTACAATTCTTCATTTTTAAAGAGGTGAATTTCGCATTCATCAAATGGTGTTGCCGGGGAACGGGTGAATTTTTAGGGTTTTAAATCAATTTGATAATTGATTTTTGTGAAAATTAATTTTCGTGCCATTTTTTTTCTGCATTTTATTTTTCTCTCTTACTTCTGCTACTAACCGCAAAATCTCTCTTTGCAGACTTCTGGGAGCTGGATTTTTATATTAAATCAAGGATCTGCGATGAAGACTGAATTTTAATTTTGTGAGAGAAAGTTAGTATAGATTTAATTTTCTGCAATATTCCCAGGGTCCCTCTCTTTGAACCCTTGTAATAATTAAGACTGAACATTCCTGTGGTGTGTCGGGTCTGTTTCAACCCCTTCTGTGTGGTTGGGACCTGACTTGAGTGGCGTAGGACTTAGGCACATATACGCTTGCCTGTTTATCTTTGATTGTGCTCGTAATCTTTAGGCCACACTTTTCCACTAATTAAACGCACTATAGATCGTTCAACATTAGCCAAAAATTTTAATCAATTCTTCCCGCTAATAGAACTATCTGTTTAGGGCGTTTTCCATCTGTGCATATCATTTAGTGTAAATTTTAAATTCCTTGTCTTGCATCCCGCATGAAGAACGCGAGGATTCACTGTAAGTCCTTCTCTTAAGCATGCATCATTGATTTACGCTTGCATTGGCTTTTTCGATTCTCCCTCCTCGAGTTTTACAACTTAGGAATTAACGGAATTGGGACTGCTCGTTAGGCGTGAATTTCTGTGCTCACATTAACTTCAGTGATAACCTCAACTTAAAACCAGGACTGCTAATCAAGGTGACTGTAAATAAGCTGACCTAAAATTAACTTTTGTTTGGTGGAGAGAAACCCACTCATTGTTTGCGTAAGGACAAGATCACACACCTTAGGGTAGAGCCAAAACTGAGGAATTTCACAGAGACTACTGATTTTAAAAACAATTAGCTACTTTTCAGTGAGGGTCTCGGGTAGCCATTTTACGGTCTGACTTCCCTTAGCAGAGTGGGTGGTTTAGAGGACACCGCGGAAGGCACCGTCCTCAAGCAACACGGGTAGCCGTTTATACGGTCCGTACTTGCACCTATACTGGCTGAGAGTAGATGCAACTAGTTGTACGAACTCGGGACAGTCTTTGAGAAATATTTCAGTACCTAACAGCTCCACTTAATCTGCAAGATTGTTTTGTCATTAAATTAAAATTGAAAAGATAAGCGGCCGAACCCTAACGTGCCTTCACCAGTGTTGAGTGGGTGAATCAACGTGTTTGTTTTGTGTTTGATTTGTGTGCGTCAAAGACTTTGCAATCGCAAGTAAATCGTGGTTCGCTAATCATTCCATCCATCTTGACAAGATGTCGGCACAGTGGTCTTCTTTTCCGATCTCCACGACCTTGTCCCGATATTCTTCTTCTCACACTCCTCAAGAGAACCTGAGCTTCAAATCAAATTCACCTCAACCATCATTCTCTTCCCGCCCATACATCCCACCCTATGACCACTCTTCTTCTTGGAATAGTCCTCTTTCACATTCTGACAATTTTATGGACACGAGAGAGAGACCAGAATCGAGGATGAACAATAGAGTGACCGCTATTGATATAAGAACACAATTTCCGGTCACTAGGATCTCACAACCTCTTGAACCGCCCTCTACTCAGGATGAATATCCTCTTGAGTATAATCAATTTTCCTTCGACACTCTACGAGGAAACCAAAGTCAAGGAAATACAACTCATGACCAGAACATAATGTTTATGAACAATCAACACTCTACTCGAGGTTACATGCCAGAATCACGACACATGGAGACTGATTATTCAATCACTAGTCATGAGATGTTTGAGGATGAGATTGCTCGGATTAATCATAGAGCAGACACTTTAACTATGAGAATATATGATCTCATCCAGGTTAATACAAAATTCAGAAGAAGTGAGGCCACCACCATGCGAACCACTGGATCATCACAATCAGACACAACCACTGACCTCTGACCCCCCGACTGATCATATTACAGAAAATACCAAAAAAATTGAAAATTTTGAAAATTCAAAAAAATGGACAATTCTGAAATGGAAGCGTTTTGCAAGAGTCTGATCTTAGAGCTTCCATTAATCAAAGCCATAGAATATGTGCCCGATCTTAAGAGATTTGTGAAGAGTCGACTGATACCCAAAAAGATGGGCAAGAAACGATCCAGGACTGAATATCATGTCATATCTATGGCTAGTTCTTTGGTGATGAATCATAAACTCAAAAGCCGCAAAATCAAGCGGTTGACTCGGGTCACATGTGAAATTGAGGATTCTATATTCACTCATGTTCGGTTAGACGACGACTCCACATTGAACATCCTTCCCATGTCCGTCTTTGACCAACTCAAACTCGGACAACTCAAAAAGACTAGGGTGATCGTTCAATTAGCCGATCGATCTACCAAAAGACCGCGGGGGATCGTTTCTGTCGTCGTAAATTTCCGAGGGGAAAAACACAAAGTGGACTTTATTGTCCTTGACATTGAGCACCCCGGAAGGATGTCTGAGTCTCCTATTATTTTAGGAAAGCCGTTCTTAGCCTCCGCTAAGGCGATCGTCGATTGCGAGACTCAGGAAATCAAGTTCCCGAACTCGGACCACAATGAACACGAACCCAATGACACATCCGACTCTGAGGAAAACCAACTTGAAACCAACAGTTATGATCAGGATATTTCACACTATCAGACATCTCCGCATGACACACTGATAAAAACAATAGGAGAGTCACCCAACAAACTGACCGTTGAACAAACTTTGGATTCTCACCACCCTATCACTGCTCCTAGGAAAATTCAAGATTTTGGAGCTTCTGAAGAATTGGACCATATTTTTGAAGATCGCCACGATTATTTGAGTGGTCCAATCTTTGAGTCGGCAGTAATTCATGAGATACTTGAACCAGATAAGGACCCGACTCTGGAAACATCCGATGTCACCAAAATCATGATCATACGAAGGTGACATCAGCGCCCCCAGCCTTAAACCACAAAAACACAAGGAACAATTTCCCTCGACCGAAGCGGTGCATGACCCTTCAGGAATTGGTCGACTTTTATGGGGATTCATCTGATGAGGAACTCACAAATGCCACATCGGTTACTCAAGACAGGGAGATGAAGACTGTCCAACTTCCTCCCAATACTTTTCAAGGAAACAAACCGACCAAGAAAGTCACCTTTGACCTTACACATCAGGCGATTTCTGACGAGTCCTCGTCCGATCATGATGTGGTTCATCAGATAAGTGCAATAGGTACAGCTCTGATCCAAGGGCACTTACCTCTGATCGACAAAAGTTGGAGATCCTCTGCAGACCACTACTATTCTCCTGAGGACGACTCCGACGATGGCTGGTCTTCTTCATCGGCCTCCTCTTCATCACACTCCACATCTCCATACTATCTCCCTCCACACTCCCGCAAGAAGGTCCGTCGCAAACCTCCTTGATCTTGTACATCCGCAAATCTACCCGGTTCCCCTTCTGTATTTATCCGATTATACTTAGGCTGACCTGAACCTAAGTATAGGGGGACCGCTACCATTGTTTATACATCACTTCTCTTCTTTTGTTTTTAATCCCTCTATATTTAGTACGAGCTATGTCAACATTTCACTTTGTGCCATGGGGACATAGCACAAGCTAAGTATAGGGGGGTGTATTTGTATATATTTTATCTACTTTATCCATAGCCCGTACTTTAATCGATTTTATCTAACATCGGGGATGGGTACAAGTAGTGTGTATAATACCTGTTTTTCAAAAAAAACAACAAAAAAAACAACAAAAAAAAACAACAAAAAATAAAAACCCAAAAAAATCCTTCTTGCATTTCATCAAGCATTTCATGCATCCCTTGGTCGATATATTCCTGACACATTCACTATCACTCAAGGCTTGAGGATTTTTGAGGACACTTGATTTCTGAGATCTTGAGATTCTGCGTTAGCCTGCCTTAGTCATTAGGGTTTTGAACTTAATAATCCACACTTCCCTAGTTTGAAAGATTTGAGCGCTATATTGCACTCTTCATCTCTATCTTCAAAAAGAATATGATCAGCACAATCACTCCCACAACTGCATGATTGATGAGATGAGTTGAGATATCACTTGAGGAACTAGGACTAGAGATTTGAGTCTAGATCCGATCTGATGATATTCGAGGATGGGATAAAGTTAATGAAGGCTTCAGAAAACCTGAGTGTCAGCAAAACACTAGCCAGTATGTGAACAAGATTCATATGCTATCTTTTTGATATTGACCTAAGTGCCAGGGTGTGATGAAACTTAATGAAAATTGTTGATCAGTGTGCGCCAACTTTTGGTAAAAGCAGTGGAGCTAGCCGACAAAGAAAAAAAAAAGAGAGAAATGTCAAAGAAAAGCTCTATCATCCAAAGTCAAAATTCCAAAATGAGCTTCCACCAATGGCGAGCGCTCCCAAATATTTTCAAAGTGTCCACTTGGACCAAGCGCTAATTAGGACCAAGGAGTCGGGCTGACACCATAAAAGGGCCCTGCATCGTAAGCGATACAAGTCTGGGTGTCGAAGGTATCTTAGGTACTCAAAAGAGACACACCCCGGTGTACTCCCAGAAAAACAAGTGCAGACGACTCCAAATTCTCTTGACGGACACATTGATCAACAAAATAAAAATATACTTGTGTTGAGTAATAAGGCACTCGAGAGGCACCTTGTTCCAATGAAAGGGAGAAAAAAATTAGACACAATCCTATGCCCTCCATCATCTGGCCGTCCATATACACTTTTCAAGACTGACAAACTAATGAGACGGTGGACTGAAGCAAGAATAGATTTATTCCCTAGTGTTGAGGATTAGGTCTAGAGGAGGATCTTTGGAACTGGAACTTTGAGTGATGCCCCGACTCGACTCTCATGAAATGCAGTACACTTAAAATCATATCCTTATATTTTATGTACAAACAGAGAGTCTGAAAACTAGAAAAGTTAGATTCCTTTTGATTAAAGCCTGGTTGAGTCCAGAATTTTAGGGTCGCTCAAATTAAGGGTCTTCTATGAATTAAGCCTTGAAAATTCACATACACAGTCAGGGGTGTATTCAACTAAGTCATTCATTCATGCTCGGGGACGAGCATGGTCTAAGTATAGGGGTATGATGAATCTCGTATTCATCATGCTAAAATTGGTCATTTAGACTCTGTCCCCCATCATCCACCTGTAATTATTCATTAATAGAGCATTATTAGCCATCATGCATGTATAAATAATACCTGCATTTCATCATGCATAATTGCATTTAAAATTCCCAGTGTAAATTAGCCCAAAAAGCCGCTAACTTCTCACATTTTTAGTTAATTCATCCTAACTCTAATTGACCCAAAACTACCTCCATTGTGTAGATAATACTAACCTTATTAAATAAAAAATACAAAAAAATTACTAACCCCAATAAGTGTCAAATAATCCCAAAGTCAAATTTCACATCTGACGGACTAAAATGAGCATATCTCCCACATACAGTGTCTGATTTTGGTCTACTCACTTTTAAAGTACTTCATTTTCAAATACCTTCAAAATAAGACCAATTTCTTAAATTTCGGAGCTCATTTGTGAAAGTTGGGTTTTCGGCCTCTTTTGCGCATTTTAACTTTTTGCCAATTTTGACCTGAGTTTTTATGTGTATAATTAACTCTTTTAATTTTATTTCTTTTTCATTTGTGTCCTTTGATGAAAGTTTTAATATGAAGCGTAAAGATCCAAATCCAGATCAAAACTAAGATCAAAGAAACTGACCAAGTTCAAGTGTCCGTTGTCGGTCTGTACAAAAGTTGTGTGTTTCTTACCTTTATTTTATTTTCCTATTTTCTTAACCTTTAAAAATCCAAAAAAATTAGATTAATGTGTAAATAATTTTCTTCTATTTTATCGTATTTTTTCTAGAATTTTTATCCCCTCTAAAACCACCAAAAAATTACAAATCTCAAAAATGCGGTTTTTCGTACACATGGAAAGCCACCAAAAATACCACTTCGCACAGGTGACTTCTTTTGCTCCCGGGCCCTTCATGAAAGTTGTAGATCTCGACGAGATGAACAACTTTCATGAAAAAATTTTTTCGATCCGAGGTCATCTTTTACCTCTTTTGCCCACTTTAAAATCGGAAATTTTTTTGGTGCCACGTGGCAGCTCCAGGGCGTGCCACGTGGCACCCCGCTGTTACTCTCTACCCAGCCGCACCCGGGTCACGTGCCTAGCACGTGACCCCATCATCTCCCACCTCCAGCCGTTTCTTCACCCCCCCCTTCCTGTAACGCCCATCGCCGCCCCATAACCGCCACATGCGGCCATCAAATCCGCCATGCGCGGCCTTAACCCCTCCTCGTCGTCCTATAAATCCGCACCTACCGCAGGCACCTCTGCATCCGCCCTTCCCCCTGCACCGCCGGTGACAGCGGCTTGATGCTCCTCGCGGCGTGATCCAGAGCCACCAACTCTGCTGCAGCTTCTTAGACTGCCAAGCTCGCCATCTTGCCGAGTGGCTCGAGCAAGAACACGGGAGTGAGCCCCTGCTCCTCCTTTCCCAGGCACTTCATCCATCCTTTCCCAGGTAAACCCCATTACTTCCTTCTTATCCCTATTTCTTTTTCTCTTTCGTCACTGTCGTCCTTTTATTTCTCTGCTACTGTAGTCTTCCCATTTCTTTCCATCGTTTCCTCTGTCACTTAATCCAAATCCGCACCACCCGTTCTCTGACTGTCACCTTCACACCTTGATCTCTCCGCTTCTTTTCTATCCCAACACGATCTTCCCCTCTGATCACAATCTGTGGTCGGAGCTATAGCTCCCTCCATCCGCTCACATCGGAGCTACCCATTCCCCCTTCCTATCTTAGTGATCAGACCTTTGAGCTTGGAGCTCGAAGGTGCCCTTCTGTCTAATTACTTACAGGTATACTGGAGGGCAATCAATCCCTGGAACCACTAACTGGAACTTGAATCTCTGCCATTCAGAAGGGTAACTTAAGGTAAGGAAATGATGTTATTTTCTATGGTTGAAATGGAAATCCTGATGCGTTAAAACCCGTGGATCATGTGCTTTAAGTTGATGCAAATCTGCTATTCTATCTGTATCTAATTCAAAACTTTAAATCTCTTGGGTAATATCTTTAATTTGTGGCTAGAATCTACTGCTTAACTATTAAAATATTTGAGTTAAATCAAGATATGTGGAGTTGAGATTTAAGTTGAAATCCTTATTGGATCCCTATATCCTCACGTGAGTGGAGATTTATCACAAGATAGGCGTATATGAATCATGTATTCAAGCCATTGACGTTAATAAGGAGTGATATCCAAGTGAGCTTTTGAGTGTTGAGCAGTAATACCAAAAGTTGTGTGTTCTGTTTAGTCTCTGCTATTCAATCGTGCATAATAACTGGAGTAATCCACTGATCTTTCAATTGTTGTTATTAGATATATTACTGTGAATTTGAATTATGGGACAGAGCATCCTCAGACCCTATACTGGACATTGAAAACATAAGTTTAAAGAACCAATTATTGTTGTACACGTTAAGATTGACATAGGATGCTATTATGGGGTATCTGTTGCAATCTGTATTCACTCGGATCTGAATGTTTCTAGGGATTTGTGTGTTCATTGCTTAAATAAAGTCAACACCAATTTCATGTACATCTCCAACCATTGAATCATTCTCGCTTATGAAGCAGACACAGGAAACATATGCTTGTTAATATCGTGAATCAAGTATCATTGCATCCATTTTTTTCTGTTTGAGATTATGACATGTTCCACATTCAACCTGACCCGATTCTCGAGGAATCGAGGTAATTTTAATTTGCAGGACATTGAGGGAAAATGATTGGAAAACCAGAAGCTGCATAACTTCTAGATACCAATCAATTACATGGAGCACTGTAGTGCCGCCCCTTTGATCCACACAGTTGAAGCATCTTCCGTCGTCACATTTCGAGCCCGGAAGCGTCACCACATGAGGGCTAATTTCATATAAGGACCTTCGGATTTTGATATTCAAAGATAAGTCCTTCTAGGGACCCAATTGAGAAGAAAACTTTATCTTTTATTACATTTCAGTCCTTGAAAGTTGTTTATTGTGTAACGTTCCCATACGAACTCAGTTCTTAACACACAATATGTCGTTTTGAATCTTATTCCATTCTCTATCATTTGACAGAGTTTGTGGACAGATCTGAGGTTGTTTATTGATAATTAGTATTTGAGGATCTCTTTTGACATATGCAGGCTGAGTTTGACATATTTGTGCCCTATTAAGATATTCACGATTTATTTTGCAGGGATTTGATTTAGAAAATGATGGAATCGATTTCATATCTGAGGACTTAATTTTTGCAGTGGTTAAATCAAGGAGATTGATGAGGTTTATTGACTTGTGGACTGCAAACAGTTCTTGAGAATAAAATTAGAAAGATTTTTGAGATAAAAATCATTGCAGGATTATTTATATTTCTATCTGGATTCTTACCTATCTCTGGATTAAATTGATTATATTTTTCTTTTGAGAACCCTTATTTGATCTGTGATTTTATTTCGAGGATATTGATTAATCTTATTTGGATTAAACATCACTAAAAATCGCAGATCCTGGGCATAATTCTCTCTGTTTATTTTCTTTACATCACTTTGCATCTCATTGCATTGTACATTCTCAGACACAGAGATTTTATCAAACATTAATTAATTATTTAATTTGATTTAAAAACCACGCAACTGAAAATCACCGTTCCATTTGTTCGACCTTGGTAAACTTGCCAAGTAAAAATATTCCACAACATTCAAAGATTGTGGTATTTTGACGACCGAAATCCGCCTCCTATACTACAATTCTTCATTTTTAAAGAGGTGAATTTCGCATTCATCAAATGGCGCCGTTGCCGGGGAACGGTGAATTTTTAGGGTTTTAAATCAATTTGATAATTGATTTTTGTGAAAATTAATTTTCGTGCCATTTTTTTTCTGCATTTTATTTTTCTCTCTTACTTCTGCTACTAACCGCAAAATCTCTCTTTGCAGACTTCTGGGAGCTGGATTTTTATATTAAATCAAGGATCTGCGATGAAGACTGAATTTTAATTTTGTGAGAGAAAGTTAGTATAGATTTAATTTTCTGCAATATTCCCAGGGTCCCTCTCTTTGAACCCTTGTAATAATTAAGACTGAACATTCCTGTGGTGTGTCGGGTCTGTTTCAACCCCTTCTGTGTGGTTGGGACCTGACTTGAGTGGCGTAGGACTTAGGCACATATACGCTTGCCTGTTTATCTTTGATTGTGCTCGTAATCTTTAGGCCACACTTTTCCACTAATTAAACGCACTATAGATCGTTCAACATTAGCCAAAAATTTTAATCAATTCTTCCCGCTAATAGAACTATCTGTTTAGGGCGTTTTCCATCTGTGCATATCATTTAGTGTAAATTTTAAATTCCTTGTCTTGCATCCCGCATGAAGAACGCGAGGATTCACTGTAAGTCCTTCTCTTAAGCATGCATCATTGATTTACGCTTGCATTGGCTTTTTCGATTCTCCCTCCTCGAGTTTTACAACTTAGGAATTAACGGAATTGGGACTGCTCGTTAGGCGTGAATTTCTGTGCTCACATTAACTTCAGTGATAACCTCAACTTAAAACCAGGACTGCTAATCAAGGTGACTGTAAATAAGCTGACCTAAAATTAACTTTTGTTTGGTGGAGAGAAACCCACTCATTGTTTGCGTAAGGACAAGATCACACACCTTAGGGTAGAGCCAAAACTGAGGAATTTCACAGAGACTACTGATTTTAAAAACAATTAGCTACTTTTCAGTGAGGGTCTCGGGTAGCCATTTTACGGTCTGACTTCCCTTAGCAGAGTGGGTGGTTTAGAGGACACCGCGGAAGGCACCGTCCTCAAGCAACACGGGTAGCCGTTTATACGGTCCGTACTTGCACCTATACTGGCTGAGAGTAGATGCAACTAGTTGTACGAACTCGGGACAGTCTTTGAGAAATATTTCAGTACCTAACAGCTCCACTTAATCTGCAAGATTGTTTTGTCATTAAATTAAAATTGAAAAGATAAGCGGCCGAACCCTAACGTGCCTTCACCAGTGTTGAGTGGGTGAATCAACGTGTTTGTTTTGTGTTTGATTTGTGTGCGTCAAAGACTTTGCAATCGCAAGTAAATCGTGGTTCGCTAATCATTCCATCCATCTTGACAAGATGTCGGCACAGTGGTCTTCTTTTCCGATCTCCACGACCTTGTCCCGATATTCTTCTTCTCACACTCCTCAAGAGAACCTGAGCTTCAAATCAAATTCACCTCAACCATCATTCTCTTCCCGCCCATACATCCCACCCTATGACCACTCTTCTTCTTGGAATAGTCCTCTTTCACATTCTGACAATTTTATGGACACGAGAGAGAGACCAGAATCGAGGATGAACAATAGAGTGACCGCTATTGATATAAGAACACAATTTCCGGTCACTAGGATCTCACAACCTCTTGAACCGCCCTCTACTCAGGATGAATATCCTCTTGAGTATAATCAATTTTCCTTCGACACTCTACGAGGAAACCAAAGTCAAGGAAATACAACTCATGACCAGAACATAATGTTTATGAACAATCAACACTCTACTCGAGGTTACATGCCAGAATCACGACACATGGAGACTGATTATTCAATCACTAGTCATGAGATGTTTGAGGATGAGATTGCTCGGATTAATCATAGAGCAGACACTTTAACTATGAGAATATATGATCTCATCCAGTTAATACAAAATTCAGAAGAAGTGAGGCCACCACCATGCGAACCACTGGATCATCACAATCAGACACAACCACTGACCTCTGACCCCCCGACTGATCATATTACAGAAAATACCAAAAAAATTGAAAATTTTGAAAATTCAAAAAAAATGGACAATTCTGAAATGGAAGCGTTTTGCAAGAGTCTGATCTTAGAGCTTCCATTAATCAAAGCCATAGAATATGTGCCCGATCTTAAGAGATTTGTGAAGAGTCGACTGATACCCAAAAAGATGGGCAAGAAACGATCCAGGACTGAATATCATGTCATATCTATGGCTAGTTCTTTGGTGATGAATCATAAACTCAAAAGCCGCAAAATCAAGCGGTTGACTCGGGTCACATGTGAAATTGAGGATTCTATATTCACTCATGTTCGGTTAGACGACGACTCCACATTGAACATCCTTCCCAAGTCCGTCTTTGACCAACTCAAACTCGGACAACTCAAAAAGACTAGGGTGATCGTTCAATTAGCCGATCGATCTACCAAAAGACCGCGGGGGATCGTTTCTGTCGTCGTAAATTTCCGAGGGGAAAAACACAAAGTGGACTTTATTGTCCTTGACATTGAGCACCCCGGAAGGATGTCTGAGTCTCCTATTATTTTAGGAAAGCCGTTCTTAGCCTCCGCTAAGGCGATCGTCGATTGCGAGACTCAGGAAATCAAGTTCCCGAACTCGGACCACAATGAACACGAACCCAATGACACATCCGACTCTGAGGAAAACCAACTTGAAACCAACAGTTATGATCAGGATATTTCACACTATCAGACATCTCCGCATGACACACTGATAAAAACAATAGGAGAGTCACCCAACAAACTGACCGTTGAACAAACTTTGGATTCTCACCACCCTATCACTGCTCCTAGGAAAATTCAAGATTTTGGAGCTTCTGAAGAATTGGACCATATTTTTGAAGATCGCCACGATTATTTGAGTGGTCCAATCTTTGAGTCGGCAGTAATTCATGAGATACTTGAACCAGATAAGGACCCGACTCTGGAAACATCCGATGTCACCAAAATTCATGATCATACGAAGGTGACATCAGCGCCCCCAGCCTTAAACCACAAAAACACAAGGAACAATTTCCCTCGACCGAAGCGGTGCATGACCCTTCAGGAATTGGTCGACTTTTATGGGGATTCATCTGATGAGGAACTCACAAATGCCACATCGGTTACTCAAGACAGGGAGATGAAGACTGTCCAACTTCCTCCCAATACTTTTCAAGGAAACAAACCGACCAAGAAAGTCACCTTTGACCTTACACATCAGGCGATTTCTGACGAGTCCTCGTCCGATCATGATGTGGTTCATCAGATAAGTGCAATAGGTACAGCTCTGATCCAAGGGCACTTACCTCTGATCGACAAAAGTTGGAGATCCTCTGCAGACCACTACTATTCTCCTGAGGACGACTCCGACGATGGCTGGTCTTCTTCATCGGCCTCCTCTTCATCACACTCCACATCTCCATACTATCTCCCTCCACACTCCCGCAAGAAGGTCCGTCGCAAACCTCCTTGATCTTGTACATCCGCAAATCTACCCGGTTCCCCTTCTGTATTTATCCGATTATACTTAGGCTGACCTGAACCTAAGTATAGGGGGACCGCTACCATTGTTTATACATCACTTCTCTTCTTTTGTTTTTAATCCCTCTATATTTAGTACGAGCTATGTCAACATTTCACTTTGTGCCATGGGGACATAGCACAAGCTAAGTATAGGGGGGTGTATTTGTATATATTTTATCTACTTTATCCATAGCCCGTACTTTAATCGATTTTATCTAACATCGGGGATGGGTACAAGTAGTGTGTATAATACCTGTTTTTCAAAAAAAACAACAAAAAAAACAACAAAAAAAAACAACAAAAAATAAAAACCCAAAAAAATCCTTCTTGCATTTCATCAAGCATTTCATGCATCCCTTGGTCGATATATTCCTGACACATTCACTATCACTCAAGGCTTGAGGATTTTTGAGGACACTTGATTTCTGAGATCTTGAGATTCTGCGTTAGCCTGCCTTAGTCATTAGGGTTTTGAACTTAATAATCCACACTTCCCTAGTTTGAAAGATTTGAGCGCTATATTGCACTCTTCATCTCTATCTTCAAAAAGAATATGATCAGCACAATCACTCCCACAACTGCATGATTGATGAGATGAGTTGAGATATCACTTGAGGAACTAGGACTAGAGATTTGAGTCTAGATCCGATCTGATGATATTCGAGGATGGGATAAAGTTAATGAAGGCTTCAGAAAACCTGAGTGTCAGCAAAACACTAGCCAGTATGTGAACAAGATTCATATGCTATCTTTTTGATATTGACCTAAGTGCCAGGGTGTGATGAAACTTAATGAAAATTGTTGATCAGTGTGCGCCAACTTTTGGTAAAAGCAGTGGAGCTAGCCGACAAAGAAAAAAAAAAGAGAGAAATGTCAAAGAAAAGCTCTATCATCCAAAGTCAAAATTCCAAAATGAGCTTCCACCAATGGCGAGCGCTCCCAAATATTTTCAAAGTGTCCACTTGGACCAAGCGCTAATTAGGACCAAGGAGTCGGGCTGACACCATAAAAGGGCCCTGCATCGTAAGCGATACAAGTCTGGGTGTCGAAGGTATCTTAGGTACTCAAAAGAGACACACCCCGGTGTACTCCCAGAAAAACAAGTGCAGACGACTCCAAATTCTCTTGACGGACACATTGATCAACAAAATAAAAATATACTTGTGTTGAGTAATAAGGCACTCGAGAGGCACCTTGTTCCAATGAAAGGGAGAAAAAAATTAGACACAATCCTATGCCCTCCATCATCTGGCCGTCCATATACACTTTTCAAGACTGACAAACTAATGAGACGGTGGACTGAAGCAAGAATAGATTTATTCCCTAGTGTTGAGGATTAGGTCTAGAGGAGGATCTTTGGAACTGGAACTTTGAGTGATGCCCCGACTCGACTCTCATGAAATGCAGTACACTTAAAATCATATCCTTATATTTTATGTACAAACAGAGAGTCTGAAAACTAGAAAAGTTAGATTCCTTTTGATTAAAGCCTGGTTGAGTCCAGAATTTTAGGGTCGCTCAAATTAAGGGTCTTCTATGAATTAAGCCTTGAAAATTCACATACACAGTCAGGGGTGTATTCAACTAAGTCATTCATTCATGCTCGGGGACGAGCATGGTCTAAGTATAGGGGTATGATGAATCTCGTATTCATCATGCTAAAATTGGTCATTTAGACTCTGTCCCCCATCATCCACCTGTAATTATTCATTAATAGAGCATTATTAGCCATCATGCATGTATAAATAATACCTGCATTTCATCATGCATAATTGCATTTAAAATTCCCAGTGTAAATTAGCCCAAAAAGCCGCTAACTTCTCACATTTTTAGTTAATTCATCCTAACTCTAATTGACCCAAAACTACCTCCATTGTGTAGATAATACTAACCTTATTAAATAAAAAATACAAAAAAATTACTAACCCCAATAAGTGTCAAATAATCCCAAAGTCAAATTTCACATCTGACGGACTAAAATGAGCATATCTCCCACATACAGTGTCTGATTTTGGTCTACTCACTTTTAAAGTACTTCATTTTCAAATACCTTCAAAATAAGACCAATTTCTTAAATTTCGGAGCTCATTTGTGAAAGTTGGGTTTTCGGCCTCTTTTGCGCATTTTAACTTTTTGCCAATTTTGACCTGAGTTTTTATGTGTATAATTAACTCTTTTAATTTTATTTCTTTTTCATTTGTGTCCTTTGATGAAAGTTTTAATATGAAGCGTAAAGATCCAAATCCAGATCAAAACTAAGATCAAAGAAACTGACCAAGTTCAAGTGTCCGTTGTCGGTCTGTACAAAAGTTGTGTGTTTCTTACCTTTATTTTATTTTCCTATTTTCTTAACCTTTAAAAATCCAAAAAAATTAGATTAATGTGTAAATAATTTTCTTCTATTTTATCGTATTTTTTCTAGAATTTTTATCCCCTCTAAAACCACCAAAAAATTACAAATCTCAAAAATGCGGTTTTTCGTACACATGGAAAGCCACCAAAAATACCACTTCGCACAGGTGACTTCTTTTGCTCCCGGGCCCTTCATGAAAGTTGTAGATCTCGACGAGATGAACAACTTTCATGAAAAAATTTTTTTGATCCGAGGTCATCTTTTACCTCTTTTGCCCACTTTAAAATCGGAAATTTTTTTGGTGCCACGTGGCAGCTCCAGGGCGTGCCACGTGGCACCCCGCTGTTACTCTCTACCCAGCCGCACCCGGGTCACGTGCCTAGCACGTGACCCCATCATCTCCCACCTCCAGCCGTTTCTTCACCCCCCCCCTTCCTGTAACGCCCATCGCCGCCCCATAACCGCCACATGCGGCCATCAAATCCGCCATGCGCGGCCTTAACCCCTCCTCGTCGTCCTATAAATCCGCACCTACCGCAGGCACCTCTGCATCCGCCCTTCCCCCTGCACCGCCGGTGACAGCGGCTTGATGCTCCTCGCGGCGTGATCCAGAGCCACCAACTCTGCTGCAGCTTCTTAGACTGCCAAGCTCGCCATCTTGCCGAGTGGCTCGAGCAAGAACACGGGAGTGAGCCCCTGCTCCTCCTTTCCCAGGCACTTCATCCATCCTTTCCCAGGTAAACCCCATTACTTCCTTCTTATCCCTATTTCTTTTTCTCTTTCGTCACTGTCGTCCTTTTATTTCTCTGCTACTGTAGTCTTCCCATTTCTTTCCATCGTTTCCTCTGTCACTTAATCCAAATCCGCACCACCCGTTCTCTGACTGTCACCTTCACACCTTGATCTCTCCGCTTCTTTTCTATCCCAACACGATCTTCCCCTCTGATCACAATCTGTGGTCGGAGCTATAGCTCCCTCCATCCGCTCACATCGGAGCTACCCATTCCCCCTTCCTATCTTAGTGATCAGACCTTTGAGCTTGGAGCTCGAAGGTGCCCTTCTGTCTAATTACTTACAGGTATACTGGAGGGCAATCAATCCCTGGAACCACTAACTGGAACTTGAATCTCTGCCATTCAGAAGGGTAACTTAAGGTAAGGAAATGATGTTATTTTCTATGGTTGAAATGGAAATCCTGATGCGTTAAAACCCGTGGATCATGTGCTTTAAGTTGATGCAAATCTGCTATTCTATCTGTATCTAATTCAAAACTTTAAATCTCTTGGGTAATATCTTTAATTTGTGGCTAGAATCTACTGCTTAACTATTAAAATATTTGAGTTAAATCAAGATATGTGGAGTTGAGATTTAAGTTGAAATCCTTATTGGATCCCTATATCCTCACGTGAGTGGAGATTTATCACAAGATAGGCGTATATGAATCATGTATTCAAGCCATTGACGTTAATAAGGAGTGATATCCAAGTGAGCTTTTGAGTGTTGAGCAGTAATACCAAAAGTTGTGTGTTCTGTTTAGTCTCTGCTATTCAATCGTGCATAATAACTGGAGTAATCCACTGATCTTTCAATTGTTGTTATTAGATATATTACTGTGAATTTGAATTATGGGACAGAGCATCCTCAGACCCTATACTGGACATTGAAAACATAAGTTTAAAGAACCAATTATTGTTGTACACGTTAAGATTGACATAGGATGCTATTATGGGGTATCTGTTGCAATCTGTATTCACTCGGATCTGAATGTTTCTAGGGATTTGTGTGTTCATTGCTTAAATAAAGTCAACACCAATTTCATGTACATCTCCAACCATTGAATCATTCTCGCTTATGAAGCAGACACAGGAAACATATGCTTGTTAATATCGTGAATCAAGTATCATTGCATCCATTTTTTTCTGTTTGAGATTATGACATGTTCCACATTCAACCTGACCCGATTCTCGAGGAATCGAGGTAATTTTAATTTGCAGGACATTGAGGGAAAATGAATGGAAAACCAGAAGCTGCATAACTTCTAGATACCAATCAATTACATGGAGCACTGTAGTGCCGCCCCTTTGATCCACACAGTTGAAGCATCTTCCGTCGTCACATTTCGAGCCCGGAAGCGTCACCACATGAGGGCTAATTTCATATAAGGACCTCCGGATTTTGATATTCAAAGATAAGTCCTTCTAGGGACCCAATTGAGAAGAAAACTTTATCTTTTATTACATTTCAGTCCTTGAAAGTTGTTTATTGTGTAACGTTCCCATACGAACTCAGTTCTTAACACACAATATGTCGTTTTGAATCTTATTCCATTCTCTATCATTTGACAGAGTTTGTGGACAGATCTGAGGTTGTTTATTGATAATTAGTATTTGAGGATCTCTTTTGACATATGCAGGCTGAGTTTGACATATTTGTGCCCTATTAAGATATTCACGATTTATTTTGCAGGGATTTGATTTAGAAAATGATGGAATCGATTTCATATCTGAGGACTTAATTTTTGCAGTGGTTAAATCAAGGAGATTGATGAGGTTTATTGACTTGTGGACTGCAAACAGTTCTTGAGAATAAAATTAGAAAGATTTTTGAGATAAAAATCATTGCAGGATTATTTATATTTCTATCTGGATTCTTACCTATCTCTGGATTAAATTGATTATATTTTTCTTTTGAGAACCCTTATTTGATCTGTGATTTTATTTCGAGGATATTGATTAATCTTATTTGGATTAAACATCACTAAAAATCGCAGATCCTGGGCATAATTCTCTCTGTTTATTTTCTTTACATCACTTTGCATCTCATTGCATTGTACATTCTCAGACACAGAGATTTTATCAAACATTAATTAATTATTTAATTTGATTTAAAAACCACGCAACTGAAAATCACCGTTCCATTTGTTCGACCTTGGTAAACTTGCCAAGTAAAAATATTCCACAACATTCAAAGATTGTGGTATTTTGACGACCGAAATCCGCCTCCTATACTACAATTCTTCATTTTTAAAGAGGTGAATTTCGCATTCATCAAATGGCGCCGTTGCCGGGGAACGGTGAATTTTTAGGGTTTTAAATCAATTTGATAATTGATTTTTGTGAAAATTAATTTTCGTGCCATTTTTTTTCTGCATTTTATTTTTCTCTCTTACTTCTGCTACTAACCGCAAAATCTCTCTTTGCAGACTTCTGGGAGCTGGATTTTTATATTAAATCAAGGATCTGCGATGAAGACTGAATTTTAATTTTGTGAGAGAAAGTTAGTATAGATTTAATTTTCTGCAATATTCCCAGGGTCCCTCTCTTTGAACCCTTGTAATAATTAAGACTGAACATTCCTGTGGTGTGTCGGGTCTGTTTCAACCCCTTCTGTGTGGTTGGGACCTGACTTGAGTGGCGTAGGACTTAGGCACATATACGCTTGCCTGTTTATCTTTGATTGTGCTCGTAATCTTTAGGCCACACTTTTCCACTAATTAAACGCACTATAGATCGTTCAACATTAGCCAAAAATTTTAATCAATTCTTCCCGCTAATAGAACTATCTGTTTAGGGCGTTTTCCATCTGTGCATATCATTTAGTGTAAATTTTAAATTCCTTGTCTTGCATCCCGCATGAAGAACGCGAGGATTCACTGTAAGTCCTTCTCTTAAGCATGCATCATTGATTTACGCTTGCATTGGCTTTTTCGATTCTCCCTCCTCGAGTTTTACAACTTAGGAATTAACGGAATTGGGACTGCTCGTTAGGCGTGAATTTCTGTGCTCACATTAACTTCAGTGATAACCTCAACTTAAAACCAGGACTGCTAATCAAGGTGACTGTAAATAAGCTGACCTAAAATTAACTTTTGTTTGGTGGAGAGAAACCCACTCATTGTTTGCGTAAGGACAAGATCACACACCTTAGGGTAGAGCCAAAACTGAGGAATTTCACAGAGACTACTGATTTTAAAAACAATTAGCTACTTTTCAGTGAGGGTCTCGGGTAGCCATTTTACGGTCTGACTTCCCTTAGCAGAGTGGGTGGTTTAGAGGACACCGCGGAAGGCACCGTCCTCAAGCAACACGGGTAGCCGTTTATACGGTCCGTACTTGCACCTATACTGGCTGAGAGTAGATGCAACTAGTTGTACGAACTCGGGACAGTCTTTGAGAAATATTTCAGTACCTAACAGCTCCACTTAATCTGCAAGATTGTTTTGTCATTAAATTAAAATTGAAAAGATAAGCGGCCGAACCCTAACGTGCCTTCACCAGTGTTGAGTGGGTGAATCAACGTGTTTGTTTTGTGTTTGATTTGTGTGCGTCAAAGACTTTGCAATCGCAAGTAAATCGTGGTTCGCTAATCATTCCATCCATCTTGACAAGATGTCGGCACAGTGGTCTTCTTTTCCGATCTCCACGACCTTGTCCCGATATTCTTCTTCTCACACTCCTCAAGAGAACCTGAGCTTCAAATCAAATTCACCTCAACCATCATTCTCTTCCCGCCCATACATCCCACCCTATGACCACTCTTCTTCTTGGAATAGTCCTCTTTCACATTCTGACAATTTTATGGACACGAGAGAGAGACCAGAATCGAGGATGAACAATAGAGTGACCGCTATTGATATAAGAACACAATTTCCGGTCACTAGGATCTCACAACCTCTTGAACCGCCCTCTACTCAGGATGAATATCCTCTTGAGTATAATCAATTTTCCTTCGACACTCTACGAGGAAACCAAAGTCAAGGAAATACAACTCATGACCAGAACATAATGTTTATGAACAATCAACACTCTACTCGAGGTTACATGCCAGAATCACGACACATGGAGACTGATTATTCAATCACTAGTCATGAGATGTTTGAGGATGAGATTGCTCGGATTAATCATAGAGCAGACACTTTAACTATGAGAATATATGATCTCATCCAGTTAATACAAAATTCAGAAGAAGTGAGGCCACCACCATGCGAACCACTGGATCATCACAATCAGACACAACCACTGACCTCTGACCCCCCGACTGATCATATTACAGAAAATACCAAAAAAATTGAAAATTTTGAAAATTCAAAAAAAATGGACAATTCTGAAATGGAAGCGTTTTGCAAGAGTCTGATCTTAGAGCTTCCATTAATCAAAGCCATAGAATATGTGCCCGATCTTAAGAGATTTGTGAAGAGTCGACTGATACCCAAAAAGATGGGCAAGAAACGATCCAGGACTGAATATCATGTCATATCTATGGCTAGTTCTTTGGTGATGAATCATAAACTCAAAAGCCGCAAAATCAAGCGGTTGACTCGGGTCACATGTGAAATTGAGGATTCTATATTCACTCATGTTCGGTTAGACGACGACTCCACATTGAACATCCTTCCCAAGTCCGTCTTTGACCAACTCAAACTCGGACAACTCAAAAAGACTAGGGTGATCGTTCAATTAGCCGATCGATCTACCAAAAGACCGCGGGGGATCGTTTCTGTCGTCGTAAATTTCCGAGGGGAAAAACACAAAGTGGACTTTATTGTCCTTGACATTGAGCACCCCGGAAGGATGTCTGAGTCTCCTATTATTTTAGGAAAGCCGTTCTTAGCCTCCGCTAAGGCGATCGTCGATTGCGAGACTCAGGAAATCAAGTTCCCGAACTCGGACCACAATGAACACGAACCCAATGACACATCCGACTCTGAGGAAAACCAACTTGAAACCAACAGTTATGATCAGGATATTTCACACTATCAGACATCTCCGCATGACACACTGATAAAAACAATAGGAGAGTCACCCAACAAACTGACCGTTGAACAAACTTTGGATTCTCACCACCCTATCACTGCTCCTAGGAAAATTCAAGATTTTGGAGCTTCTGAAGAATTGGACCATATTTTTGAAGATCGCCACGATTATTTGAGTGGTCCAATCTTTGAGTCGGCAGTAATTCATGAGATACTTGAACCAGATAAGGACCCGACTCTGGAAACATCCGATGTCACCAAAATTCATGATCATACGAAGGTGACATCAGCGCCCCCAGCCTTAAACCACAAAAACACAAGGAACAATTTCCCTCGACCGAAGCGGTGCATGACCCTTCAGGAATTGGTCGACTTTTATGGGGATTCATCTGATGAGGAACTCACAAATGCCACATCGGTTACTCAAGACAGGGAGATGAAGACTGTCCAACTTCCTCCCAATACTTTTCAAGGAAACAAACCGACCAAGAAAGTCACCTTTGACCTTACACATCAGGCGATTTCTGACGAGTCCTCGTCCGATCATGATGTGGTTCATCAGATAAGTGCAATAGGTACAGCTCTGATCCAAGGGCACTTACCTCTGATCGACAAAAGTTGGAGATCCTCTGCAGACCACTACTATTCTCCTGAGGACGACTCCGACGATGGCTGGTCTTCTTCATCGGCCTCCTCTTCATCACACTCCACATCTCCATACTATCTCCCTCCACACTCCCGCAAGAAGGTCCGTCGCAAACCTCCTTGATCTTGTACATCCGCAAATCTACCCGGTTCCCCTTCTGTATTTATCCGATTATACTTAGGCTGACCTGAACCTAAGTATAGGGGGACCGCTACCATTGTTTATACATCACTTCTCTTCTTTTGTTTTTAATCCCTCTATATTTAGTACGAGCTATGTCAACATTTCACTTTGTGCCATGGGGACATAGCACAAGCTAAGTATAGGGGGGTGTATTTGTATATATTTTATCTACTTTATCCATAGCCCGTACTTTAATCGATTTTATCTAACATCGGGGATGGGTACAAGTAGTGTGTATAATACCTGTTTTTCAAAAAAAACAACAAAAAAAACAACAAAAAAAAACAACAAAAAATAAAAACCCAAAAAAATCCTTCTTGCATTTCATCAAGCATTTCATGCATCCCTTGGTCGATATATTCCTGACACATTCACTATCACTCAAGGCTTGAGGATTTTTGAGGACACTTGATTTCTGAGATCTTGAGATTCTGCGTTAGCCTGCCTTAGTCATTAGGGTTTTGAACTTAATAATCCACACTTCCCTAGTTTGAAAGATTTGAGCGCTATATTGCACTCTTCATCTCTATCTTCAAAAAGAATATGATCAGCACAATCACTCCCACAACTGCATGATTGATGAGATGAGTTGAGATATCACTTGAGGAACTAGGACTAGAGATTTGAGTCTAGATCCGATCTGATGATATTCGAGGATGGGATAAAGTTAATGAAGGCTTCAGAAAACCTGAGTGTCAGCAAAACACTAGCCAGTATGTGAACAAGATTCATATGCTATCTTTTTGATATTGACCTAAGTGCCAGGGTGTGATGAAACTTAATGAAAATTGTTGATCAGTGTGCGCCAACTTTTGGTAAAAGCAGTGGAGCTAGCCGACAAAGAAAAAAAAAAGAGAGAAATGTCAAAGAAAAGCTCTATCATCCAAAGTCAAAATTCCAAAATGAGCTTCCACCAATGGCGAGCGCTCCCAAATATTTTCAAAGTGTCCACTTGGACCAAGCGCTAATTAGGACCAAGGAGTCGGGCTGACACCATAAAAGGGCCCTGCATCGTAAGCGATACAAGTCTGGGTGTCGAAGGTATCTTAGGTACTCAAAAGAGACACACCCCGGTGTACTCCCAGAAAAACAAGTGCAGACGACTCCAAATTCTCTTGACGGACACATTGATCAACAAAATAAAAATATACTTGTGTTGAGTAATAAGGCACTCGAGAGGCACCTTGTTCCAATGAAAGGGAGAAAAAAATTAGACACAATCCTATGCCCTCCATCATCTGGCCGTCCATATACACTTTTCAAGACTGACAAACTAATGAGACGGTGGACTGAAGCAAGAATAGATTTATTCCCTAGTGTTGAGGATTAGGTCTAGAGGAGGATCTTTGGAACTGGAACTTTGAGTGATGCCCCGACTCGACTCTCATGAAATGCAGTACACTTAAAATCATATCCTTATATTTTATGTACAAACAGAGAGTCTGAAAACTAGAAAAGTTAGATTCCTTTTGATTAAAGCCTGGTTGAGTCCAGAATTTTAGGGTCGCTCAAATTAAGGGTCTTCTATGAATTAAGCCTTGAAAATTCACATACACAGTCAGGGGTGTATTCAACTAAGTCATTCATTCATGCTCGGGGACGAGCATGGTCTAAGTATAGGGGTATGATGAATCTCGTATTCATCATGCTAAAATTGGTCATTTAGACTCTGTCCCCCATCATCCACCTGTAATTATTCATTAATAGAGCATTATTAGCCATCATGCATGTATAAATAATACCTGCATTTCATCATGCATAATTGCATTTAAAATTCCCAGTGTAAATTAGCCCAAAAAGCCGCTAACTTCTCACATTTTTAGTTAATTCATCCTAACTCTAATTGACCCAAAACTACCTCCATTGTGTAGATAATACTAACCTTATTAAATAAAAAATACAAAAAAATTACTAACCCCAATAAGTGTCAAATAATCCCAAAGTCAAATTTCACATCTGACAGACTAAAATGAGCATATCTCCCACATACAGTGTCTGATTTTGGTCTACTCACTTTTAAAGTACTTCATTTTCAAATACCTTCAAAATAAGACCAATTTCTTAAATTTCGGAGCTCATTTGTGAAAGTTGGGTTTTCGGCCTCTTTTGCGCATTTTAACTTTTTGCCAATTTTGACCTGAGTTTTTATGTGTATAATTAACTCTTTTAATTTTATTTCTTTTTCATTTGTGTCCTTTGATGAAAGTTTTAATATGAAGCGTAAAGATCCAAATCCAGATCAAAACTAAGATCAAAGAAACTGACCAAGTTCAAGTGTCCGTTGTCGGTCTGTACAAAAGTTGTGTGTTTCTTACCTTTATTTTATTTTCCTATTTTCTTAACCTTTAAAAATCCAAAAAAATTAGATTAATGTGTAAATAATTTTCTTCTATTTTATCGTATTTTTTCTAGAATTTTTATCCCCTCTAAAACCACCAAAAAATTACAAATCTCAAAAATGCGGTTTTTCGTACACATGGAAAGCCACCAAAAATACCACTTCGCACAGGTGACTTCTTTTTCTCCCGGGCCCTTCATGAAAGTTGTAGATCTCGACGAGATGAACAACTTTCATGAAAAAATTTTTTCGATCCGAGGTCATCTTTTACCTCTTTTGCCCACTTTAAAATCGGAAATTTTTTTGGTGCCACGTGGCAGCTCCAGGGCGTGCCACGTGGCACCCCGCTGTTACTCTCTACCCAGCCGCACCCGGGTCACGTGCCTAGCACGTGACCCCATCATCTCCCACCTCCAGCCGTTTCTTCACCCCCCCCTTCCTGTAACGCCCATCGCCGCCCCATAACCGCCACATGCGGCCATCAAATCCGCCATGCGCGGCCTTAACCCCTCCTCGTCGTCCTATAAATCCGCACCTACCGCAGGCACCTCTGCATCCGCCCTTCCCCCTGCACCGCCGGTGACAGCGGCTTGATGCTCCTCGCGGCGTGATCCAGAGCCACCAACTCTGCTGCAGCTTCTTAGACTGCCAAGCTCGCCATCTTGCCGAGTGGCTCGAGCAAGAACACGGGAGTGAGCCCCTGCTCCTCCTTTCCCAGGCACTTCATCCATCCTTTCCCAGGTAAACCCCATTACTTCCTTCTTATCCCTATTTCTTTTTCTCTTTCGTCACTGTCGTCCTTTTATTTCTCTGCTACTGTAGTCTTCCCATTTCTTTCCATCGTTTCCTCTGTCACTTAATCCAAATCCGCACCACCCGTTCTCTGACTGTCACCTTCACACCTTGATCTCTCCGCTTCTTTTCTATCCCAACACGATCTTCCCCTCTGATCACAATCTGTGGTCGGAGCTATAGCTCCCTCCATCCGCTCACATCGGAGCTACCCATTCCCCCTTCCTATCTTAGTGATCAGACCTTTGAGCTTGGAGCTCGAAGGTGCCCTTCTGTCTAATTACTTACAGGTATACTGGAGGGCAATCAATCCCTGGAACCACTAACTGGAACTTGAATCTCTGCCATTCAGAAGGGTAACTTAAGGTAAGGAAATGATGTTATTTTCTATGGTTGAAATGGAAATCCTGATGCGTTAAAACCCGTGGATCATGTGCTTTAAGTTGATGCAAATCTGCTATTCTATCTGTATCTAATTCAAAACTTTAAATCTCTTGGGTAATATCTTTAATTTGTGGCTAGAATCTACTGCTTAACTATTAAAATATTTGAGTTAAATCAAGATATGTGGAGTTGAGATTTAAGTTGAAATCCTTATTGGATCCCTATATCCTCACGTGAGTGGAGATTTATCACAAGATAGGCGTATATGAATCATGTATTCAAGCCATTGACGTTAATAAGGAGTGATATCCAAGTGAGCTTTTGAGTGTTGAGCAGTAATACCAAAAGTTGTGTGTTCTGTTTAGTCTCTGCTATTCAATCGTGCATAATAACTGGAGTAATCCACTGATCTTTCAATTGTTGTTATTAGATATATTACTGTGAATTTGAATTATGGGACAGAGCATCCTCAGACCCTATACTGGACATTGAAAACATAAGTTTAAAGAACCAATTATTGTTGTACACGTTAAGATTGACATAGGATGCTATTATGGGGTATCTGTTGCAATCTGTATTCACTCGGATCTGAATGTTTCTAGGGATTTGTGTGTTCATTGCTTAAATAAAGTCAACACCAATTTCATGTACATCTCCAACCATTGAATCATTCTCGCTTATGAAGCAGACACAGGAAACATATGCTTGTTAATATCGTGAATCAAGTATCATTGCATCCATTTTTTTCTGTTTGAGATTATGACATGTTCCACATTCAACCTGACCCGATTCTCGAGGAATCGAGGTAATTTTAATTTGCAGGACATTGAGGGAAAATGATTGGAAAACCAGAAGCTGCATAACTTCTAGATACCAATCAATTACATGGAGCACTGTAGTGCCGCCCCTTTGATCCACACAGTTGAAGCATCTTCCGTCGTCACATTTCGAGCCCGGAAGCGTCACCACATGAGGGCTAATTTCATATAAGGACCTTCGGATTTTGATATTCAAAGATAAGTCCTTCTAGGGACCCAATTGAGAAGAAAACTTTATCTTTTATTACATTTCAGTCCTTGAAAGTTGTTTATTGTGTAACGTTCCCATACGAACTCAGTTCTTAACACACAATATGTCGTTTTGAATCTTATTCCATTCTCTATCATTTGACAGAGTTTGTGGACAGATCTGAGGTTGTTTATTGATAATTAGTATTTGAGGATCTCTTTTGACATATGCAGGCTGAGTTTGACATATTTGTGCCCTATTAAGATATTCACGATTTATTTTGCAGGGATTTGATTTAGAAAATGATGGAATCGATTTCATATCTGAGGACTTAATTTTTGCAGTGGTTAAATCAAGGAGATTGATGAGGTTTATTGACTTGTGGACTGCAAACAGTTCTTGAGAATAAAATTAGAAAGATTTTTGAGATAAAAATCATTGCAGGATTATTTATATTTCTATCTGGATTCTTACCTATCTCTGGATTAAATTGATTATATTTTTCTTTTGAGAACCCTTATTTGATCTGTGATTTCATTTCGAGGATATTGATTAATCTTATTTGGATTAAACATCACTAAAAATCGCAGATCCTGGGCATAATTCTCTCTGTTTATTTTCTTTGCATCACTTTGCATCTCATTGCATTGTACATTCTCAGACACAGAGATTTTATCAAACATTAATTAATTATTTAATTTGATTTAAAAACCACGCAACTGAAAATCACCGTTCCCTGTGTTCGACCTTGGTAAACTTGCCAAGTAAAAATATTCCACAACATTCAAAGATTGTGGTATTTTGACGACCGAAATCCGCCTCCTATACTACAATTCTTTATTTTTAAAGAGGTGAATTTCGCATTCATCACACATGCAATGCACGTGAGGTCCTAAGGCGGTGGGGCAGTGCCTCTATAACTGACGACGCGTGGCACGCTATTATCCATTAGATCTGATTTATCCGATTAGGTCAGGTGGACGGTGTGGATGTGTCACACATGGTGATCTCTTTGGCGTTAGATGCCACTATATCTGACGGTTGTGATAAGCGTTGAAGAAGCTCGATGGAAACCATTAGATCGGAGCAGATTGTAAGGTTGTTGTGCCAGAAGATCTTCTCTCAAATCGATTTACAAGTGGCGGAGCTCTAGCGTCAGAAACAATCTTCGGATGATGTGCTTCACCTTCACGCGATTCTCATGGAGATTCTCTTTTACTCGGTAGAAGTACTCTGATGATTTCATGCGATGTGCGGCTTCAGGTCTTCTGAAGGCGATGCTTTGATCGGACGTAGTGGTGAGAAGTTACTTGCTTCTAGAGCATCAGGTGCAGGCTTGTGGTGAGGGTCTGCGGTTTCCTGTAGCGAGTTCGAAGTGAAGCTCACAAACGAGATCGGCTCTTGGTGGCAATAACGATTCAAGGATGTGTTTGCTTCGCGATCCTTGCAGGTCAGCGATTCTTCGAGGTGCGTGTTGCAAGTTCACACTCTAGAAGATCCGACGGATGATGATGCGTTAGATCCAAGCAATTTCGATGATTTACAAAGGATATGCAAATCTTGAATCGATTCAAGCATGAAAACTCGATCCAAAATGCACATAATAAATGGTTAGGTGCAAGTGCATAATGGAGCTATCTGAGGTAGAGGATCAAACTCCAATCCTCCGATCACTGTGCTTGATCAGAGGATGACCAGGTCTGACAAATAGAAGGAGAATTGTATGGGATACACGAAGGTGATTACGATTATCGGATCAGATTGAAAATAGATCAATTTAGATTAGAAATAAAGGAAGGGAAGGATAGAGAGGAAGAGAGATGTAGGAGGAAAAAAATAGAAGAGAAGGGATGAAGGAAGAATTTCTAACCTGATGGTGAACGCGGGTGGAGTAGTGGATGATTGCCTGTGGCTGGAATCGTCACTTCGACACACTGGCACGCTCTAGACGTTGGTGCACGGTGGAGCAAAGCTTCATGCCTGCGAAGATCTCACTGTCCCTCTTACTCCTCGTTGCAACGACGGTAAAGCAACGCATGTCACTCACGTTCTTGATAGAGCTAACTGGAATGAAGGAGAAAATAATGGTGGATCCTCCCAGGAAGAAGGGAGTCTAGGGTTTATATAGGTGAGGTGGAGTGGGGCGTATGCAGGCGAGTCCGGTCACCGATGGTGGGTTCGGTGACCGCGGGTGGTTGGAGGAACGACCGGCCAATGATCGGTCATTGAGGTACTTGGCGACGAGGAGAGGAGTAAGGGAAGAGGGCCGCATGTGAGAAGAGTCGGGGAAGAAGAAGGAGGGGGAGGAGAGAGAAAAGAAGGAAGAAAAAAATTAAATTAAATAATAATTAAATATTAAGTAATAATTAAATTAAAATAAATAAATTAAGAAATAAGTAGTTATATAGTTAGATAAATAATGAAGTAATTAAATATATAAATTAATAAATAAGTATATATAAATAAATATATAAAAATAAATAACTAAATAAATTTTATTTTATTTTATTTATTAATAGAGTATTAATAATGTATATAAATGTAATAAATCATATATTAAATAATATAAATTAAGGTACATTGTATAATATATATTAGTATAGTCCCAAAATCTACTTTTCACATATTAGCTCCAATTTTAACAAAATGAGTGTCATTTGATAGATAATTAAATAAAATGAACTTTAAAACTAAGTTTGCCCAATTCAAAGTCCATATAGCCGAGTTATGAGGTTCGAAAAATTTAGATCAAATTTGTGGCTTCAGAATGTATTAATATTTTAGCTTAAGTTATAGTTTTATATTTTTATATTGATTTCTAGAAATATTTTAGAAAATAAATTAAGTTAAATGGAGTTAAGGGTAATTAATAAGAAAATTAGGAAATTTATACATATAGTACACATAAACAAGGGGGCCCAAACACCAAAACTCATATGTTTTATTTTAATATTTTTTCAATATTTTTAATAAATAGTATTATTTATAAAACGAAGTTTAAAAGTGAGTTTGGTTTAATTTGGACTTTTCTATAAATAGTTGTGAACCTTGGAAGTCAGCTTTTACAGCTTTTTCAGTTCAATGTAATTAATTATTTTTATATTGAATATTTTTCTAATATTTTTATAAATTAGTATATATTTTTATGAACAACTTTTGTAAATAAAGTAATTTAGCTTGAGGTTTTCTTTATGATAAATAAAATTGGTGAAATATTTACAAATTTGAAAATGTATTTATGTATAATTATGATATGAGTTTTCTGATATTTGTATACATTAAAGATCCTTATCTCCTCTAACGTATTTATTTTATCGAAAAGTCAATATTGACCCGATCTCAAGGTTAGGATCAGTCTATATATTTTATATACATCCTTCTTTTCCTTCTATTTTTCATTTCTCTTTATTATTTTATTTTGGATAAATTAAGTGTTAAATATATAATATACATAATTGCGGTTAGAATGTTAATTTATGAAAGTTAGTGATTACTTACTTGTCCTTTACCAATGATTTTAGCCAAAATGAGAGAATAAAGTTGATGAATCATAGATTCATCAACTCACCTCCCACGTACGCTTTCAGCTTCATTCTAGGGGTCCAACCTGTCCAGCTCGAGCCCCTTAACCTTTTAATGCAGGTCCGCGAATGGGATAAGCACCTAGAGCACCATTTAAATGTTAGAACATGAGCTCCAGTTGCTTCGAGCTCCATGACTCCTCCGATGAGCCTCGAACATCTTGGAGGAAACCTGCCAACGCATAAGAGTCCCAGGAAGGAGAGGATCTGCTCAATCGAAGAGGAGGAGCTCAGAAGCGAGCAGAATTAACAAATCAAGCTCATCGATAGATAGTTCTTCAGGAGCTCTTCCTGCCACCCCTCCACTATTGTATATTGTTGAGGGACCAGATCTAATCTGGGTCCTTGATTCAAAATGAAGAGAAAACCCTCCAGAGCCGCACATCAAGCCACGTGGACGCCTCTCCGTCCTCTGATCATGCATTGTTAAAGGGATAATATTAAGTATTCCCTGTCTTTTTGTAATTTAATATTTAATATTGTGAATATTAAATCATGTTCAAACTTTTGCGTGAAAATTGTAACAGGACCCTCGCTTGTCTTGGGAATTGCATGTGAGTCTAGTGCCAAATCAGTTCACGTGGCGCCCCACGTGAGTTGACAATTTGCATTTCTTCTATAAAATTTGTAAATACATTCAAAACTTTTGGGTATTTTGCATGTAAATCTGTGATCTTTATTTATATTGTAAATATACCCCTACTAGACCCATATAATTAATTTTATGCTTTTATTTTAGATTAAATAACACTTGTTTGTGTAAATTCATGGAAAAATTATAATAAATGTGGAATCACGTGTTAATTCACGTCATGCATTTTATTTAGCATTTACTTGTTACTTTCCATTTATTAAAACTAAAAAGAGCAATTTATTTCCAGTTTAGAGATAAAAATACAAAAAATTAGAAAAACACTTTTAAAAATAAAAAAATAGATGTTATATATTACTATAGAATATAACTACATATCAAAAATAAAAAATAACATCAAAAGCAAACTCTAAAAAACCCTCCTAACCTTGAAAAAATAGAAAATATTTTATACAAAATAAAAAATAGTTTTCTTCTGTATATTTCTTATATACTATATACTACATATTAAATTAGTTTTGAGAAATTTTGACTTTATCTTATATTTTTAAATCTCAAAACAATTTAGACTTTTAATTACTCCATGTTTTAGAGTATTTTGGACTTAAAAATACCTAAAAATTAGCAAAATATACTGAAAAATCTTCAAAAAGATAGAAAATACAAAAAAATAAAAGTAATTTATTTTATAATATTTTAGCATTTATAGATATATTTATAAATACCAAAACCTATATATACTATTGAAAAATCGCACCTGATCTAAAGATAAAAAGGTCGTTGTATCGAACATGTGGATTTTAGTAGGAACATTATTTTTATTATGTATACTATTAATCTTATATTTATAGTGATTAAGTACGAGAGTGTTAAACTAATGGAGGCAAACTGTTGGAAACTAGGGTAAAATGGTAGAAAACTAAGGTTTAATAAGCATCCTAATTTTTATTTATTTTCAATATTTTTATTTATTTGTTGTGGATTTTATATTGTTTTTGTGATTTTAAGTATTTTGTATTTTTTGTTTTTAGAAAATATTTGTAATTTTTATTTGATTTTCATTTGATTATTTTTACGTTTTTAAATTTATTTTATTATTTTTATGAATTGTTAAGGGGTTTTTAAAATTTTTATGAGTTTTGTATTATTTTTAATGTGAAAAATGAAGTTTTATTAAAAACTATGAGGTATTTTGAATTCTAAAAAATAAAAATAGGACGAAAATATTTTTATTTTATTTTTATTAGAAAGTAGGTGAAATTATCTTTAAAATGGTATGTTGTGCATATTTTATGATATTTATATATTCAGTTATGAATTGTTTAAGTTTTCATGTGTTTCATATTTTTTATTGGTTTAATATTCAATTTTTATTTTTTGGTTTATTGTTCAAAATAGAGTGAAACATAGTGTATGTGATTTTTGTAGATTTTTAAGTTATATTTAGATTTTTTTATGAATTTTAGAGTTTGTTATATTTTTCATATTTAAATGGTTTATTAAAAATAAAAAACTTTTTATTTTGCAAAATTGATTTAATAATGTATATAGTATAGTACAGGGTATTTTTGTATATTTTTATTATTATATTATCATTACTATTATTATTTATTTTGTATTGTATTATATATAGTATAAGGGTGTATATGTAATAATCTGGAAGTTATGGGCACGCTGTAAAAAATGCATAACTGGAGGGCTTGACGCATAAAAGTCCAGGAAATGCGTGCGGGTCACGTGCTTCATAGTGGCTAGGACCTACTTGAGTTATCGAGAAGACACCGAGTGCATCCCTGTAATTTCTTCAACGCACATGTTCTATGTCACGTGCAACAGTTCGGACTAGATCCGTTCGTAATTGGTAGAAGGTTCGGGGGTTAATATGCAACGTCCCCAAAATATCTGGCATGCACGTGTAAAGAACGTGCACCTCCTAATACAAATGGTGGAGCATTCTGGTGAAGATACGTTGTGTACAGATAACATACCCGATCCGTTTGATTCAGATTTGATGGCTATGACGTTTGTTTGATCTGATGACTTTGGTATATCCTCTTTTGATAATCAGAAGTATCTGTAGTCTAAGTTCCACCCTGAATCAATGAAATGGTTCAGGTGGCGGCAATCTCGAACCTCGATCAGATGGATCGATGGCGATTAGAGGCGGAGTTTCAGCCAATCTTTGGGCGCTTGACGTTGCTGGATCTGATCGCTCCAGGTGGCGGCAATCTCCAGGTGTTCTTCAGGCGACCAATTCTGCAAGTGGATCATGATGTTGCTCAAGGCGATGAACTTGATCTCGTCCAGGCACTGAAGGTAGAATTTCAAGGAGCAGCTTGCTCGCAGCTTCGTATCACGGTAGCTGCTTCAATAGTGTGAATCTCGATGAGACAAGGGTCTCCTGATGGCGACTCAAGCTATGCTCCAAGTGCCTAAAGGTTAAAGCACTCTCGATCTGCAGGTGTTCAAATGCTCCTCGATGTACCTACTGTATATGAAGCTAACTCGAGGATGAAACCTCGGTCCAAATACCACAAACAGAGATATGAATGAGTGGGGCTCGAGATGTGGATGCAAATCTGATTTTTGGATTAGATTCGAGATTGGAATATGAGAATTGAGAAAGGGGAAGAGAGATAGATGAATCGAAGAAGAGAAACAGAGGGGTTGAGAAGAGAAAATAAGAAGGAAGAGGAGAAAGGGGAGGAATACTAACCTGGAAAGGAAACAGATGGATTCGCCTGGGTCGCAAAGCTCAGTGGAAGAACTATGTCAGGTCTCGACCTCTACGTGCGACGAACACAGAGGCTAAAGTGATGCATGAGGCTACGACATGCTAGATCACGTCGATCTCCTTCTCTCTTGCTCGATGAATGCTCGAAGTCTGGAGGCTGTCACCCTCACAACTGCTTTTACCCTCGGAGCTCTAGAAGAAGAGGTGTAAAATAGCAGACCCAGACGGAGCAGCTAGGGCTCGGCCCTATTTATAGCTGGGATTTCTTGAGGAGCACGACAACAGATCTGGTCATCGGTGAGGGTTCGGTGATGGGAGGTTAGATGAATGGCCGACCATTGTGTCAGTTGGTGGAGAGAAGAAAAGGGTGGCGATGTGCATTGGGTCGATATGGGGAAGAAGATGACAGGGTAAGGAGGAGAAAGGGAAGTAGAAGAGAGAAAGAAATAAAAAAAATAAAATAAATAGTCTAGTAATTATATTAAGTTAAGAAGTGTTAATAACATAATTTAAGAATTAATTAATAATTAAAAAAATTAATATATATATATATATATATATATAATTTAAAAACTTAATAAATAAATAATTAAGAAATAATAAATATATAAATAGATTAATTAATACATTAATAAAGAAATAAATAAATAATTTTTATTTAATTTAATAAAATATACAAATATAATATATTAAATTATATAAATTAAGGTGCATTGTACAATATATACCAATATGATCCCAAAACCCACATTTTGCATATTAAATCCGATTTTAGAAAAATCAGTATGACTTGATAGATAATTAAATAAAACAAACTTTAACTGAGTTTGCCCAATTCAGAATCTATATTGCAGAGTTATGAAGTCCGGAAAAATTAGTTAATGGCTTCGTGGCGTCGGGATTTATTAGCATTTTAACTTAAGTTATATTTTTTATATTGATTTTTAGAAATGCCTTAGAAAAGGAATGAGGTTAAACGAAGTTTCAGAATAATTAATTTCAAAAATAGGAAGATTTTACATATAATACATAAATAAAAACGGGGCACAAATGTCAAAACTCACCACTTTTATTTTAATATTTTTTTGATATTTTTAATAAATATTATTAAGGATAAAACAAAGTTTAAAAGTGAGTTTGGTCCGTTTGGAGTTTTCTATAAATAGTTATGAACCTCGGAAGTCAGCTTTTATGGTTTTTTCAGTTCATTATAATATTTTATTTTTATATTGAATATTTTTTGTATTTTTATAAAATAATATATATCTTTATAAACAACTTTAGTAAAGAAAGTATTTTGATTTGGAATTTCTTTGATGATGAGTAAAATAGGTGAAATATTTACATTGTACAAAATGTGTTAAATGCATTTTTTTGATATCGGTTTAGGATCCTTATCTCTCCTTATTTATATTACCGACCTGGTCAACATTGACCTGGTCTCAGGGTTAGATCAGGCTGTATATATTATATACATCCTTCTTTTCTTTTATTTTTCTTTTTCTCTTTATTATTTTATTTTAGATAAAATAAGTATTAAATATATAATATTAATAATTGTGGTTAGAATGTTAATTAGTTGGAATTAGTGATTATTTAAATTATTTTACCAAGGATCTTATATAAAATGAAAGAATAAAGGTGATGAATGATAGATTCATCAGCTATATATACATATTATTACTTATATACTTATTAGTATTAATATTATTATTAATACAAATACCTATATATTTTTATTACCATTAAAAATTAAAAAGGATTGTTCCTATTTCTATTTATTAAATTTTTACACAGATATATATTGTATATATTACTTATATTATACATTTTATTATATAAAGCTATATATATACTTAATATATCTTAACAAAAAAAGAAAGTAAAAATCAGAAAATATAAAAAAGAAAATAAAATTTTTAAAATTTTACAAAATAATATGAAATTAAAGAAAGTACATAAAAATTAAATATAATGAAAACCCACAAAAAAAATAAAAATCTAATAATGCACAAAAATAGTTGTTGTTTATTCTTTATAGTGAATAATTATTTGCTTATACCCGTAGCTCTCAGTGGTTCGACACTCAGAATACTTGCACACTATACACAATTTATCCAGGTTAGTACAAATAAATTTTAACTCACTCCGTATTGCATTGTTCCATCTTTCATCTGTGGATTAATTATTGACTCAATCGGCTCTCGCGAGCGGTCACTTCAGCGATTGTTCTCTCACCTTGTGAGATCACATGACCACCTCCACAGGGTCCGGTTGATCAACTTCCTCTATAGAAGACATCATAATGACTTTATTTTAATTAATGAAATGCCCACTATTTTTTATACAAGTTTGAATCTATTAGCCATTGGTCGAGATATTGATCCATAAAGTACTTATAAAATAAGTATACATAATTATTTAAGTGCATAAACCAATTCAGAAAAATATACTAAAAATATAGAAGTACGTATATAAATAATTTATAAACATATAAATTATATGTATAAATTAATCAAATATAAAATACAAAAAATAAAAGATAAAAAATATAGGCATATTTACCTATATACATACATGTAAATAGTGACACTTAATAAATCAATTTGTAAAAATAAATAAAAATTGTAATTAAATACTGCATAAAATTAAAAAATCCAAATTAATAAAATCATTAACTATTTTAAATTGAACTTAAAAACAATTTCAAACTTTCTTTTTTTCCTGATTGGTCCACGCGGACTAACTAACGACCTTGGACCATTGACCTCCTGGTCAGCTGTCCAGCCCTCCGCCCCCCTTTCTGTAAGAACCTTGTGTAACCCCCTTCTTCTCCTAATTCTTTATGCCATATCAATGCAAATTACCCCTCTAGACCACTGCCAACGTATAACCCTATTGTTCCTCACCCATGCCCATAGTCGAATCTTCACCTACCACCATCAAGACTCCCGCATTCTCTCCGCCTTTTTGCATGGAAGCCATGTCTATAAAAATCCACTCTGTCCTTCCTTTCTGCTCTTGATCTCGATCCTTCCCCGTAACCCCATTAGGATACCACTGAAAAACCACCCAAACTCCTATTCTAAAATGAGAATAGTGTCGTTGTGTCGGTCGCGTAAATTTTAGCAGAAAAATTTATATTTGTCTTATTTATACTCCGTATAGTGTTTAGTATGGGAGTGTCGAACTAAGGGAGGCAAACTACTTAGAAACTAGAGTAAAATAATAAAAAACTAAGTTTTTATGGGTTTCCTAATTTATATTTATTTTTTAGGATTTTTCTGAATTTTTATTTAGTTTTCATGAATTTTATATTATTTGTGTAATTTTAAGTATTTTGTAATTTTTTAAATTTAGAAAATATTTTGTAATTTTTATTTATTTTTTATTTTATTATTTTTATTCTTTTAATTTCATTTCCTATTTTATTAATTTTTTAGAGGTTTTAAAATTTTTATGGATTTTGAATTATTTTTAATGTGAGAAAACTATTTTTTTATTTAAAACTACAAGGTATTCTAAGTTTGAAAATAGAAATAAAAAAGAAAATGTTTTTACTTTATTTATACTGTAAAGTAGGTGAAATTATCTTTACAATGATATATTGTACGTTTTTATATTGTTTTTATTTATTTGGTTATGTTTTTTCAAAGTTTTATGTACTTCGATTTTTTTAATGGATTTTAATATTTGGTTTTATTTTGCTTTGGTTTTCTGTGTAAAATATAGGAAAATGTACTAAGGGTAATTTTTATTTTATTTTAAAGATGTTTTTTTTATTTTTTTATGATTTACATAGTTTTTTATATTTTTATTTTTAGATAATTTATTAATAATAGAATATCTTTTTATTTTTCAAACTAATTTTATACTATATATTGTATATAATATTGGGCATTAATATGTATTTTTATTATATTTATATATTCTGTATTTTTATTGATTATGTATTTATTCAGTATAATATAATGTATATACTAGACAAAGTATTTGTGTACTTATGCAGAACGATGGGGTGTTGGTGGCTGCTAGTGGAGTTGGGTAGAGGAGAAGAGGAGGGAGAAGAAGGAAGGTGGCAGAGGAAGAAAGTTAGGGGAGAAAGGGGGCAAGGAGCTGGACGTGCAAGTCACGTTCGAATAAAAAATAAATAATTTAATTAATTAATTTAAAATAATAACTAATTAGAATTAATTAATTAATTAATATATAACTAAATAACTAATAAAATAAATTAAATAATTACGTAATTAATTAAATAAGTAATTTTTTAAATAATTAAGTATATATTTAAATAATTTAAAAAATTAATAAATAATTAAATATTAATAGTAAATAAATAATAAATAAATAAATAAATATTTGTTTTAATTTAAGAATAGAGTATTAATAAAGTAAATAAACATAAAAATATAAATTAAGCTACATAGTGCATTATATATCAATGTGGTCCCAAAACCTACATTTTGCATATTAACTCTGATTTTAGCGAAGTCAGTATCATTTTGTAGAAAATTAAATAATATTAACTTTAAAACCAAGTTTACCTAATTCAGAGTCCATATGACCGAGTTGTGAGGTCTGGAAAATTTAGGTCATGGCTTTATGGCTTCGGAATTTATTGGCATTTTGACTTTATTTCTATTTTTTTTATTTTTTATATTTTATAATTATTTTAGAAAATAAATTAGGTTAAATGGAGCTATGGCTAATTAATTAGAAAATCAGGAACTTTTTACATATAGTACATATAGACTAAGGGACCCAAATGCCAAAACTCACTCATTTTATTCTAATATTTTTTGATATTATTAATAAATAATATTAAGTATAAAACAAAGTTTAAAAGTGAGTTTGGTTCGTTTGAAGTTTTCTATAAATATTTATGAACCTTGGAAGTCAGCTTTACGGTTTTTTCGGTTCATTGTAATATTTTATTTTATATTTAATCATTTTTCTGATATTTTTATAAATTGATTTATTTTTTTATAAAAAACTTTTATAAAGAAAATATTTTTATTTGGGATTTTCTTAGTGATAAATAAAATAAGTGAAATATTGATAATGTGAAAAATATATTTAATATATTTTTATTGTCTCGATTTTCTGATATTTTTATTAGTTATGATCCTTATCTCCCCCTACTTATTTATTTTGTTAACCAAGCCAATATTGACCCGATCTTGATGTTAGGATCAGTCTGTATATTTTATATACATCATTCTTTTTCTTTTATTTTTCATTTTCTCTTTATTATTTTATTTTGGATAAAATAACTATTAAATATATAATATTAGTATTTATGATTAGAATGTTGATTAGTGGAAATTAGTGAGTATTTACATGTATTTTACCAAGGATTTTAGCCAAAATGAAATAATAAAGGTGATGGATCATAGATTCAGCAATCACCTCGTTGAAGCCTATGGTTACAATGAAAGCATACGAGCCTAATCGACATGGAGAAGGGCATGATCTGTACAATCCAAGTTCATCGAACTTCGTCTCTAGTTATCTTCTCCTCCTCCAAGCTCCAGGGCCCATCGAACTGCAAAGTAAATCCCTTTTCCTTGCATTTAGATTCCTTAGCTTAGTTTAGGTTTTAATTTGATCAATTAGTCTTAGGTTTAACACAATCTTTAGAATCAAAATTGTCGGAGCATTAATCTCTGACACTAAATCTACCGTGACCCGACCTCGTTCTGACTCCATTTTCATCTCATTTCCTTCCCGGATTACTTTTCCATCAAAGCCCTCTATCACTACAAAAAAGGCGGGATTGGCGTGCACATAAATGCTCGTTATGTGCACGCCTAGTGCCCGCCATGTGCACGCCCGGGAGTTGGGCGAGCACATGTGCTCGTTCATAGCGTGTTCGCTGCTATGAGAGTCGCTCCGACTGGTGGGCGTGCACTTTCGGACGCTTTGTGCTCGCCCACCTATCGGGCGGGCACAGATGTGCTCGCCGATGTGATCACTTCTATTAAATAGGGCGATCAATCGAAGAGCATATGTCAAGCACCAGGCGAGCACATGTGCTCGCCCAAACTGATTTCCAGGAAAAAAATTATACAGGTTCGACGGGGTTTTGACGTCCTGTCGAACCTGTATAGCCTGCCAATAAACCACCGCAGGTACTTATAAGATCTCCCTAAGCGTATATATATTATAGCAGTTTGTTAACTAAGATAACTAGCACTGACAAGTGAAATTCACGCAATATACATGAACTTAGAAACAAACATTCAAATTTAACATCTAAATATTACAAATATTTATCCGTAGCAACGACAAGTAAATTACAACAAAATATATTATCAAAGTTCATATAAATTAAAAGATGTGCTAAAAGTTTAACAAAAATACAAGACAAAACCAACAGAAATTTACTTCTTCTTTGATCTAAAAAATTTAGACATTTAGCCATGCTTTGATTTATTTTTTTCCTTCTCCTTTTCTTTGAACCTCGCATACATGCGTGCCTCTTCTTCAGGACCGTTCTCCTCCTCCTCTTCGTCATCAGATTCAATCTCTTCAGGTTGAGATGCACGTCCTTGCGACCTATATTATATATGGAAGATATATATCTATTACTTGTATTTTATAGATATAGAAATATAAAATTATTACTCATTTTATAAGTAGAATACTTACATGTACGTCGTGAACTCTTCTCGGAGCTTCGTCACCTGATCCACCATCATCGTCATCTGTGACTCCATTGGAACTGATGATTGGGACGGATGAGGTTGTGTATACGACGGCTGAGAGTATGCAGAATAGGAGTGACGATGTTCCTCCACATAATATGGAGGAAGACCACCAAGCGTCTACTTCCTGTTCGCCACAACGTCCCTCTCCTCCAACACCTTATAAGATTTTCATTGTTTAACATAAAATTATATATTAGAAATGAGTATAGTAAGATAATATTTATCTATATATACCTGCTTCCAGATCGTTTTATCAAATGGTGGTTGCTCTCCAGTTGTATCGACACCCCATTTTTCTGCAGATAGTGTTAGATAACGATCCTGAAATACAAAGTTTAATATATTTAAATAAGTTATAATATATCATTTAATAGTAAATAAATTGATAGACTTACCAACAATTCTCCAGCTTCAGGAGTGGACCATTGCGACTCTCCTTCTCTCCCACTCATATGGGACCTCGACCACCACTCCTGAAAAGAGGGTTCCCTTTCCAACCTAGCTACCTGAAAAATAATTTTAAGATGTAATAACAACATTGCATTATATTAAAGCAGATCTCCAAAAATTAATTTTAAATCGTAATACCATCTCCGCTCTAATCTGATTGTAGCTTTTAGAGCCACTTGTCGACTTAATCCTTTGTTTCTAGCGGTTTATTCTTCCCACCAAAGATCTTCTTCAAAACTCAACATCCGCAACGAATGCATCACAAAAATCCGCCCATCTACAAGGATTATGTTATGATTATTGATTATTTTAAAAAGTTTATTATAAATTATTTGACAAGTGCAATACCTATCCTTTATTATAAATTATTTGACAAGTGCAATACCTATCCTCCGTACACCATGTTGGGGGGGAACCTCTTCATCTCCTCAAAATTCATCTCCTTGCATCCCGTCTTCGCATGCAAGTCTCTCCTTGCCTTGAAAAATGTATCGCTCATTCTCTTCTCTGCCAAACGAATGAAGGCTCTATGATAAGCCTCCTTCCCCAGACCAGAGCCAAGGCGAAACCTACTCTGAAAATTACAACAAATTATCAGATACAAAAAACTTGACCAAAAAATTCTGTATCACTTCTTAGAAATTTTTCTTACCAGAAACATGTCAAATAGTCTCTCCTGTTCTGCAGCAGGGATGCGACACCATCTAAATTGCATGTAAGTCAAGTGTGTCTTTATTATGTTGGTTATCTCCTTTGCCACCCTGTTGCTATTAAGAAAATCCCTGCATTTGCTAGAAATTTTAATTATGATACAATTTATAAATATTTGGAAAATTTTTAATGATAAAATCTATAAAAATTTTACCTCCCATCCGCCGTAACCTCCAACAAAGGGTGGGACGCCAACGTCTGTCCAACTACAGTAGGTAAAGGCACGGAGGTGCTCGGACGTCCAGAAGAAGGAGAGTCAGAACCCATCGATGTCCGTGCTGGTATGGGGACCTGGAATGGGAATCCTGTAGGGGCTGCTGAGGTAGATGGCTCTCTATAGCCTCCTACGTAAAAGGGTGGCGGAGGATATCCAAGAGACTCGTAGTAGGCTATCACCCGACGGACCTCGTCGGACTGTGAATCAAGAACAGCATCCGGGGTGGGCTGCCTACTGGACGAAGGTGTGTCTGAGGAAGATGGACGATTGGATCTATGTGATCCATACGCCTCGGCACGTCCAAAACCTGTCATGACTGTAATAATGATGTAATAGTTAATTACATATTTATTACTTAAGATTTTAGTTAATTCGATTATAATTGTGTAATAAAACTTACAACTAATCTCATCATTTATTTCGGTGGGATTAAAAGATATTTCTTCATTTTTTGAGTTTTCTGAGTCATCACTTCTGTAGCAAGAGTTGCATGAACGGACCTTATAAACAGGGCCTTCTCCAAAATATTTTAAAATATGAGAATAGAAATCACCACCGTCCAACTGTTTTGAGCGGTCTTTAAACCAAGCTGGAAATTGATTCCTATAGACGCTCAGAACTTCGTCATCTGAATACATAGGATTTTCCTCCATAATTTTCTTTATAAATTCCCTAAAATTGGTAAGAGAAACATAAGTATTACTCGTACATGAATATATACATAAAGTATACTTACTGAACATATGGTGTTATTTCCTCGCAATTGTCTAATACATATAACTCTGCAGCATCCTTCTCTTGTTTCGATAAGAAACGTTCAGTTGCTTTTCCTATCAGATGAGTGGATGGACGAAAGATACTGATACAAGGATCTTCATCGGAATAAATTGTCTCATTCCTCCTGCATCTATTGTGGATAGTCTCCACATCTTCTGGAAGATATCTTGCGCAGAATCTTTACTTTTGTTTCGGACCTTTCTTTTAAGAAAAAACATAAACCTATAATAAAGTAGGTTAAAAATTTAGTTGAAATAGTAAATAATGTAAGGAGATTATAATATATTTAATTACCTTTCAAATGGGTACATCCAACGATATTTTATCGGCCCTCCTACTTTTGCTTCCCATAGAATATGAATCATCAGATGCTCCATCGAATCAAAAAATGAAGGAGGAAATATCTTCTCCAGGTTACACATAATCACAGGAATATTTTTATGAAGATAATCCATCTCCATGCGGTGTATACGTGACGAGCATAGCACCTGGAAAAATCGGCTAACATCTGAAAGAGCATCCACAACGTCCATCTACTATACGGTTGTACATCCACTCTCTATTTGTCATATTGATGAACCTGAATTAAATAATTTATAATATCAAATTTAGGAAATTGAGGATATCTAAATGTATCCCATTATTGAGATAAAAGATGAGAAGAGAAGTGTATTAACTATGTTATCACTAGAGCCCGTCCATAAAGATTCAAACTTACTAAAAGATGATCGTTGTCACAAGCATCTTTATTTCTAACGAAAATTCGACAGCATAACCCTGCACCTCTCCCGTATACCTCATAAATCAATCGCAATTAACTTTCAAAATAATCATATTAATGATTATTTCGATAGTAAATTATGATTGATTTGGTATACCGAAGAGGAAGGGGTTATGAACCGAATTTCCGTAAGAAATAAAGAGCTTGTGACAACGATCACCTTTTAGTAAGTTTGAATCCTTACGGACCCCCTTAGTCCGGGATCTCCGAACTAAGGAAAGCTAATATAAATGTAATATTTTAAGATCACTTTACGTCATACATTTGTAAGTGCTATAAATGAGACTATAAAATAATTTTAAAATATTTATTCATTTATATTAACAGGGAAATTACGTATATTTGGCTGGTTAACGATGGGGATAGGGATAAGTGTGATCCTTATTTAGTGCCTAATACAGTGCTTGGGTCACTAAGAGTTAATGGGCACCTGCAAAAAAAATTCGAACCTGCAAACATCAAAATCCACAACCATTGGTCTGGGATAAACATCCCAAAGTGAGTCCAATAGTGCTGTGAAAAAATTAAAAAATATAACACAGTTAGAGGTGATCAAATCCTCCAATGTGTTGCACACGCCTCCCGTTGTGTAGGGCCACACACCATCTTGTGTGGAAGGACGCACTGTGTGTGAAGGATTTTGTGCGATTTAATATTCTAATTAGTGGTTAGCATCTTTGCCTTATAATTAATTAACCTAACTATAAGTTAATGTGATATAATTGATTATATTAACTAGAATTTAATGTGATAAATAATTAGCACAAAGGAAACATTGGTGTATATCATATCTCATATCAACACGATATGAAATTTTCAAACTATTATTAATGATGTTCATCATATCCAATATCTACACTATTGAAGTTGGCTAACTAATGTTATTCGCAAGTTTCATAACTAATCTTTTTAAGAAAATTAACAATACTAACTAGTGTAGATGTTGTAATGGACATTTTATCATGTATAATTTACAAAGTATAAATATAATGTTGGTTGAGGCATTTTATCGAACACCTACAGGGCATAAAATTATACATATTATTGAGACAACCACAATCGAAATTACAACACTATAGTGATCAACTATTATCCTAAACAAGTAAAAAACATTTAAACTATCAAAACAATACACTACATTCAACAAAAAAAATAAAAAATTGAAACCCTAAACTATCGAAACAATACAAATATGTAATGAAATCTTAAAAAAGTGAAAGGAGGAAGGATTATACTGAATGGTAGATGTATATCTACTCAAAAGACGCAAATGGTGGGCGCCGGTGTCAGGGCGGAGGGGTGACGGGTCGCCGGAGGGAAGGTTTTGGGAGACGAATGCGTGAGAATGAGGAAGAAGGGGCCGCGCGAGGTTCTGTTTACAGACCTGGGCGAGCACACTTAAGTGCTCGCCAGGCCGTCGCCAAGTGCTCACCCATAATTTAGCAGGTGCTAAATTTATCCGCGCAAGAAATTCAAGTGGGCGAGCACATGTAAGCAAGCACATGTGCTCGCCCAAATTGGTAATCGCGCCCATCCACATAATTCAAACAAGCGACCCCCATGGGCGAGCACATGTGCTCTTCTTGTGCTCGCCCATTGCTGAGCGAGCACATGTGCTCGCCTCGTGCATGCATAGCTGTGCACGCTAATCCCTCCTTTTTGTAGTATATTTTCATCTCGATTCTCGCATGGAATTGAGACACCGAACTCCACCTTCGTCACCTTTGCCGGAGTCCCATCGACTCACCTCCCACATGTGCTTTCATCTTCGTTCTAAGGGCCAACACGTCCAACTCGAGCCCCTTAACCTTTTGGTGCATGTCCGTGAATGGGATAAACACACAGAGCGCCATTCAAATGTTAGAATAGGAGCTCCAGTTGCTTCAAGTTCCAGGACTCCTCCGATGAGCCCCAGACATCTTGGAGGATACCTGCTGACGCGTAAGAGTCCCAGGAAGGAGAGGATCGGCTCAGTCGAAGAGGAGGAGGTCGGATACGAGCGGAATCAGTAAATCAAGCTCATCGGTAGAGAGCTCTTCAGGAGTTCTTCCAGGTACCCCTCCACCGTCGGATAGGATGGGGGGCCAGATCTAATCTCGGTCCTTGATTCAAAATAAAGAGAAGCCTCTCTAGAGATGCACATTAAGCCACGTGGATGCCTCTCCGCCCTCCGATCGTGCATTATTGAAGGGATAATTTATTGAGTAGCCCATGTATTTTTATAATTTTAATATTTTATCCTGTGGATATTGAATCATGTTCAAACTTTTGCGTGAAAATTGTAATTGGCATGCGCTTGTCTTGGGAATTGCACGTGGGTCCAGTGACAGGTCAGCTCACATGGTGCCCCACATGAGTTGACAACTTGCATCGAATCCCCTTCGACATTTTCATTTGATTTTCATCTATTTGTAAATTTATTCAAAACTTTTGGGTATTTTACATGTAACTCCTTGATCTTTATTTATACTGCAAATATACCCCTACCAAGCTAGAATAATTAATTTTATGCCTTTTATTTTAGATTAAATAGCACTTGTGAATGTAAATTCATGGAAAAATTACAATAAATGTGGAATCACGTGTTTATTTACATCATGCATTTTATGTAGCATTTACTTGTTATTTTTTATTTATTAAAAATAAAAAGATATATTTATTTCCATTTTAGATATAAAAATATAAAATTTTTAGGAAAATACTTTTTAAAAATTCAAAAAAATAGATATTATATATTACTGTAGAATATAGCTATAGACCAAAAATCACAAAAAAATCAACAGAAAACCTTAAAAAATAAAATATCTCATAACCTTAAAAAATTAGAAAATATTTTATAAAACACCAAAGAAATTAGTTTTCTCATGTATATTTCTTATGTACTATATACTACATATTAAAATTAGTTTTGAGAAATTTTGAGTTTATTTTATATTTTTAAATCTCAAAATAATTTGGCCTATTAATTACTCCATGTTTTAGAGTATTTTGGACTTTAAAAATACCTAAAATATAGCAAAACTACTCAAAAATCTACAAAAGAGATAGAAAATTACAAAAAAACACAATTTATTTATATTTTTTTAGCATTTATAGATATATTTATAAATATAAAAACCTATATATATTATATATACATATTATTACTTATATACTTCTATACTTATTAATATTAATATCATTATTAATACAAATACATATAAATATTTTTAATACCTTTATGAAAATAAAAAGGACTATTCCTATTTTTATTAAATTTTTACATACATATATATATTGCATATATATTACTTATATTATACATATTATTCTGCATAGTTATATATATATACACACACACACACTTAATATATCTTAACAATAAAAAGAAAGTAAAACTCAGAAAATATAAAAAGAAAATAAAATTACTAAAATTAAAAAAATAATATAAAATTAAACAAAATAGATAAAAAATAAATATAATTAAAAACCCTAAAAACTTTTAAAAAATCGAAAAAAAATAAAAAATGGTTGTTCGTAATTCTTTATAGACAATAATTGTTAGCTTATACTCATAGCTCTCAATGGTTCGACACCCAGAATACTTGCGCACTATACACAATTTATCTGGGTTATAATAAATAAATTTTAGCTCACTCCATATTGCACTGTTCCATCGTTCATCTGTGGGTTAATTGTTGACTCAATCGGCTCTCATGAGCAGTCATTTCAGCGATTGTGCTCTCGCCTTGTGAGATCACATGATCGCCTCTGTAGGGTCCGGTTGATCTCCCTCCTCTATAGAAGATATGATAATGACTTTATTCTGATTAATGCAATGCCGTCCTATTTTTATACAAGGTTGAATCAATTAGCCATTGGTCGGGATATTGATGCATAAAATCTTGTCCAATGATTAAAAATTGAAATATGGGAAATAAAATTTAACGATAATTTGTTTCTACCCCCTCGCCTGTTTACTGTACGTATCTCGCCTTGCGAGTTGCGACCTTTCCACGCAACCTTTTGCTAATATCTTATATTACCATATAAAAAAGAGTGAACATTTGCTCTGGTGGACTCAACTTTCAAAAGCATTGCCGCCAAGCTCTCAAACCTAAAGAAAAGGGAGAAAGAGCAAAAAAAGGGAGAGGAGAGGAGAGGAGAAGCAAACTAAACAGCCAAAACTCACACCGACGGACGGAGGGAAGCTAAACCAAAGGCCTCTAGATCAGGCGGTTGGGCGCCGCCGACGAGCTGACGTGGTGGTGGTTATTCACCAACTCCAGCGCCCAACAGCCCCCTGACCCCGTTCGCCGCGGAGTACGCCGCGAACTGCTCCTGTCCCACCTCCGTGCACTGCTCCTGCCACTCCAGAGTCAGCATCTTGCTATCCGGCTTCGTATCGACCGTGCTGATTGCGTCGCCGTTCCAAGGGAGCGCCAGTCTCTGATAATTCTCGACCAGCGCGCCGTGGGAGCCTAAGTCCATCGAGAATCCGAGCGGTGATACACCGCCGAAGGCGGTGGATACGCCAAACCCGTTGCTAGCCTCGTCGAATCCGGAGATGGCACCGTGATCACCGCCAGCATTACCGTCAAATCCCATGACGAATTGCTCCCTTGGATCGGCGAAAATTCCCCCGAACTTAGATTCGCCGACATCAGTGCCGTTGAAGATGGAGCCATACTTGCACTCCATGAAGTTGCTCAGTCCCCTCGGACTCTCTCCATGCGAGAGAGGCGGCAGGAGCCCCGAGAGCGTCGAGAGGTGTAGCTTGGTGGATCCGGGCCCCATATCCAGATACCCATTCCCGCCGGTGGGAGGCGGGAATTGCTCGATTGGCATCGGGTACTCCGCCGATGCCGCCTTCTTTGCTCCCCCGGACCGCTTGTTCTTGCGGCAACCCCCACCCACGGGCACGTTGCGGAGGGATCCGCCCTTGGTCCAGTACCTCCGGCACGTCTTGCAGAAGTAGCGCGGCTGCGAGAGGCTGTAGTTGTTATAGTAGCAGAACTTGGTGTGGGTGGAGTCGCAGCGGGGACACTTGAGCGGCTGGTCGTGCGGCGGGCGGAGGCGTCTCTCGAGCATCGGCGGGAGTGGGGGAGGAGGCGGCGGGGGCGGACGGTGGTGCTCGAGGAAGTCAGCGGAAGGCGAGGGCGACGTGGACGAGTCCATGACCATGGGAGCTGCTTCGTCCTGGACAATGGCCTGCCAATCACGACCAACCAACAAGAATAAAAGAGCACACTCTTCGTTAGATTCGACTGCAAGGTACGGATGTTGCATGTCGTGTACTTGCTCTGATTCGTCCATGTGAGTGTGAGTGAGTGTCACTCTCTGCATTTTTTTCGGTGCCCTAAAGAAAAAGCTACGTCCCATTCTGTGCCCTAACGAAAATACGCTTCTGTTTCTGGTTTGAGATCTCCATTTGGTTCGATTCATCTGGCATCAACTTAGAACGACATGGGCGTGAAGGAGAAGCGAACGTACCTTGAGCCAGTCGGCGGCGTCCACATGAGCTTGATGGATTGAAGAGTACAACATGAGGTGGAAGCAGGCGGGAGGGGTGTGAATAAGAGATGAATGAGAGGCAGGAGGGTGTGGGGGAAGGGAGGTGTGTGAATATGTAAGGGAGAGTAAAGGTGACGCCGGAGGGGGAGGGGGCCCATGGTGTCGGGGTGGAGTGGATTGCCATCACCAGTGGCTGTGAGGCTTATGGTTTTGTGCCTATTTGGCATCTCCTGCTTTTGCCACTCCCTTCTCTTTTGTACATCTCTACGCCATGAAAGACCCCATTATATTGACTCCATAAATATCCAGTCCTGTGATATTAATAAATGTTACATCAGAGTAAATGGAATCGGTGAGAGAGTTGCATGCATATGATGCACGTCCATCTCCCCTTCCTAACCAGTTGCTGTACTTGTCATGATCAAGTTGCTGTATCAGGCATGTATCAATGCCTTAAATCTTCGTCCTGGTTATATCAACGTGTGGAGTGTATTAATATTCGTCTTAATTTCTTTGCTCTCCACCATCAGGTCGAGTAGATCCAACAACACCATTTCAATGCGGAAACATATATAAGAAAACATGCAGAATTGATATCAGTGTGTATTTGCCGGGACAGACAGACAGATAGATAGATAGATAAAATATATAGGATAATAATATAATATAATAATTTACTACGGGCTCTCGAGTATTGCGCACTTTTACGTGAACGTAAACATGCAGAGTAAGCTGGGTTTTTACCTCTTGGATGGAACGGGAGAATTCTTCCATGGGCTGTCAGGTTCGATATTCATTGATCGGCTCACTAAAAGTTAGATTCGATTAAATAAACGAACCGAACCCGAATACGAGTTTGAACTCGATTAAATAAACGAATCGAACGTCAAAAACATAGGTTTGTTCATGATCGGTTCGTTAAAAGTTCAATTATATACACACATACATACATAAAAGTATATATACATACATATTGTATATATAAGGAAAAAATACATTCTATATTACCATAAGGGATATTCATTAATTTTCCCAAACACATTTAGCCATCCACTCCCTAAGTCTCTATTCCCATTTCCGAAACCCCACAAAACTTTCCCTACGGCTGTGGTTTTTCCCTTGGAACAGAAATGTCTGCTCAATATTTATTCTTAAACGAACATTTAACGAGCCGAATCGAACCTTTATGAACCTTATTCGAGCCGAACTGAACCTTATTACAGTTTTCATTTTATCGAGCCGAATCGAATCCGAGCCTGAAAGTATGCTAAACGAACCGAACCGAGCTTGGGATGGTTCGCTCAAGTTCGACTCGTTTACACCCCTAATGAGGCCACCACTAGGGCACTCTTCTTAACTACTACTTGCTATTTAGTGTATAATTTTTGTAGATTTTGCCTTCATAACTATGTAGTAAAGGAGCTGCCCTTGTGCTTGTTCATGAGGTAACTGGATGGATAGGGTTTGTTGTTTGCATGCAACAATGAATGGGATATTAATTTCTTGGTATTAATCTATCTAGGGCTCCAATTGGATATTATCAAATAATATTTTATTTTTATTTTAATTTATGTCATTCCTTAACTATGGCACTACAATAAAATGGACTTATAATAACCCTACATTTTGAAGAATCACAAAACATTAATAAATCAAAATACATATATATTTCAAAGTTCCACCAGACAACATTGTAATCAGGCTAACTTTAGTAACGAAGAAATGACCAAACAAATTTTGGGGATTCGATAGAATGCAATATTATCTATGAACTTGTAGTCCTTGAATAAAAATGAGGAAACTCCTAGATGCAACCTGATTAAAAAGGACCATGATTCGTTGACTAATTTGAATCTAACCTAATAATATATCTCAAAATCAAAATTAGGATCAAATTCACTTAAAAAATCAGGTCTTGTGTATGCTCTTGATCAAGGTTTTTGAAATCGAATGGGATACCGAACCAAAATCCCAACAATGAGGTTGGATCAGGTTGGACCAAAGAATCAAATCAATTCAATCGAATGATAATGCCATTATTTTTAAAACTGAATAAAACCAAATCGGTAAGAAAAAAATGGTTGAACCGGATAATTAAACTGGAATGGATTAGAACATTTACAAAATACACATTCAAACACACTTGAAAAAAAATAAAAAAATGAACAAACAATTAAAATATCTCATTTTATATAAAAAATATTTTCAAAATAAAATTTTATTCATGTAGATATAAATAATATTTGAACTAAATACATTACCACAATAATAGCTTAATTATATTTATTATGGAACCCTTTCAAAAAGTTGAATTGAAGCAGTTGATTAATATTTTGTAATGGGTTACAAGAGGTCATGAATTAAACATTCATCACATCTATTATTTTCTAATATAAACTCAAATTTGAATTGTGGTTGAGCAGTTAAATTTTGATTAATCCGGGTTGCAAATAATCGATCGGACTAGTGGTTGAACCAAATTGTGCATATTTGGTCCAAATCGTAAAAATCGATTAACTGGACCACAAGCTAATCCGATCTGATTTCAATATCATTGTTATCAAGTTACAATAGTCGATAATTTTCCAGAGTTGTTGACAAAGCTCTATATCATCAATAAATCAAAATTTTGCTTAAAGTTAAACAAGTCAACTAGCCATTTTCAATTTGTCGAAGATGATTTAGATATGGTTACACATCGTCTAAGCTATCATCCATTGAATTATTTAAATTTAATTTAAACTACCATTTAGATTTTTTATAGTTATATTTTATTCTAAGTATAGGAGGGACCAGTCCAGCCAATGAATTAATATATTCCCACCCTTGACCCCCCATGCTTTGTGTACAATCTTTTATACTTAGGATTATTTCATCCTAAGTATAGGGGGTATTTAGTCGAAGGTATTAGAGTCGGTCTTATTTTCCACACAAGGTCGGAACATAGTCGCTGAAGTGACCGAACTCGACACTCAACTAAGCAACAATCAACCCACATTAAGTAGAATCACACAAGAATAATCAGGTGTGAATCAAAATTTATTATACCCTACGATGAATGTGTATAGTGGACAAGCACGTAGGGGTTGAACTCAGGGAACAATACGTGGTAGCACAGAATATTATTTATAAATGAACAATCAACAAATAATATAGGTATAGATGTATATATCTGCATACTATTTACTTAGATTTTTGTCAATTTAATTTAATTTATTTTTAATTCTTTCTTTTTAAAATTCTGAAATTTATAAATTTTATTTTATTTTCTTTTTATAACTTTATGATTTTTTATTTCCTTTTTCATTTTAGATATATAATAAATATATATACCTACACACGTATATTATACAAGATAGGGTATAATAGTTATAAATATGATTATAAATAATAAAAATCTACATTATAAAATAATTTTAGGAGTTTTATATTTTTCTACTATTTTGGTGATTTTTGGGAAAATTTATAATTTTTATAAAAATTGAAAAAAGTAAAAAAAATAGACTTTTAAATAAACTCAATCTATAAAGGATAAAAATATAAAAAGGTTAAAATTTTCCAAATCAATTTTAATACAAATTAATATCTTTAAATAAAATATTAAATAAGAAAAAAAATATTTTTGGACTTTTTGAAGAGTTTTTATAATTTTTATGAGGATTTTGGAGCTTATTAACTTTTAAGATTTTCCCTATTTTTAGTGGTTCTTGGTCTAGAGTTGTAAAATACTACAATAAAAAGAATATAATTTTTTGTAATTTTTCAAAAAGGTTTCTAATTTTAGGTATTTTTTTAATGCAATCAGGAATAAAATTGTGCTATTTTGATTTTTAATAATAGGAAAAATGCCTAAAATGCAGACTAATTATACAATGTAGAAAGGCATGCAAAGAGACACAAATCCTATTTTTTCTATTTTTTGGAGAAAGAATGATATTTTCTGAAAATAAAAACAATACAAAAAGTAATTAAACTAACATGGTACATTTGCAAACAAAATAAAAGTCAATGGCTACAATGAAAATTATCCAAAAGTTTATAATTAATATTCAAAATTTAAATATTTAACTATGAATACAAAAAGGAGCAAGAGCTTCTATGCAAAATGCCCAGCTCAAGTGGGATGACACGTGTACTAAATTGGACTGGAAATGTAATATCACAAAAGTTCAGGGGTCTCCTTGCAAATGACCCACAAAATATAAATCATGATTTAAATATTACAGAACTAAATAAAAGCGCAACAAAAATCAGGATGATGATAAGAAATTTATCCCCATGTGCGTCAGATCCAACAGTGAGCGTGCGCTCACTTATCCGCGTGTCAGCTATAGATGGTGTGTTGATGATTTGGGCTTAGATGTCTAGGATTAGATCCCAGATGGGGATCCAACAGCTGATGCGTGGGCTGATTGGACGTCTCTTGTACACATGGGTGAACGACGATGATCGAACGACTCCGGAGGGTCTTGGATGAACATGCGAAGAACTGCATTCCATGTGGCTTCGATATGCTCTATCTTGAACCTCCGGTCACATCCTTCACAGCTGTGTGGCTCGAATCATTCCTCCCGATGGTGCTCGGCTGTTGATCGCTTTAAAAGGCTCGAGGGATCATCGTAGTGCTACCAAGATATCAGAGGAGTTTGGGGTACCTGGGAACCTCCTCCGACTTCAAAAATGACCCCATCTCGAGTTTAGGCTCAGGAGACCCGCACTGGAAGAAGATGGGGTTGAGGGCAAACTGCCTCGACCCAATTAGGCATGGAATGAAGGTGGTATGGGTGCGGGCGGCGAGGTCCAGCGATGGTTGGTGGAAAGGACCACGAAGTCTAGATCTAAAGTGGATATGGTTGAGCTGGGTGCCGCGTACAATGGAGAAACATCAGGATAAGGTGCTGAGATGAAAAGGCGTGGTCGGAACATGGTATAATAGTGAAGAATGGTGGCCAGATCTTACAAGCTCTGGTGAAGCTAAAATTCTAAAATATAAGTCAAAACATTAATCAAAATCTAAATTAAGATGCAGAATCGAAAGCTACTAACTCAATCTACCTAAGAAACGAAAAAGCTAACCTCAACCCGACCATGGGCGCCAAGAAGGTGAACCTCGACATCAAAGCTCGTCGGAAATTGGTGGGAACCACCTCTACACTGCATGTCCTCATCACAAAATGGTTGGGAAATGACGGCATGCTCAGCGACGCGGGGTTAAGTATGCAAATAATCAAGGGTCATTGTGACCCAAATCACTAAGTGCGATCAATCGACAGAGAAAATCGATCAATCAAGTATGTAAGCGGTTCTGTATTTTATTTACCTGGTATAGCCACCATGGTCGAATATAAGGAGCACGAGAGAAGTATGAAGTAGTCAAATTTCCCAAAATAAAACAATTTTTAGTGGTTTTTAAATTTTAGATTTTTAATTTTTGAATAAAGCACACAAGCATAAAAATCAAAGAACAAACACCACAATCTTTTTGGATTTTTATAAATAACCAAAACAAGTCAAAAAATTTAATTAAAAATACTTTTAGGTTTTCTAGGATTTAAAGTATTTTTGGTAATTTTTCTAGATCTTTCAAATGTTTTTGTGATTTTATAAAAATCAAATAAGGCTCAAAACTCAATAGAGCGTACAATCAGGACTAAATTGCAAATTAAAAATAATTAAAATGCACTAAGTCCTTATTAGCAATTTTGTGATGAAATAGAAGTTAAAGTGAATTTCCAAGTAAAATTAAAGCTGGAGGCTAAGCAAGGAAAAAGGCACGTATAGAAATTTTATAGAAATTTTAAAGTATTTTTTCAAAATTTTATAATTTTTATAAGGAAAACAAAGGCCTTTTATGGGTTTTTGAATTTCTAAAAATAAAAGATCCAATGAAATTATAATAAGTATTGCACACTAACATAATCCAATGAAATTTACCACCATGTGCGTCAGATCCAATGGTGAGCGGGCGCTCACTTATCCACGTGTCAGCTATAGATGGTGCGTTGATGATTTGTGCTTGGACGTCTAGGATTAGATCCCAGATAGGGATCCAATAGCCGATGATGGGGCTGATTCGACGTCTCTTGTACACCTGGGTGAACGACGATGATCGGATGACTCCGGAGGGTCTTGGATGAACATGCGAAGAAATGTGCTCCAGGTGGCTTGTATATGCTCTATCTTGCACCTCCGGTCATATCCTTCACAGCTGTGTGGCTGTAATCATTCCTCTTGATGATGCTCGGCTGCTGATTGCTTCAAAAGACTCGAGGGATCATCATAGTGCTAGCAAGATATCAGAGGAGTTTGGGGTACCTGGGAACCTCCTCCGACTTCAAAAATGACCCCAGCTGGACTTTAGGATTAAGAGATGATGACGGGCCTAAGGCTACTTGGGTTAAGTAATAATTAAGGTTGTTGCGATCCGAATAACAAGGCAAAGTCAACAAGAAAATCAGACCACCAAAATAGAAATCAAACAATCAAAATGTGGCAAGCGGTCTTGCTATTTATTTTTACCTGGTATAGCTACCAGGGTCGAACACAAGGAGCACGTGATGCGAAAGCTACGAAGTAGTCGAGAATCCTGAAAACCCCAAGAAATGGTGGTTTTATTAATATTTCAAAAAAAATTATGATTTTTAATTATAAGAAGAGGACTAAAAGGGAAGCACAAATCAACACTCAACCAATTATTTAATAGCCCAAAAATACTCAAAAATTCAGAATAAAAATATTTTTGTGTTTTTAAAATATTCAAAATTTTTTGTGAATTTTCTTAGATTTTTTTGATTTTTAATTGATTTTCTAAAAATCAAACAAGGACAAAAATGACAAGCAATGTACAACTGAAATCTAAAGGAAAATTAAAATTACTTAAAATGCCTATAAAAGTCTAGCAGAAATTTTATGTGAAACTATAAGAAAAAAATCTAACTACAAAAAAGAACATATTTTTTTTTGAATTTTTGTGAATTTTTAATGAGTTTTCTAAGGTTTTTAGTCTTTTTCAATTTCTTTGAGTTTTATAAATGGGAATGAGATGAGACTTGGATTGAAATTAAAACACAACAAAACACACAAGCATGAATTTTTTTAGGTTTTTTTAGAATTTTTAATATTTTTAGTTGATTTTCTAAAATAGATAGTGACAAATTTTTAGGGTTTTTGAATTTTTTAAAAATATTAAACGAAGACAAAACACAACAAAAAATTCATCAAATTTCCTACACCATGCATGAGCCATGGGTCAAAATTTCATGAATTTTGGACAATAGTTGCTATTTATTAAATAAAAAATACAACACAGAGCACACATGGACCAATCTCCAAATAACTTAAGTCCTAGAACCAAATGATAACACGCAAGAAAAGTCTCAGGTTCAAACTGCAATTTTCCCACGAATATCAGCACATGTCACAAATCTGTACGCACAGGGGTATACTTGCAAATATGAAAACTAAAACTTCAGATCATAACAGTAAATAAATCCAAGGAACATATTGTAAATATCCCAAATAACACGTTACGACGCACGTGGGTCCACAAAGGCAGGACTGAAATGCAAATATGGAAAACTGCAAGGATAAGAGTGCAAAATGTCCTACTGTATACTTTTATTTTACAGACCAAACAAAAAAGTGAAATAAAGGCAAGGGTGGCTAAGCAAATTACCCATGCAGTACGTGAGCTGCACGTGGGGTAGACAGGCGGTGGGCGTTGAATGGAGGTGAACGTGCGGTTCTGGCTCTGTCAGCTGTCAGATCTAACGGTCGTCAGATGTCGGGACGTGGGTGGTACGGGGGTTGTTAGATCTGACATCTAACGGCCTGATGATTTAGTCCGGAACACGAGGGTCTAAAAGTGGTATCTCACACAAGGCGGAGACGACCGTCGCTGTTGCGACCCTCAAATGAAATCCGGACTAAAGTCAACAAATAACCCACACTAAGATCAATGAATTAGAAACAATGTGGAGTTAAAATTTATTTTTAACTCTGCACAAATGATGTAAAGGGCAAGTATGCAGAGAGTTCGAACACAGGGAGCAAGCAGTGTAGGTCAAGCAAATGAATGCACAAGTGAGTGAGTGTGTGATGTGTCTATACTAAGCAATCAAACAAAGAAATGTTTTTGTGGGTTTTTAATTTTTTTTAATTTTTTTTTTCTTTTTATTTATTTTTTTAATTTTGTATTTTGATTTTTGGTTTTCGGATTTTTATATTTTATATTATATATTTTTTTTTTCTTTTTCAATATTGGAAAGTAAATGCAATATAGTAAAAGGCAAGGTATAATATTTATAAAAATGCACAAAAATGCTCCAAAATTCAGAAAATAAATGTTTTTGGTATTTTTAAGGTTTTTTACTATTTTTGTGATTTTTGGGGGTTTTTCAAGATGTTTTTGGGATTTTTAAATATTGAAAGAAAGGAAAACAGTGAGATTAGGGCTGGCTGTGAGTAAAATGTACTTTAAAAATATCAACCAGTACTCAAAATAATTCACACTATTTTTCTAATAAAGAGAATAAAATAAGGAGTAAACAGAAGCTGAGTTTATATTTTTTTGATTTTTCTACTATTTTTTATACTTTTTTTGAAGTTTTTGAGAGTTTTTAAATTTTTAGTGTTTTTCTTTTGATATTTTTAGTGGTTTTTGGACTGACACTAAAAGATAATAAAATAGACACTACGTGATTTTTTTGGAATTTTTAGAGGTGTTTTGATATTTTTTTTGGTATTTTCTAAGGTAGACAGTAGGAAAAAGACATGTTTTTGATTTTTTATAAATAATTAAAAGTGGTAAAATTGAAAACTAAAAATAGGGCGTCAAAATATAGGACAACAGGAGCTTAACCCTATTTTTGTGGAGATTTTGGAGTTAAAATGATGCTTTAATTAATTAGAACAAGTCTCTAATCATCAAACAGTGCTGACAAGGGCATAAGTGCAAATATGGAAACATACAGGGGCATGCACGCAAAATTTCCACAAAATATTACTCTGAAACTTGCATTTCAAGGATTAAACGTAAATATCCAAACCCGCAAGGGTATATGTGCAATTTACCCACAGGACGCGTGACTTGCACGCGCCTGGGAGGGGTATTCTTGCTATATTACAAAGCTCAGGGGGGTTCAATGCAATTTTTCCAAAATTTTAAAACTTAACAGAAATGTTCAAGGACTAAAACGAAATAAATAAACCCCAGGGGGGTCCCTGCAAAATACCCAGTCCCCTCACGCGCACGGGCACGTGAGGTGACGTGGATTGGACCTGAATGCAATTAAGAAAACTACCAGGGTCTAAGTGCAAATATTACAGAAATATTTAAACTACGGTTTAGAATTTATGGACTAAATAAAAATTACAAAATGCGCGGGGGTATTTCGCAAAATTACCCTCGACGCGCGATCGAACGGCGGAGAAGAAGCCACTTAGACACGTGGCGTTTGATGAACGGCCGACGACGCTTCGGAGATCAGCGGTGGAGATCAGAACTGGCAGAAGATCAACGGACGACGCGTGCCAAGATCTAACGGCTGACAAACGGTCTGGAGCGGGCTCTTGATCGAACGGTGGGAAGACAACGAGGAAGAACAGGGACGCTCGCCGGCGAGGCGAACTTCCCAGCTCCCGATCTCGGGTCTCCGGCTTCAGCGTAGGCTCAAAATCGACCAGAAGACTCCTGGGAGGTCCGGCTATGTGCTGGGGGGCTCAGGTTCGTCGGAGATGCTTCGATGTGCTGGCGCGAAGGCGGCGGAGCTCGGAGCTCCAGGTATCTCCGGCGAGAGCTGCAAAATGCCCTCCAGGTACGTTGACTGCGCTTTGACCTGCAAAACAAGGTGAGAGGGTCCAGGGCAAGTTGCCTGGACCCCGCGATGGCGAAGAAATGACGCGGAACGAAGGATGGGAACTCGGCCGGAGTTGCGCTCCGGCGAGGTTGGTGGATCGGGCGCGATAGGCGATGGAGCTTCGATTTTTTTGGGGGTTTTTAAAGTCTAAGCTAACAGGAATACAAGGCGATAAAGAAATGGCGGAGTGGAAGCCCTCAATGGCCGGAGCCAGAGGATGAAGGATACCTCGACCGGCGAGCTTGCGGGAGGTGGTGGAAGCGCCTCCGACTTCGCGCGCCTTGGCTGAAGGGCTGGCGGTGGAGCTGTCACCTCCACGGAGCTCAGGAGCACGAGAATGGCGCTGAAGGGTGGACCGAAGGTGTTCAACCGGAGGGAGGAAGAGGTGGGTCTGGTTAAGTAGATGGTGGAGTGCGTGACTTCGAGGGAAGATCACGAGCGTATCGAGCAGATCTGGGGAGATCTGAGGAGTCGGCGATGGAGGTGATGGATCGAGGAAGAGGTTTCGTGAAGGAAGCGGCCGCAGAGGATGAGCGGCGCACCCTCGAAAAAGGCGCGAAGACAAGGGGAAAAAGACGCGCGCCACGGGCTGAGAAGAAGAAGACAGACTGTTGACCCGCTGGTCAACAGTCGCTGGCTCCTGGTTGGTCCACGTGGACCAACCAGGAAAAAGAGAATAAAAAATATTTTTATTAATAGAAATAAATCGAATTAAATTAAAGTTATAAAATGAAAATTATTTGTTATTTTATGTAGTATTTTATTATGATTTTTATTTATTTTTATGATACATATTTCTACAAGTTCACTTTTTAGCCTTATATAGGTATATTACCTATGTATTTTAATACTTTTATTTTTATTTTGTATTTTTAATTTATTTATTTGTGTTTATTATTTTCTAAAATTATAGGATACTCCTATATACCCAAATATATTTTTATTTTATTTTTATGAGATGTTTTGTACATTTAATAAAATACAAGTATGTTTTATATAGGTATGTATATAGGTAAAGTACCTATGTATTGGATTTATACAAGTATTTTTATTTTTGTTTTGATTTAGGTTTTTGTACTTATTTTAATGTACATAATTATTATAAGTATTATTTACAACATTATAAAAATATAAAATTGAATAAATAATGAATAAATAATAAATTGAATATTTTATTCAGTACAAGTGTACAATGTGGGTCCAAAAGTCAACTTTCAAACCGTAGCTCCGCCAAATGCGAAACCACCACCATTAGATAGATTATTTTCTTCTATATACAATTAAAGGTGAGTATGCTGCATTTGGAGATTTTATTTGTGAGATACGGGTCTGGGAAGTTGGCATTCTGGAATGTTATTCAGACCATAACTTTTTATCTGTACATTATTTTTCTGTGAAATCAATTTTGTATTTTTCTTTATTAATTTATCTACAACTTTCATGTACAGAGTTTCCTTATTTGGTGTATAAAAAGTGGAACCAAAAATAGGTCCCAAAATGAATAAAGAATGAATAAAAAGTATAGGTATTTTATCTGTGTATCTGGCCTTATCTCCCCCTACTTTATTCCTTGTTGACCTATTCATCAAGATGCCTAGGTCTCGGGGGTTTTGGGTCATAAAATATTTACAATATTTTATTCTTTTTCTTTTCTTTATTTATTCTATAATTTTGGCCTTAATTACAGTGATTTATACACAATCTGAATGCACATGCATGGATGCTAAGATGATGGTTTTACTGCTATTTACAGGCATTTGCTAGGGTTTTAAGTGCCAAAATGATAGAATAAAGATGATGAAATGTGGCTTCATCATCCCCCTATACTTTACCTTTGCTAGTCCCTAGCAAACACATATGCAATATGTGCGGAAAGAAAAGAAAAGAAAAAGAAGAAGTTGGATTAAGTTTAATTATCGAACTTACCTTCATAAAATCAAAAGTTTGGAGCTTAAGTCGGACCTTCGGATTTTTAGTGCGGTCGGAACCTTAATGAGAACCAAGTTTGAAATCCAACAGTCCTTGAGAATCCCAAAACTCTGTCCAAGTCTCCTCAATAGCCAGGTCAGAAATACATCAACTCATACGCAAACTCTCACGACTATGAATCTGACTCGTACAGTGTAAGTGATATGTAGCTCCCCACCTCAGAAGTGACAAAGAAACAACCTCCCCCAACCTGGTAACTCTAATGCCTCGGTCTAGCAACTCTTTCCTCGAGAAGCGGGGTATTCCCTTCTAAGTTCAAGTGCAACCGGCTCAAGAAGAGGGGGAAGAAGTATAGACTTTTGGAAGCTCAGCCAGTGTAGCTAAGTCTCCCGCTGCAAGCTTCATGAGATGTAACATGGATACCATAAGCTTTGCTTTATTGGACTATATACACTCCGGTGGGGTTATTAAATTTTCAATCCGACCCACCACTTTTTTTTTTTTTTTTTTTGGAGTTCTTTTTGCATTTTTTTTTTTTCAATTGCATCTGTACAACATATCCACATGGTGCAGCATATATACAAGAAATTTTCCTCTTGAGCCAGTAGACTATCCCTCTTTTGAAGCTTTATTGCAACCCACGGCTTCTGTCTTTAGACTTCATCACCACTAGACCAAGTTGAGGTGCACTTCCTTCACTATAAGAAGAAGAGAGGTTCCGCCTAGAAGTACTACCCTCATATGCTACCCCAAGCCAAAGGAAACTGCCTCCTCACCACCTCATCCGTGGAGAGCTATGTGAAAGGTGCAGGTGTCCAAGTTAGGTCATTATCAACAAGAGTCGTGCGTGTGCTCCGAAATATTCTACTTAGGCAGTCAAGAATCCATTGAACCAAGTCTCGTGATCCTCAAAGAATTAAGTCAACTAGACCTGAAGTACCTCAAACCCAGTTCCTGCAAGGTTCCTGTTATTAGGTATATTATAAGGTCCAATCAAGCTCCAATCTCCAGATTTTACTTAGATTTGTTCAACTATCAAACTCAATCCGAAAAATGCGAATGCTATGCGATGCAATGCAGAAAATATTTTTGTGATGCAATTTTCAAGGATTTTGAACTTTTTATGGATTTTTGCAAAGATGATGCATGCAGATGCAGATGCAATTTTTTTTTTTTTTTTTTGTATTTTTCGGAAAGATTTGTCAAATGTTTTTGGATTTTAATTTTGCAAATGTTTTTTGGGAATTTTTGAAACAAAACGATTTTGGCTAAAAATTAGGTGAAAATATGTACACGGGAGTGCTTCTTATATATACAAGAAGTGGATTTTAAGAATTTACAAGGGTAAGTGATCAATTTTATACATATATATATATAAGATGGATTTTGGTGTGATGTTAGTATTCCTCAAACTTATTTGACACAAGGTTTTTCAAACAATTTTTGAAGACTATAGTCCAAAATAGTTTTTACAAACATTTTTACAAACATGTACACTCATTTGAAAATCATTTTGCAATCGGTTTTCAAAACAGTATGTATAGATTTTTCAAAGATTTTTGCAACCATTTTTCAAACCATTTGCAAATCATTTTTCAAACATTTTATTTCACACAAAGAAAAGAAATTTTTACAAACCACACATTTTTACAAAGGTTGAAAACATGTAGCAAAATATTTTCCAAATAGTTTTCAATAGATTTTTCACAAAGATTTTCAAACTATTTTTCAAACATTTTGCAGAAACGTTTTTACCTGATTTATTAATCAGTATATACAAAAAGAATTTGAGGAATAATCACATCTTTTTATTAAGGATTTTTAATGAATTTTAAAGAATTTTTAGCCATATTTATTAGGAAAATACGAAAGTACGAGTTATGGCTAAAGTATATACACAGTATATACGACCCCCCTATACTTAGCTTGAGCTATGTCCTCATAGATCGGAGAGAGAAGAGAAGACATAACGCGTACTAAGTATAGACAAGTCTAAAAAAATAAATTGAATAAATAATGAACAGATCTTACTCAGATTGTCTCCCCCTATACTTAGGGTAAAATATCCCTAAGTATAGACAAGAAGAGGAGACAATGGAGAGGATCGAAAAGAATAGAAAAACTCGGGGTGCACACCCCCCTATACTTAGGACAAAGTACGTCCTAAGTATGGATACTGTCTACAAGGGCGGCACCTCATTGATAGATAAAGCAAATAGAAGAGGAAAAGAAGAAAAGAAGAAAAGAAGAAAATAAATCGTCAGACGAAAGAGTGATATGAACAGATGGTTTGCACAGTGGAAGATGGAAGTGATCACCATGTACGAGATGCAGATGATATGAGTCAAAGAACACATCTCATACCAGAAGAATGGGGGCAACGTCCATGGTCGGCTGATCATGATCGCGATATAGCTTTAGGCGTTGACCATTGACGCGGAAGGTGGACGAAGATGACGGTTCGGATATATCAATACTGCCATTGTCATGTACCTTCCTAACCACATACGGACCTTTCCACTTGCTCTGTAATTTCCCTGGGAATAATTTCAGCCTGGAATCAAACAACCATACTTTCTGATCTGGCTCAAACTGTTTATGGCTGATATGCGAATCGTGCCATGTCTTCACTTTTTCTTTGTACTGTAGGCTGTTGGAAAAGGCTGTGTCTCTTAGTTCCTCCAGGGCTGCCAATTCTGCTCGTCTCTGATCTCCTATACTCTCAGGATCCAAAAGTAACTCAGTAACTGCCCAAAAAGATTTGTGCTTGATTTCCACTGGCAAATGGCACGGCTTGCCATAGACGAGACGAAAAGGAGATGTCCCCAATGGATTTTTGAAAGAAGTCCGATAGGCCCATAGGACCGAGTCCAAAAGTTGTGACCAATCTTTTCGGTCTGGGCGGACAACTTTCTGCAAGATCGTCTTTATCTCCCGATTCGATACTTCAGCAAGACCATTAGTCTGAGGGTGATAAGGAGTGGCAACCCGATGGTCAATACCGAACTCGTCAGCAAGGGCCCTAACTTTGTCATTGATGAAATGAGACCCCCCGTCAGAAATCAAAACTCTAGGTACCCCGAATCGTGAAATGATATTTTTCCTCAAAAATTTGCAAACGGTCTTAGCATCTGCGGCTCGGGCGGGGATGGCCTCAACCCATCGGCTGACATAATCCACAGCGAGCAAAATATGCTCGAATCCCTGACTCTTAGGAAATGGGCCCATGAAATCAATCCCCCATGCATCAAAAACCTCACAGAAGTGAATGGGTTGCATGGGCATCATGTCTCTCTGTCCGCAGGTTCCCATTTTCTGACAGTCAGTACATCCCTTCACGAACTCATCAGAATCCTTGACGAGAGTAGGCCACCATAGGCCGGATTGAAGCACCTTCTGTGCTGTCCTTTTTCCTGAATGATGTCCTCCTGCCTCAAGCTTGTGGCAGTATGTGAGGACGCTATGCTGCTCTTCCTGAGGAATGCACCTTCTCCAGATGCTATCCCCTCCTTCATGATAAAGGACGGGATCCTCCCAATGGTAAAACTTGGCCTTAGCTAGGAAGGTCTCGAGTTTCTGTCTGGGCCAACCCTGAGGGACTGTCTTGGCAACAAGATAGTTTACAAAGTCGGCATACCATGGGAGAGAGGTGACAGCTAAGATCGCCTCGTCTGGAAACGTCTCGGTGATAGGTGCGCTGGGCTCAGATTCCTCAAGATTCTCCAATCGGGAGAGATGATCCGCCACCACATTCTTAACTCCAGGCTTATCCTTAATCTCAATATCAAATTCCTGGAGTAGAAGGATCCATCTGGTCAGACGTGCTTTGGCATCCTTCTTAGCCATTAAGTACCGGATGGCGGAATGATCGGTGTAAATAGTCACTCTAGATCCGAGAATATAAGATCTATACTTATCCAGAGCAAAGACTACGGCCAGCATCTCTTTTTCAGTCACAGTGTAATTCCTTTGAGCGGCATCTAAGGTCCGGCTGGCGTAGTGAATGGCAAACGGTAATCCATCCCTCCTCTGTCCAAGCACAGCCCCAACGGCAAAATCTGAAGCGTCCGTCATGATCTCGAATGGGAGAGACCAATCGGGTGGCTGAAGGACAGGAGCTGAAATAACCATATTTTTGAGAGTCTCAAATGATTGAAGACACTTATCATTAACAATAAACTCGGTGTCTTTGGTCAGCAAGTCAGTAAGCGGTCTGGCAATTCGACTGAAGTCCTGAATAAACCGTCGGTAGAAACCAACATGCCCCAGAAAAGACCGTAACTGACGCAAATTGGACGGCGGATTGAGTTTTCTGATGATATCCACCTTGGCAGGGTCGACCTCCATGCCCCTGTTGGAGATGACATGCCCAAGGACCGTCCCTTGAGTCATCATGAAATGACTCTTCTCCCAGGATAAGACTAGATTGACCTCTATGCAGCGCTTCAGCACACGATCTAGGCAGTCAAGACAAGCATCAAACCCATCGCCATAGACCGAGAAGTCATCCATGAAGACCTCTAAACAGTTTCCCACCATGTCCGAGAAAATGGACAACATGCACCTTTGGAATGTCGCAGGAGCGTTGCATAGACCAAAGGGCATCCGTCTGAAAGCATAAGTCCCAAACGGACAGGTGAAAGTCGTCTTCTCCTGGTCTTCGGGCGCAATGGCCACTTGATTATATCCAGAGTACCCATCAAGAAAACAGTAATGGCTCTTCCCGGCTAACCGCTCGATAATCTGATCAAGGAAGGGCAGCGGGAAGTGATCCTTCTTGGTGGCCTCATTTAATCGTCTGTAGTCCACACAGACCCTCCAAGAAGTTGGTACTCTGGTAGCGACCTCTTCTCCGAACTCGTTGACAACTGTTGTGATACCCGTCTTCTTGGGTACCACATGTAACGGACTTACCCATTTTGAGTCGGAGATGGGATAGATGAAATCAGCACTCCACCACTTTGAGATTTCTTTCATGACAACCTCTCGAAGATTCGGGTTCAGCCGTCGCTGGAACTCACGCGATGGCTTAGCGTCATCTTCGAGATAGATGTGGTGGGAGCACAGCTTCGGGCTCAGCCCCTTGAGGTCAGCTATATTCCATCCGATTGCCTTGCGATTTCTTTCAAGAACCTCCATCAGACGAGATTCTTGTTCTCCAGTCAAGTCTGCTGAGATAATGACTGGGTGCATATCTGGTTCACCTGCAAGGAATCTATACTTCATTGACTGCGGCAGAGGTTTCAGTTCAGGACAACTGGGAGGTGGCAGATCTGGCTTCTGATATGTCTGGGTGAATGCTACCAGGTCTGCATGAGAGAACTCTCGCTTGGCGTGAAGTTCTGACGAAAGGCGGCTGACTGAATTATCAATGTACTGTACGGGCTCGCACTCTGTCACGGTTGCTGGTTCAGAATGAGTCAGACACGACAACGGATCATCAGAATAGGCCCAATCAATGTCTGAATACGAGGGATCAGAAATCGAAGAACATGAATTGAAATCATCGGCACCACTCGTCACGATGCTGTCAGCCTCAGGTGTATCCGTATCCAGGAATGTGCTCTCCCGGCTCTCGATTGCCATGAGCTTGAGATACAAAGAATTGGTAGGCAAGGCGAGAGTCGGTGCTACAGGGTCTTTCCAGTTAGATTCATCATCAGTCATCTCGAAATCACGAACCTGGTGGACGTCTAGCTCTTCCTCTATCATTGATGCGGTTTCGCTTGACTGCTCCGAGCAATCTAATTCTCTAGCCCTGGTTTCCTCGATCGTCTCTATTTGTATGGTTTCGCCCTCTACGCGAAAGCATACCTTCCCACAATCATGGTCGGTCACTGCCTTGGCTGTGGCCAAGAATGGGCGTCCGAGTATGATGGGGGCATCGGTTACCGACTCAGGGATCTCCATGTCCAACACAACGAAGTCCACGGGGAATTTCAGGCCCTGAATGGTAACGACCACGTCTTTCAACAACCCCTTCGGCCTCTTTATCGACCTATCAGCAAACTGAAGGACTGTTCTGCTTCGATGAAGAGTGCCGAACTCAAATTGCTTGAGTAAGGCTGCCGGAAGGAGGTTAATTGAAGAGCCGCTGTCTAATAGAGTACGATCAAATTGCTGCTCTTGAATCTCGCATCTGACATAGGGAGCTCCTGCATCTGGTCTCTTGGCTGGCAACTTGTTCTGAATGGTGCAGCAAGTGTCATGTGTGAGCATATGGATCTGATCTCTGTGCCTCCGCTTTCTTCTGACAGTGGTTGTCTCTCTCAGATTCTTCTTGAAGAAAGGGATATGCTCAAATGCTTCTCGTAGAGTCAGCTGAATGTGAAATCTGTCAATCATCTGATTGCCGAACTCTACCTCTCGGTTCTTTTTGGAATTTTCTTTTTTATTCCCCTTCGCTTGGCGAAGTGCCTCTGGGAAGGGGATAGTGGGGGCCTCCTCAGATGGAGGACTAGAAAGAGGTTCCTGTGCCTGTGAAGAAGGAGAATCCATACCAACATCATCATTCAATACATATGGATCCGTAATTTGAACAGAAACCTTTTCTTTATTCATATTTTTGTTGTTTTTGTTTTGCTCACAGTCCAGAGATACAAAACGTGGTGACACCACAGCTGGAGTTTCAACAAAAGGAGATGTGGTGGCCTCAGTACCACCACTGGCACCTGTCTCTGCGGCATCAGCACCGCCTTCATGTTCTGCATCAAAAATGGTGGCATCAGCACCACCGTCTTCATCCGGTATCACGACGGCATCAGCACCGTCGTCCTGGACTCCATCATTGGTGGCATCAGCACCACCTTCTTCTACATCATCATTAGCGGTATCAGCACCGCTTCTCTGCTCTTCTGGCGCTCCTGGTTCTGCATCCGGTTGTCGCTCAGAAGAGACGCCGCCGGCGGGTATCCTACCGCTCCTAGTAGTAACAAAATCAGCATCATAATAGATATTATTCACATCATTCTCATAGTCACTAGGAGGGGTATCCTCTGAAAACTCTACCTGCTCAGGCTTTCTTTTGAAATTATTAGGGTTTGGTTCGATCTGAGCTGGTATGGCGGCCTTGCCTTTCATGATCTCCCGCATCTCCTGCCGGAATTCATCCATTTCTTGCCTGAAGGAGGCTTGCTGTTCGGAAAGCAAGCGGGCAAGCTCATCAAGAGCGGGGTTCTCAAAGGAATGGGGCTGAGAACCGGATGAGTTTCCCTGCTGGAAACGAGGCTGCTGCTGCTGGTACTGGGGGGGCTGGTTCTGAAAACGCTGAGGCTGCTCGCGCTGCCTCCACTGCTGTCCCTGATAGTTGGGACGAGGACCATTGTGATATTGCTGCGGTTGGGCATACTGGGGCTGCTGGTGTTGCTGCGGTGGCTGGCTGTTCTGATATCCTTGGGCAGGGTTCTGCTGTTGGGAAGAGGATCCACCGTTGCCCCAACGGAAGCCGGGGTGGTCCCGGCGAATTGCGGGCTGAGGGTACCGGTCGTACCAAATCCCATTGACTTCCATCAATGGTTCCTGCTCAAAGGAGGGTGGAGGTAGAACTGCCAGTGGTTGCTCCTGCTGATAAACCACCATCTGAGTCTCCTGAGATGGCGGTTGCTCTGGGTGGTACTGCAACAACGGAACCGGCTCCGCCTGGATATGGTTTACCTGACGGTATGAGGCAGAGGCCTGGTTGGGGTTGCTGCCGCGGGAGGCAACCTGTGACCTCGGAGGCTGTTGGGAGTGTGATTGGGCCTCCTGAATGCACAACATTTGAGTTTTGAGGTCACTCATGGTTTTGGCGATCTGGTCCATCTGGGCCATGCCTTGATTTTGTTTCTTCTCAAGGATCTCCATGCGGTCCAGCTTTTCACTGATGATGCCCATGTCGGCTGCAGCTGATTCGGCTTGGGCTGCGGCTACCGACACTGTGTTGGGACCGGCATCGATGCGAGCGATCCTCTGAAACGATCCTGCTCCTTGCGGGGGCTTCTGCTGTGTATAGACTCGGGCCTGGGTCATCACTGTGGAGTTTTCTGCCATGCCTTCGTAGATGGCCCAGACGTCGTCCTCTCCCTTGGAGAAATAAGACCCACCGCAAGAGGCGTTCACTAGCCCCTGCAGCTCCGGTGTCAGCCCGCAAAAGAAACTCTGAACGAGATTGGGCTTGGAGATATCATGGTGAGGACACCGGTCGATGAGCTCTCTGAATCGATCCCAGGCTTCATGGAACTGTTCGTTTGGGATCATGACGAAGTTGCTGATCATGGCTCGAGCTGCGTTGGTCCGGCCGAGAGGATAGTATTTCTTCAGGAATGCGGCCCGGAGATCTGCCCATGTGTCGACGAAACGCCCAAGGTGTTTGAGCCAATAGGCTGCTCTGTCAACCAAAGAGAATGGAAAGGCGATCATCTTGATTGTGTCCTCGGTCGTCAACCGATCATGGACAGTGCTGCATATCATCTCGAATTCTTGGAGGTGGAGGTGCGGCTCTTCGGTCGGCAACCCATGGAACTTGGGTAGCATCTGAATTGTGTTGTGCCGAAGCTCAAAGTCTCCATGGATAGGTGGGAGTCGAATCCATCGGTGAGTGAGGGATGAAGCTGGGTTATGCAATTCCCTCATGATAGTCTGTGGCGGTCTCTCGCCGTCTGGATTGTCTCCTCCTGCATCGGGTCCTCCTCCTCCTCCACCTTCTCCGCCAGCACGGTCTTCTCTCATCTGCGCTATCTCTCGCATGAGATCACCCATAAATGTTCCCTGGTCTCGGATCTGTCTCTGCATGGTTTCCAGGGATGCCAACAACGAATTGTTGATGGCTGCCTGATCAAATACGAATGGAGGGTGCTCATGATCATCTTCATGCTCGCCTCTGTCCGACATGACTGGATCTTCTGTAAAAGCAAAAGAGGCCATCTCAGGTGCTGTAGAATGATCTGAACTCTGTGATGCACTGAATTCTGAAACAATTGGACTGATAGAAGGAGAGTGGGAAGAATGGTCGAGGGGGAACAGGGCGGATGTATACTCAGGCTCGGAGAGCGGACTCTCCGAGGTAGTCCTAGATGAGTAAGGAGGAGTGCGGGATAGCGGTGCCGACAGGGTCGGCCTAAGAGATCTCCGTCCCATCATCTTGATTATTAAGAAGAGTGGAGGAAAGGCAAGAGAAGAAGAAGAGTAAGATGCAACAAAATTGCGCACAATTGTGCTGTGTTTTTGATCTTGACCTAAACAAATCTAGCAATCAAACACAAGGCAAGGGTAAGTTCACCAACTCAACACATGAAGCCGTGAAGGTTCGGCTTTTGTCTTTTCAGTTTTAGCTTGATTCAGGAATTTATCTTTTAACGAGTCCTTAGAACGCTACGCCTATAGGAGAGAGAGTACTGCCGGAAAAGTATCCCGTACTTGTCCTCCTCCTGTGTAACCTGTAGCTTGTGCAGTTGAGGTCCTTGTAACCCTTCCTGGATCCCTACTCAGCCAAAGAATAAGAGAGGAAGCCAATAGGCGAAACCAATACTTCGGAACTCGCTCGCAACGGAATCACCCGTGAGCGTGCAAGAACCTACTCGGACGCAAGACGATGAGACAGACACCCCCGTGAAGGCGTGGCCTATGCTCGATACTTCGGACAAGGTCGATGCTCTCACAATAGAGAGTCACCAATGTTGACCAAGCCCTACTCGTCTACGTACGATAGAAGCGCCAATACTTCGGTAATCCAGGCGATACACAAGGCAGCCACAAGCTGGGTTTTTGGCTCTAATCCTTACGAAGCGCTCACCTCACTTGGAAGGAGACCTTCCCATGCAACCTGAATACAAGTGAGGGTATTACTCACCCCAAGCAATGAATCCAATTACCTTTTTTATTTTGGTCAAGTTTTCTTAGCAGTCCCTTTTTTTTTTAATTTTTTTTTGGTGTTATCGCTTCTTTTGAGTCAATTCAAACAAGCGCCTAACGGTTTTTGTATTTTCTTTTTGGTCCTACTTTGTCCAAAAACAGAGGGAGAAAAGAGTCGGAAAAGCCGTGCAAGTCGGCACAAAGATGGAGATCTCACCTTTGTGCCTAAATGATGCGTGCAAAGTTAGAAGACTTACAGCGAATCCCAGCTCTCTCCATGCGGGATGCAAAGCAGAAATTTTTAAACCTATACTATATGCCGATATGCACACGGAAATCGTCCTAGATTAGGCAACTGCTAGCGTTAGAACCACAAGCTAGCTAATAACTTCTAATCCGAGTGTCCGGTCTTGGCTCACCCCTCCTCTGCCCAACACATTTGGAGTAGGAGAAAGCGCTTGTTCGGGTGTGAGCTCGCGGCGCGTGGATTTGGAAGCTACTCGCTAACTGTTTAAATTAGTCTAAGTCCAAAACGTAACTATAGGAACGTGCAAAGATTATTAAGTGTTTGGACCTATTCTACTCGAGTCAAGCAGGACCTAGATCTAGGAGCTCAATCCACAAAAGAAAATGAAAAAATAAACACAAAACCGGAAAATGACAGCGATAAAACACGGCAAAACTGCGGTGAGCCCCCGGGTGAACAAACACCCGGAAGTTAGGCCCGAATGTTCAAGTGTCCACGGTACCTGTATTATTACAAATTAATGGAATATCACTCTCTCACAAATAACGTAAAAACTAGCTAAGCACTCTCTCTCTCACTCCTTGCTCTCTCCTGCCGGCTTGGCTTAAGAAAAGCCGGCTCCACGTCCCAAGGTTGCGTCGGGTCACCTAAGCCACCCGCCTCGCTCCGCGGTCCCTCGCAAGAAGACAAAAGAGATGGTCAGATAGTTCAATCAAGATATATATCAAAATGTAAGAGAAGGATAATGCTAGGGTAAACAAACACACAAACAATCAAAAAGATGAACTACAAGCTGTTGCTCCCCGGCAACGGCGCCATTTGATTTAGTCCGGAACACGAGGGTCTAAAAGTGGTATCTCACACAAGGCGGAGACGACCGTCGCTGTTGCGACCCTCAAATGAAATCCGGACTAAAGTCAACAAATAACCCACACTAAGATCAATGAATTAGAAACAATGTGGAGTTAAAATTTATTTTTAACTCTGCACAAATGATGTAAAGGGCAAGTATGCAGAGAGTTCGAACACAGGGAGCAAGCAGTGTAGGTCAAGCAAATGAATGCACAAGTGAGTGAGTGTGTGATGTGTCTATACTAAGCAATCAAACAAAGAAATGTTTTTGTGGGTTTTTAATTTTTTTTAATTTTTTTTTTCTTTTTATTTATTTTTTTAATTTTGTATTTTGATTTTTGGTTTTCGGATTTTTATATTTTATATTATATATATATTTTTTTTTCTTTTTCAATATTGGAAAGTAAATGCAATATAGTAAAAGGCAAGGTATAATATTTATAAAAATGCACAAAAATGCTCCAAAATTCAGAAAATAAATGTTTTTGGTATTTTTAAGGTTTTTTACTATTTTTGTGATTTTTGGGGGTTTTTCAAGATGTTTTTGGGATTTTTAAATATTGAAAGAAAGGAAAACAGTGAGATTAGGGCTGGCTGTGAGTAAAATGTACTTTAAAAATATCAACCAGTACTCAAAATAATTCACACTATTTTTCTAATAAAGAGAATAAAATAAGGAGTAAACAGAAGCTGAGTTTATATTTTTTTGATTTTTCTACTATTTTTTATACTTTTTTTGAAGTTTTTGAGAGTTTTTAAATTTTTAGTGTTTTTCTTTTGATATTTTTAGTGGTTTTTGGACTGACACTAAAAGATAATAAAATAGACACTACGTGATTTTTTTGGAATTTTTAGAGGTGTTTTGATATTTTTTTTGGTATTTTCTAAGGTAGACAGTAGGAAAAAGACATGTTTTTGATTTTTTATAAATAATTAAAAGTGGTAAAATTGAAAACTAAAAATAGGGCGTCAAAATATAGGACAACAGGAGCTTAACCCTATTTTTGTGGAGATTTTGGAGTTAAAATGATGCTTTAATTAATTAGAACAAGTCTCCAATCATCAAACAGTGCTGACAAGGGCATAAGTGCAAATATGGAAACATACAGGGGCATGCACGCAAAATTTCCACAAAATATTACTCTGAAACTTGCATTTCAAGGATTAAACGTAAATATCCAAACCCGCAAGGGTATATGTGCAATTTACCCACAGGACGCGTGACTTGCACGCGCCTGGGAGGGGTATTCTTGCTATATTACAAAGCTCAGGGGGGTTCAATGCAATTTTTCCAAAATTTTAAAACTTAACAGAAATGTTCAAGGACTAAAACGAAATAAATAAACCCCAGGGGGGTCCCTGCAAAATACCCAGTCCCCTCACGCGCACGGGCACGTGAGGTGACGTGGATTGGACCTGAATGCAATTAAGAAAACTACCAGGGTCTAAGTGCAAATATTACAGAAATATTTAAACTACGGTTTAGAATTTATGGACTAAATAAAAATTACAAAATGCGCGGGGGTATTTCGCAAAATTACCCTCGACGCGCGATCGAACGGCGGAGAAGAAGCCACTTAGACACGTGGCGTTTGATGAACGGCCGACGACGCTTCGGAGATCAGCGGTGGAGATCAGAACTGGCAGAAGATCAACGGACGACGCGTGCCAAGATCTAACGGCTGACAAACGGTCTGGAGCGGGCTCTTGATCGAACGGTGGGAAGACAACGAGGAAGAACAGGGACGCTCGCCGGCGAGGCGAACTTCCCAGCTCCCGATCTCGGGTCTCCGGCTTCAGCGTGGGCTCAAAATCGACCAGAAGACTCCTGGGAGGTCCGGCTATGTGCTGGGGGGCTCAGGTTCGTCGGAGATGCTTCGATGTGCTGGCGCGAAGGCGGCGGAGCTCGGAGCTCCAGGTATCTCCGGCGAGAGCTGCAAAATGCCCTCCAGGTACGTTGACTGCGCTTTGACCTGCAAAACAAGGTGAGAGGGTCCAGGGCAAGTTGCCTGGACCCCGCGATGGCGAAGAAATGACGCGGAACGAAGGATGGGAACTCGGCCGGAGTTGCGCTCCGGCGAGGTTGGTGGATCGGGCGCGATAGGCGATGGAGCTTCGATTTTTTTGGGGGTTTTTAAAGTCTAAGCTAACAGGAATACAAGGCGATAAAGAAATGGCGGAGTGGAAGCCCTCAATGGCCGGAGCCAGAGGATGAAGGATACCTCGACCGGCGAGCTTGCGGGAGGTGGTGGAAGCGCCTCCGACTTCGCGCGCCTTGGCTGAAGGGCTGGCGGTGGAGCTGTCACCTCCACGGAGCTCAGGAGCACGAGAATGGCGCTGAAGGGTGGACCGAAGGTGTTCAACCGGAGGGAGGAAGAGGTGGGTCTGGTTAAGTAGATGGTGGAGTGCGTGACTTCGAGGGAAGATCACGAGCGTATCGAGCAGATCTGGGGAGATCTGAGGAGTCGGCGATGGAGGTGATGGATCGAGGAAGAGGTTTCGTGAAGGAAGCGGCCGCAGAGGATGAGCGGCGCACCCTCGAAAAAGGCGCGAAGACAAGGGGAAAAAGACGCGCGCCACGGGCTGAGAAGAAGAAGACAGACTGTTGACCCGCTGGTCAACAGTCGCTGGCTCCTGGTTGGTCCACGTGGACCAACCAGGAAAAAGAGAATAAAAAATATTTTTATTAATAGAAATAAATCGAATTAAATTAAAGTTATAAAATGAAAATTATTTGTTATTTTATGTAGTATTTTATTATGATTTTTATTTATTTTTATGATACATATTTCTACAAGTTCACTTTTTAGCCTTATATAGGTATATTACCTATGTATTTTAATACTTTTATTTTTATTTTGTATTTTTAATTTATTTATTTGTGTTTATTATTTTCTAAAATTATAGGATACTCCTATATACCCAAATATATTTTTATTTTATTTTTATGAGATGTTTTGTACATTTAATAAAATACAAGTATGTTTTATATAGGTATGTATATAGGTAAAGTACCTATGTATTGGATTTATACAAGTATTTTTATTTTTGTTTTGATTTAGGTTTTTGTACTTATTTTAATGTACATAATTATTATAAGTATTATTTACAACATTATAAAAATATAAAATTGAATAAATAATGAATAAATAATAAATTGAATATTTTATTCAGTACAAGTGTACAATGTGGGTCCAAAAGTCAACTTTCAAACCGTAGCTCCGCCAAATGCGAAACCACCACCATTAGATAGATTATTTTCTTCTATATACAATTAAAGGTGAGTATGCTGCATTTGGAGATTTTATTTGTGAGATACGGGTCTGGGAAGTTGGCATTCTGGAATGTTATTCAGACCATAACTTTTTATCTGTACATTATTTTTCTGTGAAATCAATTTTGTATTTTTCTTTATTAATTTATCTACAACTTTCATGTACAGAGTTTCCTTATTTGGTGTATAAAAAGTGGAACCAAAAATAGGTCCCAAAATGAATAAAGAATGAATAAAAAGTATAGGTATTTTATCTGTGTATCTGGCCTTATCTCCCCCTACTTTATTCCTTGTCGACCTATTCATCAAGATGCCTAGGTCTCGGGGGTTTTGGGTCATAAAATATTTACAATATTTTATTCTTTTTCTTTTCTTTATTTATTCTATAATTTTGGCCTTAATTACAGTGATTTATACACAATCTGAATGCACATGCATGGATGCTAAGATGATGGTTTTACTGCTATTTACAGGCATTTGCTAGGGTTTTAAGTGCCAAAATGATAGAATAAAGATGATGAAATGTGGCTTCATCACCTGACAGTTGCTGTGAATGGATGGTGAGGATGGCATTTGGGTGAATGAGTCGATCCAACGGCGGAGAGAGGCTCTAGAAGAACAACGCCAGGGCGAAGTTCACCAGAGCACTGATGAATCCATGATTCATCACCTTTATTCTTTCATTTTGGCTAAAATCCTTGGTAAAATACATGTAAATATCCACTAATTCCATCTAATTAACACTTTAAGCACAATTATTAATATTATATATTTAACACTTATTTTTACCAAAATAAAAGAATAAAGAGAAAAAAGGAAAATAAAAATAAAAGAAGGATGTATATAGAAAATATACATACTGATCCTAACCCCGAGACCAGGTCAATATTGACCGGGTCGACAAAAGAAATAAGTAGGGGGAGATAAGGATCCTAACTTATAAAAATATCAAGAAAATCAAGACCAAAAATATAAATTATCCATTTTTCACTTTTTAAATACTTCACCTATTTTATTTATCATCAAAACCACTTCAAATTAAAACACTCCTTTTATAAAAGATGTTCACAAAAATATATATTATTTTATAAAAATATTAGAAAAATATTTCGGCATAAAAATAAGATAACCGTTATGAACCGGAAAAGCCGTAAAAACCGACTTCCGAGGTTCATAACTATTTATATAAAACTCCAAATTGACCAAACTCACCTTTAAAATCCGTTTTGTATATAATACTATTTATTAAAAATATCAGGAAAATATTCAGATAAAACCGGTGAGTTTCGGCTTTTTGGACCCGTTGTCTATATGTAATATATGTAGAAACTTCCCCGATTTTTAATTAAATAACCGTAAATCCTATTAACCTAATTTTTTTTTCTAAAATCATCTAAAATTATATATAAAAATATAAAAATATAATAGAGTCAAAATATCCAAAAAATCCGGAGGCCCGAAGCCGCTACTTTTTTCGTCTGGGCCTCATAATTCGCCCTATCAACTCCGAATTGAGCAAACTCGGTCCCTAAAATTATATTTTTCAATTATCTACAAAATGACACTAGTTTCGCTAAAATCGGAGTTAATGCGAAAAACGCGGTTTTCGAGTCTGTATTTGATATATTGTACAATAAACCGTAACTTATATTATTATTTAATATATTAACTATTTATTTTTATTTTAAAAATATTTTTATTTATTTATTTAAATTATTTATTTAATTAATTTATTAAATTAAATAATTACTTAATTACTTACTTAATTATTTAATTAATACTTAATTACTTAATTATATCCTTAATTACTTAATTAACTATTTAAATAATTTATTAATTATCTTTATTTATTAGTTATGTATTTAATTTCGAAATTATTATTAATTAATGTTATTATTAATAATTTTATTATTTCATTCTATTTATTTCCTCCTCTTTTTCTCTCTCTTCCCATTTTCTTTCTCATACTTTCCCCTTTTCCTTCTTCTTCCCGATGCACTTAACCCATCTTCTTCTCCAAGCAAAAACAACTCCGTTGGCTGGCCGTTCGTCAACCGACTCGAGCTTCCGTCACCACCTCCGGTGACCGGATCTATCACCCCCTATTTAAGGCCGTTTACCCCCTTGGAGTTCAGATCATCTGCCATTTGCATCCAATCCACCTTCCTGTGAGCTCCGAGAGAGAGGGAAGAAGCGGGTGACAGCCGCATCTCAGCCTCCGTCGTTGTAGCGAGGACGAGGAGAGGATTAGCTCGGTGAGATCGCCGCCGGCGTCGAGGTTTCCCTCCGATGCGCGCAAAGCCTCCGTGGTCCTTCGCCGCCGCGTAGCAGGCAACAATCTCGAGTTCCTTCGTCGGAACTTCGGCCCCAGGCGATTCAACCTTTCGTACTTATACTTCCAGGTTAGTTTAGATCTATTCCTTTCCTCCTCTTCTGTCTATTCCATCTACTCCGTTCTCTTCCCATCCTCTCTATTCCTCTCTGATTCATGCGCAAGTCCATCCTATTTCCGTTGAGAATCTATCTCTTCTCAATTTGTTTCTCCTCCTCCGTTCTATTCTTCTCTGTTTCCATTATAATCTGATTCCAGAAGCATTTAATCCCCCTTGGATTCAACGCACCTTTAATCCAATCCATTTTCCATGAATCCTCCATACCCTAATCCCCTTGACCATTCAAATCAGAGAATAATTCAGATCCTTCATCCATGCTTGGGATTTCCACTCTTATTATACTATGTTTCCGGTTGATGACAATCGACCGAGTCCAGTACTCGAGTCGTGGCATTATCCTTGCAGGTTGATTTAATTTGAAATCATCTAGAGCTCTTCTCCAATCGAAAGCATTTGAACACCATGCATCGGAGATCTACATTGATCATCGGAGAACTACAGACTTGAGAAGCACCTGGAGCTAAGGACCTCTCTTCACCGCACTTCGATTCCTTCCGCCCGGACCTTCGTCGATACTGGAGCACAACTGATATCCAGAAGAGCGGAGCTAGCAGTCGATCTGGGATATGAGATCCAACCTCTGAAGTCTCATCGAGAATGATCCAAGCAGTGGAGAACATCTGCTCGAGATCGACCGCAACTAAGTCGATCAGAGAAGACCGAGAAGCATTAGCCATCATCTCTTCAATCCTTATTTGATCAGCAACGCCATCGCACAAACAAACGCCGCCTGCAAACTCCAAAAGGGAGAAGGTACCGTCCAGATTCAATCGGGACCATTCGTTCCAAGTTCAAATCGGACGCGCAAAAATTCAGCCACGTGTGTCACTAGATTTAACACACCGCCCCACCGTTCTTCGCAAGCACACGCGTGCGCAGGTTGGACTATTTCCGGGTGTTTTTGCGAAATAATCCCCCGGAAGTTGCATATTCATGAACAGGTCCTGCACATGCTGATCAGATAAAGTTGCAAATCAGCCCTGAAAGTTCTCAATTCGCAAATAGGTCCAGGTGGTTGGAGGCCAAATCCATATCACGTGCACCATAGGCGTTCTACGGAGTTTATCCCTCCCGAAATTCTGTTATTTTGAACAGAATCAAGCGGCTGGACTCATCACGTGATCAAGCACGTGATAAGCGGGAGTTTTACACACTCATCCTCCAACTTTTGCCGTTTTGTAACCATACCCCTGTACAGTATAAATAACACTATACATCTTATATACTTAATAAATAAAAACCAAAAATATAAAAATACACTAAAATACTCAAAAATATTATATTTTACGTAATATACAGTATAAATACGTTTTAAAAAAATAAAAAATATTAAAATATTAAAATCAATAAAAAATACAAAATTGATAAAAAAACTTCAAAAATTCATAACTAATTCATTAGAAATCCCCCAAAAACGCACAACCTATCATTTTGAAGGTAATTTCATATAATTTCTACAGAAAATATAATAAAAATATTTTACCATCATTTTCACTCTCAAAAATAAAAAATACGTCCCTGTTTTCAATAAACATTTTGTTTTCTACATTAGAAGTTAACCAAAACCCATAAAAATCATAAAAACCATTTAAAAATCCATAAAAACAGTAAAACACACTAAAAATATAAAAATAACAAAACTAAAATTAAATAAAAATTTAAATATTTTCTAATAATAAAAAAATCATAAAATAATTAAAAATTACAAAAACAATATAAAATTCGTAAAAATCAAATAAAATTCAGAAAAAAATATAATAAAAATTAGGAAACCCTTAGCCTAAGTTTTTCTACCGATTTCCCCTAGTTTAATACATTTTGCCTCCCTGAGTTCGACACTCCCGTACGAATCCACTATACATTTGTTTAGGAGTATAAATAAAAAAAGAAGATTAACTAATTCACTTTAATCTTTTCTGGTAAAATTCACCTGGTCCATACGACGACCGAAATCTCTCTCTGATTTTTTTACAGGTTCAGAAAAAGACAAGTGATCAGGTGAGCTTTTTCAGATGGCGCCGTTGCCGGGGTGGCAGCGCTAGGGCAACCGTAGACTTAGGTTTAAGATTTCTCTTTGCGTCATTTTACTTCTCTAACCTCACGGCTTTTTGTTTCTGAGTTGTGCAGCACAGGTTGAGCCGCATATCTGAGAACCGTAAAGCCGTAAAGTTTTCTTTCTCTGTAGATTCTTGTAAAAAGCGATAGATGGAAACCTCGAGCCTAATCTCGATGTGAAGATCGAGTCTCAGGGTGATCAGGGTGCGTAAGGAGATGGAGGGTGAACGTGTGGGTCTATCGGAGCAGATGAGTAAAGGTGACGAAGCTCCGACCGGCTGGTCGGAGCAGGTGGAGCTACGACAGCAATAAATGGAAGGATTGATGACTGATGGAGCTAGGGAGGATCAAAGGGGTACCTGAGGGTCTGAACTCGATCCTTATCTCTAGGCGGAGTGAATGGCGGGGTTGTGGCCTCAACCACACCGCGGCTAGCAAAGGAGGCTTCTCGCGGCGGTTTTCCAGCCACGAAGGTTGAGTTGCGGCTACACGACACTAGTCTGAGCACCGAAGGCATCCTCCGACGGCTGTCACTATGAAGAAAGAGTCTAGGGTATCAAGAAGGGGTGCGACGCGAGCTGGTGAGCTGGGGAATCGAATGAAGAATATATAGCACATCCCAGGCGATTGGAGAGATCGAGCGAGGGCACGCGAACCGATAAGGATCCATGCTTCCCTAGGGATCTGCGAGGATCTTGGATCCAAGGGGAAGGTGCGGGCGAAGAATCAGAGCATGGGCACGCACGATCCGCCCTAGGAAATTCCGAGAAAATAGTCTAGTGACGAGGTCGGGTCAGGTCATGCCCAGGAAGAGGGGATTGTCCAGGGTCAACCTCCTGACGTGGACTAATCAGAAATTAGGATTTACAAAAATATTTACAAATTGAATAAAAATTGGTAAAATGACTTTAAATCAAAAGGTGTATAAAATGAAAAATGTTTGTTATTTTTCAAAATATTTTTACGTGGTTTCTATTTTTTTAAAAAATAATTTATGTTATATACGGTATATTATATTATATACAGGTATAAAATACCTATGTATTTTGTACAATTATTTTTATTTTCTTATTTTCACAAAAATATCCCAATTTTATATTTTATATATTTACAACATAATTTTTGGAGTATAGAAATATTTTTGTTTTATTTTTATTATTTATTTACAAGTATAAATTAAATAGGGAAAGATACATATATGCATGTGTTATATACAAAGTGAGAGAGTTTTGTTTTTGGTTTTATTTTATTTTTCTAATTTTTGTTTTGATTTTGAAATTTATATATGGGGATAAAAATACCTTTTATTTTTATTTTTGTAAAAATAAATTAAACACACATAGGTGGTAAATATGTACAAGGTAGAGTGACCCTATCTCTCTCTACTTATTTTATTTGGCGATCAGACCCATACTAGACCCTCTCTTGGATTTAGGTCACTCAATATTTATTCTAAATATTTCCTTCTTTTTCTTTTATTCTTTATTCTTTTATTTTTGCACAAATACATGCTAATTATTAAATATTAACAAATGCATGCTTATTGATAATTTATTGTATTTACAACTATATACATGATGTTTTGCCAAGATATTTAGCTAAAGTAAAAGAATAAAGAGGGATGAATGGGGATTCATCACCCCCCTATACTTTACTTTTGCTAGTCCCTTAACAAACACTTGATTGAAGAAGAAGTGAAAAGAGAAAGAAAAAGAAAAAGAAGGGTAATCAAGGTTGATTATTAAACTTGCCTTCATTAAATTGAAGTATGGAGCTCAGTCAGACCTTTGGATTATTAGTTTGTCGGAATCTTATTTGGACTTAGGTTTAAAACTCAACAGCCTCTAAGTTCCACCAATCTATGGTCGAGACTCCTCAACAGTCTAGATCAGAACAAGTCTACATACACAAACTCTAATGACCATGAATCTTTTCTTGTACTGTGTAAGTGATATGTAGCTCCCACCTCAAAAATGGCAAAGTGACAACCCCCCTCAATGAGGTAACTCTAATGCCCTATTCTGGGAGCTCTTTCTTCGAGGAGCAGGGCATTCTTTTCTAAGTTCAAGTTCAACCGGCTCAAGAAGAGGAGGAAGAAGAAAATGGACCATGACCAGTGTAGCCATGTATCCTTGGGAGCCCAACAATGTAGCTAAGTCTCCCGCTGCAAGCTTCATGAGATGAGAATGGGTAACATAAGCTTTGCTTTATTTGACTATATACACTCCGGTGGGTATTTTATTTTCAATCAGACCCACCACTTTTTTGGAGTTTTTCTATCTTTGCACATTTTTTTGATGTGCATATGTACAACATATCTACATGGTGCTGCATATATACATAAGGAGTTTTTCCTCTTGAGCCAGTAGACTATCCCTCTTTTGAAGCTTTATTGCAACCCACAACTCCTGTCTTTAGACCTCAACACCACCAGACCAAGTTGAGACACACTTCCTTCACTAAAAGAAGAAGAGAGGTTCCGCCTAGAAGTACTACCCTCATATGCTACTCCAAGCCAAAGGAAACTGCCTCCTCACCACCTCATCCGTGGAGAGCTATGTGTAAGGTGCTGGTGCAAGTAAAGTCATTGTCTATGAGAGTCATGTGTGCGTTGTTAAGTATTCTACTTAGGCTCATCAAGATGGCATATGATCATAGCCTAGTGGACTCAAAGAATTAAGTTTCAAATGGACCTGAAAAGTCTTAACTCTAAGCCCTATAAGGTTCCTCTTAGAATACATGGATTAAGGTCTTAACGAAGCTCCATTTTTCAATTTCATTCCGGGCCAGTTTAAATGTCAACTATGATTAAGAAAAGCTGTACAACTATACAAAAATCTTTCTATGCATGTTTTTGGAAATGTGCAAAATTTTTGAAAAATGTTTGAATGAATGCAGAAGTTTTGCAAGGTATTTACAATCATTTACACAAGGGTTTTTGCCAACTTTTATTTTTCAAACATTTTACAAAAATTTTGTACTATATACGTAATTTTGATATCAAAATATTTACAAACTCTTTACACAAAATATTTTTACAAACATTTGTACAAAGATAATTTTTATAAATAGCTATGTATGTGCAATAAAGAAATTTTATGTTCAAGGAAAATTTTTAATTTTTTACAGTTTTTAGATAAAAGAATTTTTAGCCATTTTATTTATTAACACAATCACATAAAGTACGAGTTATGGCTAAAGTATATATGAAATATATACGACACCCCCTTATACTTAGCTCGAACGTTGTCCTCAGAGTGGATCGAGAGCAATAAAGAAGACATACCTCATGCTTAGTCAGGGCCGGCCCTGGGGGTTGTTTGGAAGTGCAACGACCCAGGGCCCATGAAGTTTAAGGGGCCCATTTCTTGTATATTGAAAATTTTAAAAAATATGCCCCTTAGATCTCCATCTACCTCAACATTTTTATTGCGAGATTCCCAATATGAAAAAGATGTTTGCTCTTCCCATGAAATCATCTACTCAACAACCACATTTTATCTTTTCAAACAATTCTTAATTTAATTCATTGCATCCTCTCTCTTTCTCAATATCTTTACTGTTATGTTCTCTCGATCTCTCTCCCGAAAAATTCGAATGGAAACGACACTGGTAATTCTTTTGTTATTATTATGATATCATATTTTTTAAATCTTCTATTGTTTACTTGTTTCACAGTTCCGAATTCTTTTAAGTTTCTTTCCATAGGAATTTATTGTTAACCAATAGCGGGTCACGCTTGCATTGTACATCGAGGGACAAATTTCATAGCATCGGACGGATTATTAATTGAGATTCAACACGGCTAATTGCATGAGAATTAGTATAATTGTGCGATTATCAACCATGGATGGAAAATGTGTGATTTTTTGTTTAATCTGTCTCCTATATTTTCCTGGATGCTGCTAAAATTGAGATAGATTGTAATAGGTTTAACTAATATATAACATATATTGCATTGGGAAATGAACATATATGGCTCTTGTTTTCGTGGTGAAATACATATAGATACAAGATAACGAGGCATATGCTATATTGAACTATATATATGTCCTCTATGTATTCATAAAGTAAGAGCGAGTTCAAATACCCACGTAATTGTTGCATTTCCTTGAACAATGAATTTAGGCCATTAATTTCCTTCTTCCAAAGAGATAAAGAAAACAATAGCAAGGGCTGTTGTGAGTGTTGTAATTGTACATTGAAGATTAATTGAAGGGATGAAGTTGTTTGGATAGCAAACCATTCGCTTAAGAATAATTTTGTCTAGTGAGGTATTTATCCGGTAGTAATAGCGTGAATCTCATGGCAATATCAGGGCCGTCCATGAGGGTAGTTTACGAGTGCAATGGCCAAGGGCGCCATCAACTTAGAGGTCTATTTTTGCATGTATTCAGCTTTTAATTTAGAAAAAAATATTATATGTCCTAATGAGGCCTTTTAGAATCAATTTTTTAAGAAAAATGAGCAATCGTGTTTTGTGATGAAACAAATTTTTTTTAAAAAATAGCTCTTATGAAATTGATTTTTTGATGAAATAACTTGTCAAAAAATGAGCCCTTATAGAATCGAAATTTCAGTGAACAACTTAATGCTAAAGTCATGGAATTATATAAGGACACATTGTTCATCAGAATTTATAAGGGCCCATTTTTTTCTTTTGCCCAGGGCCCACGAAATGTCAGGGACGGCACTGTGCTTAGTATAGAGAAGTGAAAAGGAATGGTATACTACAACGACGAATCAAAGAATAGAATGAAGGGAGCTCGGTGTTTCCCCCTATACTTAGGATCAAGTAATCCTAAGTATAGCAGACTGTACATGAAGGGAAATCCGAGTGATAGGATGTACATGGTTTACCTCCCCTATACTTAGGGCGAATGGTCCTTAAGTATAGGCAGCAAAGCAGAGGTAAAAAGAATCAAAAGAATACTCAAGAGTCCAACACCCTCCTATACTTAGGGTAAAGTACATCCTAAGTATAACATAATCATAGGATGCAGGTTGGGTGTGGGACTAAAGAATGGAATGATATGGACATCTGGATCTATACAAGGTGGAGAACAATGATAATCAGGCATGAGATGCACTAGATGTGAATCAAAGACCATATCTCACGCAAAATGAATAGGGTCTATGTCAACGACCAGCTGCTCATGATCTAGATATGGTTTGAACCGCTTCCTGTTAACACAAAAGGTAGACTCAGATGACATCTCATATATGTCAATACTCCCATTGTCATGTATCTTTCGGACCAGGTATGGTCCCTTCCACTTGCTCTGCAACTTCCCTGGAAATAATCTAAGCCTGGCATAGAACAACCATACTCTCTGATATGGCTCAAACTATTTATGGCTAATATGGGAATCATACCACTCCTTCACTCGCTCTTTGTAATGTAAGCTGCTCGAAAAGGCTGCATCTCTAAGCTCCTCCAGGGCTGCCAATTCTGCCCTCCTCTGATCTCATATACTCACTGGATCCAAAAGTATGTCTGTGACAGCCCAAAGTGACTTGTGCCTAATCTCAACAGGTAAATGGCAGGACTCTCCATAAACGAGGTTGATGAAACCCGGTTTCATCATCACAATTCTTCATTATTAACCCCCTTGCTTAAATATGTGTCAATAAAAACCAGATAATGTCTTGTAATTATCAAGAGTCTTGAATAAATTAAAAATCACAAAAAAATGGAAAAAGTAAAATTCGTGGTATTTTTAGCCTTAAAAATACACTCAAAAATATTTTTGTATCTACAGATGATCTCATCTCCACTTTTGGTCAACATGAAACTTGTAGATCTCATCATGTCTACAACTTTCATGTTTTGAGTTTTGCTCAAATTCGATCATCTTCATCCTCAAATTTCAAATTCTAGTTCTGAATAATCTGATTGGGCCACGTGGCCCGTTCTGGTTTAGCCACGTGGCCCGGCCTCTTTATCTCATCCGCCCTCGTCCAGGACCGTTGGATCTCTTCTTGATCCAACGACCCGATGAGCTCCACGCACGCCTTTCTTCCTCGCCGTCAGATCACTCCCAGGACTTCATCATCACTGCCTGTTGCCGTCTCTCCCTCATTCTGCTACGTAGCACTCTTTTGTGCCATCCGATTGCGCCCTTGTCCCTTCAATCTCAGCCGCTACCTCCGCATCGATTATCAGCCCTTCGATCACAAACCCTACACTCATCATCACCGTCCGTCATCGCCCTCACCAGAGTGCGACACGTGGCATGCCCCATCACCATTCGATCGGCACCTCCTTTGCATCTGGTCCGTCCACCCGCGCCTTAATTTCACCACGACACGTGGCGCGATCCTGGACCTTTGATCATTTCGCCCGAGATCTCATCAGAGCCGCTTCTTAGCATCTCGCTCCCGGTCGTTGGATCATAAGATCCAACAGCCGAGACTTCATCTTCCACCCCCGGCCCCTCCTCTTTCACACGTTCTCCACAATGTAAACTCCCTTCGCCCTTTCCATTTGCTCCACCATCTCCGACTACCTCTCCCCTCGCCAATCGCCCCACGACGTTCCCCTATCGTCCTTCTTCCTCGTGGGCACAACCACTGTCCACGATCCTCCTCCAGTCGCCTCATATTCCCCTCGCAATCCACGACTCCACCCATCAGCACCGCCATTACCACCTTCAAATACCCCGCCTTCCCCTCCGATTACCAATGTCCACCTTTATACAGGAGGAGGCCCAACCCTCCTCCATCTCCCTGTGATTAGGGATGTCAGTGGGTCGGGTTTGGGGCGGGTATTACTATTCCCAAACCCATACCCATTTATAACATCACTACTCATACCCGCCCATTTATTAAACGGATAATTTCTAGCGGGTACCCATATACCCATCGGATACCCGTGTACCCAATGGGTACCCATATATTTGACAAAGTAAATCTTAAGTTGTTTGTAAATGTATACAAGATTTTCACAGATAGACAAAATAGAGTGAGATTATGCACTATGGTGATTCATTAAAATATGCAATTTATAGAGAATATTAAATGTTTATATATGTTAAGTGTTCAACTATTTTTTATATAGTTTTTATTTATTGAAGATGCAAAAAGTTAGTTAAATAAGAAAAATGGATGGAGAGGAGAAAATTGAGTTCGATATTTATACATGTAGATCGATACATATTAGATATGAAATGGATTTGGGTCTAGTTTGATTAAAATGCGACATACACGTATATCTTTATATATATATTATTTGGGTTTGGGGCGGGTTCGGGTTCGGGTACCCACAAGGCAATCCCAAACCCGTACCCATACCCGTATGGGTAGTCAATTCAAAACCCAACCCGTCCAAAAGTAAATGGGACGGGTTTTGGATCCTTAAATGGGGCGGGTTCGGGTCGGATACCCAATGGGTAGATCCAGATTGACATCCCTACCTGTGATAGGGGGAAGTGGAGGATCGAGCGAAGACGACCTGTCTTCCCCGGTGAGACCCGCCGACCTCCATGGCGGCGTTGCGGTGGCTCAAGCCCCGCCCGAGCTCGCTGGGATGACCGCCCAGCACGTGCGACGACCCCGGGCATCCTCCCCGATGCCCATCCCAGGCCTCCACTCCGCCCGACCTCAGGTAAGCTCTCTCTGATCTCCTTTGCATTTTTTTACCTGTTTGCTTAATTTTGTAGATCGTTGTACCCCTTCCCACCTTCCATTGATAGCCATTCGAGCTTTACCACACCTCCACCGATCACGCGCTCCGATCAGATCACATATTCCCTTTCTCCACTACCTGACCTCCTCCTCCACCTCCATCTCCCTTCGCCGGAGATGAAGAGCACCAGGGCTCCACCTCTCGTCGCACGCAAGCCCTTCACTTCATTCACGCATACACGCCTTTTTGCTTCGGCTATGTGCTTAACTCTGTAGGTCGACAAACCCTTCAAAGATCGGACCTTCACTGGAGCGATCTTCATCAACTTCGTGGTCAACACCTGAGTCTTGAAGACCTTCTTCCGAAGCCTTAGCGGCTTATCAGAGCTTCCAGCTACTTCGATGACTGTTCAAAGATCTCTGGGGAGGTCCGTCGTGTTAGAGATCGAGTGGCGGAGCGAGAGCTGCTTCACCGGAGTTCGAACTCCGTCGCCATCCACAGAAGAGGAAGGAGGAACAACGGACGTTGGATGGTCTTCCCCCAGCGATCATCTGACAGCCCAGAAGCGTCCGCGTCATCTCTCCAGGAGCCACCCGATCTCCGTGATCGGATGGCCTCCACTCAGCCACGCTTCAACAATGTGTCAACTCCGAGCTTCATCATCCGACCCATAGGCTCGGAGCTCCCGAGCCTACGTCGAGCCTTCCTGGAGCTTCGAGCCATCCAAGCCTAGCCGAACCAACGTTGATCCTCCCCCGAGCCTCAGAGATACCCGAGCCTGGAAAACTCGTGCATAGCACGTGCGACCCGAGAAATTTGCATGGAGGCCTCGCCATCTTCTCCAATTTGCATACAGGTCCAAATCACGTGCAACACCATATACGCCTGGGGTATTTTGTATTTTCACCGTTGTGGGTTTCAATAATTGCGGATATGCCCCTGCACTTGTGGGTTATTTATAGGGAAGGCCTCGCTCTTTATTTTTATTACATTTTACCCCCTCCTAGGGACCTGTTTGTATTTATCTTTTCATGTTTTCTTCCAGTTATGCCCCTGTCTTCTTTATTGTATACCTTAAGCATCGTATTTCCATTTCAGTTGATTTCAGTTCATTTCGAAGCTCGTTTGGTGATCTTTCTAATGGCATGCTCAATTGTTATTTTGGACTCAAAATTTTCATTGTATTATTTTAGAAGCCATGTGTCCCTTAGTGCTTCATCTTATGCCTTGTTTAATTTGTCCATCAAGCTTGATTTCTTAATTGAACCTAAAATCGACTTTTGTTAAATTTGCTCATTATTTAGAACTAGGGCATATTATTTGTTTTGAATTTCATCGCATTGTGTTTGCATGATTAGATTAAAATAAAAAATGCATGTTTATTCTTTTCTTTAATGCATTGTCTTTATCTTGTTGCATTGTTTGACCTAATGATCTCTCACTCACACTTAGTTAAATAGATAAAAATCTGGATAATCACGAGAGAGGCTCGTGTCCCTGAGTTCGACCTTGGTTTCTTGTCAAGTAAAATAAAAACATGACCATTTGATTCTTATTTACATGTCAATTAGATGGTCTTTGATGACTCAATTCGGCCCGACTGCAATGACATATTCAGTGCTAATTCAACACTATTAGAGGTCGAATTAACGGTTTATGAAATGGCGCCGTTGTCGGGGACACGGCTCATTTCTTGTATTATTTGGATTTTTCATTTATTTAATTAAGTGTTTCTTTTTTATAGGTCAAGTTATCCATTTGTCTTGCATTTTAAAATTTTCTTTACGATTGATTTCTAACCGTTGCTTTTGTGGTAGGACATTTGATTATTCAAGGAGGCTAGGAGCAGGAGCTACTCGCTGCGAGGAGCCGTAGAAGCACGCTTGGAGCACGTCGAAAAAAATGTCATTTTTGCATATTATTGTCGCATGTAATAACCGTATTTACAGCGGTCTTCGATCGAAGGCTCGCAGTTGTAAAAGAACGATTATATGTGGCTGTGTGGGGATCGCCCCCACTTGAGTGTCGATCTAGGACCAGGCACGCGACTCTTCGAGCTTAGTTTAAAATTCACATTTTTAGGTGCTTGCTCGTAGGTAGGACACACTAAAATATAAATGCGCATAATCTCGCTTCACTTAGCCAAATTCAATAGACGTTCTCCCTGCTAATAGAAGCATGATTAGGTGCGGCTTTTTGACCGACTTGCATACATGCGTTTTAGTTCTTAAACAACCCCAAATTTTTACATATTTTCGCCAAGTCACTGCATGTTTATCGCTTAGCTTAGATCATGGTTTTTATCGGTTACGTGGTTTTTCTCGGTTTCCTTTCCTAGCTTGATTACCTAGGTTAATGGAAAATAGGAATGAACAGTAGACGATGATTTCTTGATTTATGTGCTAACCTTAATTCATTGACAACCTTAAATAATAACCGGGACTGTTAATTGCAAGTCAACCAAAAATGGAGTAAAATTTTATTTTGGGAGAGCAACACCCTCGTTTAAGCATCGATTTTACTTGACACTTTTTTCTGGGTAAAGACATAATGTTTTAAGTCACCAATAAAATTGACAAGATAATAAACCAACTTCGGTTGATTTCATGTGTGAGTTGGCGAAATTAAAGGGTGTTGTATGCTTGATTGAGCCATGTTTACTTCGATACACTCCCCAGAGCCTTAAACACTCCATTCATCTCCGCAGATTCATCCACTCCTCTGTACATCCATCCTTTTTCTTTGTTCACCTTGGGTCTCTTCCAACATCAAATCTCCATCTGTATACTTAGGCTGATCTCAGCCTAAGTATAGGGGGACCCGAGTCCCCATGAGTTTCTCTACTCCCCTTTCCTTGCCTTTATACTTAGGTTATTTCTAACCTAAGTATAGGGGGAGCCCCTCTTAGCTCCCATATATTTTTATATATTTAAATGGACCTATGGACTTGTATCATCTAGTTCTATGAGGACATAGCAAAGTTTAAGTATAGGGGGGTATACCGTATATACAGTATACTTACTTTACCTATAATCTGAAAAATTTAAAACTTTTTGGCTAAAGTAAAATCGTTTGAACTAAGTGGACTCAAATGTTTTCACGGTTTCTTTTCTATATTATGTTACACTGTTTTGATAAAAATATTTTCGAAAATGATTTTAAAAAAATGAGTTTTCTTTATTTTGAAAAATCTTTTGAAAATGTTTTGAAAAATTTTTATTTGTGTGACATGGTTTTGAAAATTTCTCTTTCAAGGAAAGTTGAGTCTAACAATTGTTTTAACCTTTAAAGTAAAATCCATAAAAATAAGAAAACCCAAAAATCCTTTAAGAGTCATTAGTGATTACTAAGCCCAAATAAGTAGCCGTGTTCAGTGAGGGTTCGCCCTTAGCAGATTGGATGGTTTAGAGGACATCGCGTAAGGTCCCGTCCTCAAGCAACGGGCTTCAGCCTGTACTTACATCCATACTGGTTGAATGCAGATGCATCTACTTAATTGAGTTTAGGCAGTCCTAATATCTCTTGAAAATTCAAAAAAAATTATGTTTTTGAATGAAGGAGTTGGATTAATCATCTACTTTCACACTTCTACCCAGGATCTGAATGTTCAAGGAAACTTAGTTTTATGAGATCTAGGATTTTAGGTTAACCAACCTTACCCATCAGGGTCTTAGACTTAATCTCCCATATTCCCCTTGTTTTCTAGATTTGCATGCTATATTTCATGCTTAGTCTCAGACCATTGAGAATATGATCAGCACATCACATGCACGACTACGGTTTTGATGAGATGAGTTGACTTTTCACCTGAGGGATTGGGATGAGGGATTTGAGTCTGTACCTAATCTAATGATGCTCGAGGATGGGATAAAATCTTTGAAGGCTTCATGAAACCTGAGTGTCAGCAATTTTAGCCAGTGTGAGAACTTGGTTCTTATACTAATCTCTTGACATTGACCTAAGTGCCAGGGTGTGAAATAAATAAAAAAGGTTGATCAGTGTGCGCCAACTCTTGGTAAAAGCAATGGAGCTAGCCAAATTATACAAATCAATGAAATATCAAAGAAAATCTCTCATTCCATACAAAGTCAAATTTCAAAAGAGCTTCCACCAAAGGCGAGCGCTCCCAACCATTTCAAAGTTCCACTTGGACCACCGCTATTAGGATCAGGAGTCGGGCTCGCACCAAAAAAGGGCTCTACATCGTAAATGCTACAAGTCTGGGTGTCGAAGGTACGATAGGTACTCAAAAAAGACACACCCCGGTGTATTCCCAGGAAAACAAGTGCAGACGGCTCCAACTTTTCTTGACGGACACACTGATCAACACCTAAAATATGTGTTGCGTAAAAAGGCACTAGAGAGAATCCTTGTTCCAATGAGAGGGAGAGAAGAAATGACACAATCCCATGCCCTCCATTACTGGCCTTCCATCTACATTTTCTAAGTCTGATAACAAAAGAGACGGTGAATTGAATGCAAGATTTGATTTATTCCCTAGTTTTAAGGATTGGGACCTTAGGAGAATTTCTTGGACCAAAGACTTTGGGTGACAATTTGACTCTACTCTCATAATCGCAGTCAACACTAAATGTCATATCTTTAGTATATATGTACATCTGAGAGAGTCTGGAGAATTAGAGGAATTGGGTGCCTCTTGATTAAGGCTGGGTTGAACTCGAGAATTTTAGATCTCTAAAGTTGAGTAGACTTGAACGAATTGGATCCTGTACTCACATACACAAGGGGGTTAATCCAGCTTATTCATTCTCTTTGATGCTCGAGGACGAGCATAGTTTAAGTATAGGGGGTGATGAAACCTGATTTCATCATCACAATTCTTCATTATTAACCCCCTTGCTTAAATATGTGTCAATAAAAACCAGATAATGTCCTGTAATTATCAAGAGTCTTGAATAAATTAAAAATCACAAAAAATGGCAAAAGTAAAATTTGTGGTATTTTTAGCCTTAAAAATACCCTCAAAAATATATTTGTATCTACAGACGACCTCATCTCCAGTTTTGGTCAACATGAAACTTGTAGAACTCATCAAGATCTACAACTTTCATGTTTTGAGTTTTCTCAAATTCGATCATCTTCATCCTCAAATTTCAAATTCTATCTCTGAATAATCTGATTGGGCCACGTGGCCCGTTCTGGTTTAGCCACGTGGCCCGGCCTCTTTATCTCATCCGCACTCGCCCAGGACCGTTGGATCTCTTCTTGATCCAACGGCCCGATGAGCTCCACGCACGCCTTTCTTCCTCGCCGTCAGATCACTCCCAGGACTTCATCATCACCGCCCGTTGCCACCTCCCCCTCATTCTGCCACGTAGCACTCTTTTGTGTCATCCGATTGCGCCCTTGTCCCTTCAATCTCAGCCGCTACCTCCGCATCGATTATCAGCCCTTCAATCACAAACCCTACACTCATCATCACCGTCTGTCATCGCCCTCACCAGAGTGCGACACATGGCATGCTCCATCACCATTCGATCGACACTTCCTTCGCATCTGGTCCGTCCACCCGTGCCTTAATTTCACCATGACACGTGGCACGATCCTGGACTTTTGATCATTTCGCCCGAGATCTCATCAGAGTTGCTTCTTAACGCCTCGCTCCCGACCGTTGGATCACAAGATCCAATGGCCGCGACTTCATCTTCCACCTTCGGCCCCTCCTTTTTCACACGTTCTCCACTACCTAAACTCCCTTCGCCCTTTCCATTTCCTCCACCATCTCCGACTACCTCTCCCCTCGCCAATCGCCCCACAACATTCCCCTATCATCCTTCTTCCTCGCGGGCACGACCACTGTCCACGATCCTCCTCCAGTCGCCCCATATTCCCCTCGCAATCCACGACTCCACCCATCAACACCGCCATTACCACCTTCAAATACCCCGCTTCCCCCTCCGATTACCAACGTCTACCTTTATGCGGGAGGAGGCCCAGCCCTCCTCCATCTCCCTGTGACAGGGGGAGGTGGAGGATCACGCGAAGACGACCTGTCTTCCCCGGTGAGACCCGCCGACCTCCATGGCGGCATTGCAGTGGCTCAAGCCTCGCCCGAGCTCGCTGGGATGGCCGCCCAGCACGTGCGATGACCCCGGGCATCCTCCCCGATGCCCAGCCCAGGCCTCCGCTCCGCCCGACCTCAGGTAATCTCTCTTCGATATCCTTTGCATTTTTTTACCTTTTGCTTAATTTTGTAGGTCGTTGTACCCCTTCCCACCTTCCATTGATAGCCATTCGAGCTTTACCACACCTCCACCGATAACGCGCTCCGATCAGATCACATATTACCTTTCTCCACTACCTGACCTTCTCCTCCACCTCCATCTCAATTCACCGGAGATGAAGAGCACCAGGGCTCCACCTCTCGTCGCACGCAAGCCCTTCACTTCATTTACGCACACACACCTTTTTGCTTCGGCTATGTGCTTAACTCTGCAGGTCGACAAACCCTTCAAAGATCGGACCTTCACCGGAGCGATCTTCATCAACTCCGTGGTCGACACCTGAGCCTTGATGACCTTCTTCCGAATCCTTAGCGGCTTATCAGAGCTTCCAGGTACTTCGATGACTGTTCAAAGAGCTCTGGGGAGGTCCGTCGTGTCAGAGATCGAGCGACGGAGCGAGAGCTGCTTCACCAGAGCTCGAACTCCACCGCCATCTGCAGAAGAGGACAGAGGAACAACGGACGTTGGATCGTCTTCCCCCGGCTATCATCTGACTGCCCAGAAGCATCCGCGTCATCTCTCCAGGAGCCACCCGATCTCCGTGATCGGATGGCCTCCACTCAGCCACGCGTCAACACTGTGTCAAATTCAAGCTTCAGCATCCGACCCATAGGCTCGGAGCTCCCGAGCCTACGCCGAGCCTTCCTGGAGCTTCGAGCCGTCCAAGCCTAGCCGAACCAACGTCGATCCTCCCCCGAGCCTCAAAGATACCCAAGCCTGGAAAACACGTGCATAGCACGTGCGACCCAGGAAGTTTGCATGGAGGCCCCGCCATCTTCTCCAATTTGCATACAGGTCCAAATCACGTGCGGCACCATACGCGCTTGGGGTATTTTGTATTTTCACCCTTGTGGGTTTCAATAATTGTAGATATGCCCCCACGCGTGTAGGTTATTTACAGGGAAGGCCTCACTCTTTATTTTTATTACATTTTAGCCCCTCTCAGGGACCTGTTTGTATTTATCTTTTCATGTTTTCTTCCAGTTATGCCCCTGTCTTCTTTATTGTATACCTTGAGCATCATATTTCTGTTTCAGTTGATTTCAATTTCATTTCGAAGTTCGTTTAATGATCTTTCTAATGGCATGCTCAATTGTTATTTTGGACTCAAAATTTTCATTGTATTATTTTAGAAGCCATGTGTCCCTTAGTGCTTCAGCTTATGCCTTGTTTAATTTGTCCATCAAGCTTGATTTCTTAATTGAACCAGAAATCAACTTTTGCTAAATTTGCTCATTATTCTGAACTAGAGCATATTATTTGTTTTGAATTTCATCGCATTGTGTTTGCATGATTAGATTAAAATAAAAAAATGCACATTTATTCTTTTCTTTAATGCATTATCTTTGTCTTATTGCATTGTTTGACCTAATGATATCTCACTCAACACTTAGTTAAATAGATAAAAATATGGGTAATCACAAGAGAGGCTCGTATCCCTAAGTTCAACCTTGGTTTCTTGCCAAGTAAAATAAAAACATGACCGTCTGATTCTTATTGACATATCAATTAGATGGTCTTTGATGACCCAGTTCGGCCCGACTGCAATGACATATTCAGTGCTAATTCAACACTATTAGAGGGCCGAATTAGCAGTTTATCAGAGGTGAAAGGGAGATGTACCCAAAGGAGTCTTTAAGGATGTACGGTATGCCCCAAAGACCGAGTCCAAAAGCTATGACCAATCCTTTCGGTCGGGGAGGAAGACCTTCTGCATATGTTCTTGATCTCCCTATTCGATACTTCAGCAAGACCATTGGTCTGAGGATGATATGGAGTGGCTACTCGATGGTCAATGTTGAACTCGCTAGCAAGGGCCTCTACCTTGTCGTTGATGAAATGAGACCCCCGTCAGATATCAAAACTCGAGGTACCCCGAACTGTGAAATGATATTCTTCCTCAAAAATTTGTATACATTCCTAGCATCTGCGGCTCGGGAGGGGATGGCCTCAACCCAACGACTCACATAATCAACGGCCAATAGAATGTACTCGAATCCCTGGCTCTTAGGGAATGGACCCATGAAATCAATGCCCCGTTCATCAAAAACCTCACAGAAGTGAATGGGCTACATCAGCATCATGTCACGCTATCCACACATGCCCATCCTATGACATTCAGTACATCTCTTCATGAATTCATCAGAATCCTTGAAGAGAGTAGGCCACCATAGGCCGGATTGGAGCACTTTCTGTGTCGTTCTTCTCCCAGAATGATATCCTCCTGCCTCCAGCTTGTGGCAGTAGGTGAGGACGCTATGGTGCTCCTCCTGAGGAATGCACCGTCGCCAGACGCTATCCCCTCCTTCATGGTAAAGGATGGGATCCTCCCAATGGTAAGACTTGGCCTACGCTAGGATGGTCTTAAGTAGCTGCCTGGGCCAACCTTGTGGAACTTTCTTGGCAAGAAGATAGTTTGCAATGTCGACGTACCACGGGAGCGAGGCGATAGCAAGGATCACCTCATTTGGGAAGGTCTCAGATATAGGATCAATATGCTCAGAATCCTCAAGATTTCTAATCGGGAGAGATGATCTGCCACTACATTCTTGACTCCAGGTTTATCCTTAATATCAATATCAAACTCTTGAAGTAGAAGGATCCATCTAGTCAGTCTCGCTTTAGCATCCTTCTTTGCCATAAGGTACCTGATGGCGATATGGTCAGTAAAGATAGTCACTCTAGATCCAATGATATACGATCTGAACTTATCTAGGGCAAAGACTACGGCTAGCATCTCCTTCGCAGTGATAATGTAGTTCTGTTGCGCGTCATCCAATGTACAGCTAGCATAGTGAATGGTGAAAGGCACTCCATCCTTCCTCTGTCTCAGCACGTCCCCTACGGCAAAATCGGATGCATCCGTCATGATCTCGAATGGGAGAGACCAATCAGGCGGCTGGAGGATAGGAGCCTTAATAACTAGACTCTTGGGAGTCTCAAATGACGCAAGACACTTATCATCTACAATAAACTCGATGTCTTTGGTCAGCAAATCAGTCAACGGTCGGGCAATCCTGCTGAAATCATGAATGAATCGTCACTAGAAACCGACGTGCCCCAGAAAGGATCGTAACTGTCGCAAGTTGGATGGTGGATTGAGTTTCCTGATGATATCCACCTTGCTCGGATCAACCTCAATACCCCTGTTGGAGATGATATAACCAAGCACTATCCCTTGAGTCACCATGAAGTGACTCTTCTCCCAAGATAATACAAGATGGACCTCAATGCATGACTGAAGGACACGGTCTAAGCAGTCAAGAAAAGCATCAAACCCATCGCCATAGATAGAAAGTTGTCCATGAAGACCTCTAAGTAATCACCCACCATGTCCGAAAAGATGGACAACATGCACCTTTGGAATGTCGCCGAGATGTTACATAGACCAAAGGGGATCTGTCTGAAAGCATATATCCCAAAGGGACAGATGAATGTATTCTTTCCTAGTCTTTTGGCGCAATGGCCATCTGATTGTATCCAGAGTACATGTCAAGAAAGTAGTAGTGACTCTTCCCAGCTAGCCTCTCTATAATCTGATCAATAAAAGGCAGCGGGAAATGATCCTTCTTGGTGTCCTGATTCAATCGTCTGCAGTCCACACAGACCCTCCAAGAAGTGGGTACCCGGGTAGCGATCTCCTCTCCAAACTCACTCACAACTGTAGTTATGCCCGTCTTCTTGGGCACCACATGTAATGGACTAACCCACTTGGAGTCGAAGATGGGGTAAAAAAATCGGCGCTCCACCATTTTGAGATTTCCTTCATGACAACCTCTCGAAGGTTCAGTTCAGCTGCCGTTGGAACTCACCCGACGGCTTGGCGTCCTCTTTGAGATAGATATAGTGGGAGCACAGGGCCGGACTTATCCCCTAGAGATCAGATACGCTCCATCATATCGCCTTGTGGTTCTTTTCAAGAGCCTCCATCAAACGAGATTCTTGCTCTCCAGTCAAATCCGCTGAGATAATGACTGGGTGCATCTCATGCTCGCCCGTAAGGAACCAATACTTCAGCAACTGTGGAAAGGGCTTCAGCTCTGGACAACTGGGAGCTGGCGGATCTGGCCTCTGAAAGTTTTGAGTGAATGCGACCAAATCTACATGGGAAAACTCTCGCTGAACATGGAAATCTGGTAAAGACGGCTTTGCTGGTTCTCTGTACTCTGAAAAGAATCAATCTCCACCCTAACTGTTGGCTCTGTAGGAATCAGATATGGAATCAACTCGTCATACTCTGCCCAGTCAATATCTGACTCCGAGGGATCTGAATCTGAATCAAAGGAAGTGTCTACTGCCTCGCTCTCCTGAACGTGATCTGTAGCTTGAAATGTGTCCTCTGCCAAGAATGCGCTCTACATGCTCTCCTCTACTGGAATCTGTGCATCAGTGGGATCTAAAGGTGAGAGGATGGCCTGTGAAACTGGTTCTGACCAAGCAACTTCATCATCTGTGATCACAAAATCGCACTCCTGGTGGATGTCTCGCTCTGCCTCTGTTTTCTGCTCTGAATCTGTAAGCAGCTCTGAGCAAGCTGAGCGCTCTAGTCTCATCGATTGTCTCTATTTGTATACTCTCGTCCTCGATCGAAAGTACACCTTCCCATTATCATGATAGGACACTGCCTTGGCTGTGGCCAAGAACGGGCGTACTAGAATGATGGGGGTATCGATCACAGACTCAGAGATCTCCATGTCCAACACAACGAAGTCCATGGGGAATTGTAGGCCCTAAATTGTGATGACCACATCCTTCAGCAACCTCTTCGGTCTCTTGACAGATCGATAAGCAAACTGAAGGACCGTCCTGCTCTGTCGAAGAGGACCAAACTTGAATCAGTCGTGTAAGGTTGTCGGAAGTAGGTTGATGGAAGAGTCGCTATCTAATAGAGTTTGATCGAACCTCTGCTCATGAATGTGACATCTGACATAGGGAGCTCCTGCATCTGGCCTCTTGGCTGGCAGACGGTTTTGGATGGCGAAGCAGGTGGCACGAGTGAGCACATGGATCTCTGAGTGGTGGTTCCTCCTCTTCCTGCGAATGGTGGTCCTATCTCTAAGGTTCCTCTGGAAGAGGGGGATGTGCTCCAAGGCCTCCTGTAGAGTCAGTTGTATCTGGAATCTGTCTATCATCTGCTAGTTGAACTCTAGCTGCTGGGATTTTTTTGATTATCTTTTTTGATCCCCTTAGCCAAGTGGAGTGCTTGAGGGAAGGGGATGTATGGGCCCTCCTCAGATGGAGGGTTAGGATAGGTTTGCTACTGTTGTAGCAAAGTAGAATCCATACAAACATCTCCATGCATCATAGATGGACTCACAAATGAAGAACCCTTTCATTTATTACCAGAATAGTCCTGAGATACAATGACAGAAGGAAATGCAACAGGAATAGAAATGGTGGCCTCAGTACCACCCTCAGCGTCTGGACTTGCGGTATGAGCACCGCACTCTAGCTCAGCATCATCTCTTGTGGCATCAGTACCACCTCCTATATATGGTGAAGTGACGGCCTCAGCATCGTCAGCTGGGTCTACACCCTTGGTGGCATCAGTACCACCGTCATCAACATCATCCTGAGCAACATCAGTACCACTCTCCTCCTCATTTAGCACTCCTGAGTCCTCATGTGGTCGTCGCTCAGATGAGGTGTCGTCGGCTGGCATCCTATCGCTCCTAAGTGTAAAAAAGTCAGCATCAAAAGTGTATGCAGAAATATCACCAAGTGAATCACTAGGAGTGGTAACCTCTGTAAACTCTACCTGCTCAGACTTTCTCTTCAGGTTGTTCGGATTTGGCTAGATCTGAGTGTGTATGAAGGCCTTTCCCTTCACTATCTCCCTCATCTCTTGTCGGAATTCATCCGTATCTCATCTAAAAGTGGCCTGCTGCTCGGAAACAAGGCGGGCTAGATCCTCAAGAGCCGGGTTCTCATAGGATGGCCCATGAGAACCAAATGGGTGGCCTCTCTGGAAATGAGGCTGCTGCAACTGGGTAGGATGAGAGGGATACTGGGGATGAAACTGCTGAGGTTGTTGCTGTGGCCGACATGACTGTCCCTGTTGATAGGGATGAGGACCATGCTGCTGGTAATGTGGTTGTGGTTGTGGCTGTGGGAACTGGGGTTGTTGCGGCTGCTGGCTGAATTGGAAACTCTGAACTGGAGGATGCTACTGGGAAGAGGTACCTCCGGTCGACCAACGGAATCTGGGATGGTCTCGTCGGATCCCAAGCTGAGGTCGGCCATACCAAATCCTGTTGACATCCATCAATGGCTCCTGCTTGTAAGTGAGTGGGGAGAGAACTGCCAGGAGCTGATCCGGCTGGTAGACCACCATCTGAGTATCCTGAGATGGTGGTGGCTGGTAGTACTACTGTTGCGGCTGCTGGAATGACTCCGCCTGAATATGGTGAACCTGTCTGGGCTGGCTAGAGTGCTGGGTCGAGCTACTGCTGCTGGTATCATCTCGTGACCTGAGACGGGGCTGAGAAGCTGTAACGCCCCACCTCGACGGGAGCGCATCTCAACACCCATTCACACTATTACCCAACAACAGTCATAAACAACCTGCATGATATACCATTTATACAAAAAAACATAGGAAGGAAAATCTAAGTTTTCATTGATAACAAAAGTCCACATAGGAATAGCAATAAATCCTCAGAGTCTCTTTATTACATCATAAATACTTGGAAATGAAAGATAGCAACAACTACTAAGAAACTAGTCCTCAACCTTAACCACGTCCTGCAGATGCACCACCAAAGATATGAGCCTCTGTCTCCTGCTCTACACTTCCTGTTGGATTTCCAAAGAGTGTAACTCATGAGTCAACTGACTCAGTAAGGATAAAATAACTTATAAATCAAGAGAGAGTATAGGCAGGCAATGCAAATGCAGTAACTTAACAAGTTTAGAAGAGAACATTCTAAGCATCTAGCATTATACAATCACTTATATTCTAGGCCTTTAATAAGTACACAATCAAACCAATTCTTTGACATATCTATATTCATATTTTCATTTACTTATCCCGGACTCGCCCGTCAAAGGAGAAAGATTACACTAGAAATGAAGTCTGCAACACTTCATTTAAAGTGCAACCCAAAACCTGTGCGCAAACGCGATCCTTCAGCTAGTCTAGTTGATAGTACTCTGACACTCGAGACGGGCATATACGTTCAATGAGTCCCAACCCGGTCAATCGAGTCTGCCGGAGGAGTCTCGCTCGCTCCCTAAAAAGTGCAACAAAACGGATCCGTAGGTGCGATGCACGCGTGCATCCACCTCAATTCCTCCAGAGTACCTACCACCACCCCACTCTGTGATGCCCCTCGAGTGGGGGTGACTCACTGTTGGCTCAGCCGGACTACAAGGTGTGCACCCATCTTGTAGTAATTACCTTTTCATCCCCGCATGCATATCATGCTTCACTCTAAAGTTATAGTTAATGTTGATCATATTTAATATTCCATTAGTATTCAAACCCATAGAGTCACAACATACTCCATCAATGTGTGACCTAATGCACATTCACATGATTTCAATATTGCAGTAACCCATTCCATTTCACTTATACGTATAAATAAAAGAGATTCCCTCAGTGTCTAAATTATCAAAAGCAAGATATTAAACAAAAAGCTGTATTAGTGAGTATAGTATATACTTGCTACTAACTATATATCATGACCGTCATTAGGTTATTGTTTTGGAATAACAATGTCCTTTTATATTTATTGTCAAAAAAAACGAAGAAGGTGACCACAACTAGGAATACTCACGGTAGGAGATTTATCCAAAATAGATAATAATGACGGCATGGAAGATGGTCAAGCGATTGATCATATCTAAGTATAATTATAGGAAAGAGAAATTTACCACACTAAAAATAGTTCGGTTCCTGGAAGGAGTCCATAATTAAATAGATTTATGGTAGCGTTTCTGGAATCAAGGAATATCACATAAACTTCAACATAATACATGATCCGGTACATTAAGTGTTTATAGCAAGTAAGCTAAACAAGGCATAATAAGGAAATAATTCACGGATTTCCAATTTAGAGTGATCCACATAATACCACATAATAAAAAGGTGCCTACAATAGTTCTGAGATCCTGCGACAGTAACCTACTCCCCGTCATCACGGATAAGTGTCCGGTAGTTAATTAATAATTTCTTAAACCTACAACTAATTTGCTGTAAAACCAATTACAACAGTTAGGCTTAACCTAATGTCATTCAATCCCATCCGCAGGACTCGGCCTTGGTTTCCTTAATAATAACATGAATATAGTGCAATCAATCCGAGATTCATCCATCCATTCCCCATATGCAAATAAGGAACCCACAGATTTTGTTTTTTCTTATAGATGAAAATTCGTATAAGTTAATGGATTACAATCGATACCCATTTTCTCCCATTGAATCCTTGAATATTAACGTGGTTGATAATCCTTGTAGGGAACATATCTCAAACATATTATAATTGACATATCAAAATCTATCTAGAACATCAAAAGGAAAACACACAATAGGTTTGAGAAGGTGTAGGAATACTTCCTAACACCCATAGCTCACTTGATCCTTTGATTTCCGATTTAAGATCTCATATCCGTTTAGGGCCAGGGGAAACAAATAATATTCATGAATGATCTAGATGAGATTTCAAGGCTACCAACAGCAATAGACGATCCAGGGATCAGATCAAAATCAAATGATCATCCCCTAAAACCACATTCTCCAATATCGCCAAAAATGCGAAAGAAAAGGGAGATGGGCAAAATCCGTTACCTATGCTCGTGCACGCCTTTGAACCAAAATAGAAAATATGATCAATGAGATCAATCCAAGAGAAAATTAATTTGGTAGAGGATTCACGATATACCAACAGCAAGAGGCGATCCCGGGGTTAGGATCGGGAACGAGTATTCAACCCCAAAAGACAATCTCCAAAATCGCAATATATATGCGAAAGAATAAAGAAGGAGAGAGTAGAAGATCCGTTACATTAAGTGTTTATAGAAAGTAAGCTAAACAAGGCATAATAAGGAAATAATTCACGGATTTCCAATTTAGAGTGATCCACATAATAAAAAGGTGCCTACAATAGTTCTGAGATCCTGCGACAGTAACCTACTCCCCGTCATCACAGATAAGTGTCCGGTAGTTAATTAATAATTTCTTAAACCTACAACTAATTTGCTATAAAACCAATTACAACAGTTAGGCTTAACCTAATGTCATTCAATCCCATCCGCAGGACTCGGCCTTGGTTTCCTTAATAATAACATGAATATAGTGCAATCAATCCGAGATTCATCCATCCATTCCCCATATGCAAATAAGGAACCCAAAGGATTTGTCCCACACCGTGGAATATAAACCCGGCTTAAGCATTTTGGGGGTGGTTAATCGGGTCCGCATGGGCCCGATCCCAAGAGGTTGTTAGGGCCAGTAATGCTTCGTTAACGGACCGGGGACCTAAGCCCGGGACGTTACAAATGGTATCAGAGCCAAATTCCCTCTCATAGTGGAAAGGGCTACCCGAGAGGTGGAGCCGCCCCTACAAAGAGGTTGGAGGAAATGGCTACCCGGAGCGTGCAAATTAGTTGTAGGTTTAAGAAATTATTAATTAACTACCGGACACTTATCCGTGATGACGGGGAGTAGGTTACTGTCGCAGGATCTCAGAACTATTGTAGGCACCTTTTTATTATGTGGTATTATGTGGATCACTCTAAATTGGAAATCCGTGAATTATTTCCTTATTATGCCTTGTTTAGCTTACTTGCTATAAACACTTAATGTAACGGATCTTCTACTCTCTCCTTCTTTATTCTTTCGCATATATATTGCGATTTTGGAGATTGTCTTTTGGGGTTGAATACTCGTTCCCGATCCTAACTCCGGGATCGCCTCTTGCTGTTGGTATATCGTGAATCCTCTACAGCCGCAGGACCAAGCTCAAGGCTCAATCTGTGCTGTTAATCACAGCTCAGGTCAGGGGTCAATACTTCATCAACCAGACTTATGGTCCTGACTCCTTTGTATTAAAGAATTTCAATAGTACGACCTTACTTGAACAGGATCTGTTCTATAGGATCGTACTATTGAAATTCTTTAATACAAAGGAGTCAGGACCATAAGTCTGGTTGATGAAGTATTGACCCCTGACCTGAGCTGTGATTAACAGCACAGATTGAGCCTTGAGCTTGGTCCTGCGGCTGTAGAGGATTCACAATATACCAACAGCAAGAGGCGATCCCGGGGTTAGGATCGGGAACGAGTATTCAACCCCAAAAGACAATCTCCAAAATCGCAATATATATGCGAAAGAATAAAGAAGGAGAGAGTAGAAGATCCGTTACATTAAGTGTTTATAGCAAGTAAGCTAAACAAGGCATAATAAGGAAATAATTCACGGATTTCCAATTTAGAGTGATCCACATAATACCACATAATAAAAAGGTGCCTACAATAGTTCTGAGATCCTGCGACAGTAACCTACTCCCCGTCATCACGGATAAGTGTCCGGTAGTTAATTAATAATTTCTTAAACCTACAACTAATTTGCTGTAAAACCAATTACAACAGTTAGGCTTAACCTAATGTCATTCAATCCCATCCGCAGGACTCGGCCTTGGTTTCCTTAATAATAACATGAATATAGTGCAATCAATCCGAGATTCATCCATCCATTCCCCATATGCAAATAAGGAACCCAAAGGATTTGTCCCACACCGTGGAATATAAACCCGGCTTAAGCATTTTGGGGGTGGTTAATCGGGTCCGCATGGGCCCGATCCCAAGAGGTTGTTAGGGCCAGTAATGCTTCGTTAACGGACTGGGGAACTAAGCCCGGGACGTTACAAATGGTATCAGAGCCAAATTCCCTCTCATAGTGGAAAGGGCTACCCGAGAGGTGGAGCCGCCCCTACAAAGAGGTTGGAGGAAATGGCTACCCGGAGCGTGCAGCCGCCACTGTCACTGGGAATAAGTGATGGGCCATGTCGCAACGAGGACGTTGCGAATATAAGTGGGGGAGGTTGTAACACCCCAACCCAAACATAGTACCACATGGAAAACTCACAAAGTGTGGGTGTGGTTTATAAGTGGTGGGGATTACTACTTGACAACTTGGGCTTAAGCATTTTGGGTGGTTGTCAACGAGTCCATTTAGGCCCGAACCCAACAAGTTGTTAGGGCCAATTTTCCTCGATAACGGACCGGGGACCTAAGCCCATTCCGTTACAGAAGCCGTATGTGCCTCCTGGAGATACATGATCCAGGTCTTCAGGTCACTCAGCTTCTGTGCCATCTGATCTATCTAAGACATGCCCTGGCATTGCTTCTTCTCAATCAGCTCGATGCAGTCCAACTTCTCGCAGATAATCCCATATCAACGGCCGCCGACTCTGCCTGTGCTGCGTATGTTGATGATGTATAAGGACCGGCATCGACTCGTGCTATCCTCTGATAGGACACGGCCTGTGTATGGGGCTTCCCCTATGCATATAATTGGGTATGGGACATCACCGTGTAGTTCTCTACCATCTCCTCGTACATGGCCCAGACCTGATCCTCATCCTTGGCGAAATATGAGCCCCCACAGGATGCAATCACTAGCCTCTGCAACTCTGGTGTAAGCCCGCAGAAGAAACTCTAAACAAGGTTGGGCTTGGATATATCATGATGAGGGCACCGGTTTGTGAGCTCCCTGAATCTGTCCCATGCCTCATGAAATTGCTCGTTGGGGAGCATGTAAAAGTTGCTGATCAGGGCTATCACTGCATTCGTCCGACCGAGTGGATAGTACTTATTCAAGTACTCATTTCGAAGTTGTTCCCATGAGGTGATAAATCTCCTTAGATGCTTCATCCAGTTGGCTGCTCTGTCTACGAGGGAGAACGGAAAAGCCATCATCTTGATGGTATACTCACATACGAGGCGATCGTGGACAATACTGCAGATCATCTCAAACTCCTGGAGATGGAGGTGTGGCTCCTCTGTGGCGAGTCCGTGGAATCGGGGTAGAAGCTGAATAGTCTGAGGTGGGAGCTTGAAATCTCCTAAAACGGCCGGCAGCTGTATTCATCTATGGGTCAGAGTTGCACCAGGGTTGTGCAACTCTCTCATCGGTCATGCAGGTGCTTCTAGTTGTGTGGGCTCCTCAGGCTCTCCTCCCTCGGGAATCTTGGTCCTCTGCCTCCACCGGATATGCACTGCTCTCTATTGGCTCTCATCTGCTCCATCTCTCGACGCATGTCCACCATAAAAGCCCCCTGGTCTCTGATCTGACGCTGCATGGTCTCCAAAGAGGATAACAGGGTGTTGTTGATGGCACCCTGATCAAGTACGTAAGTCTGGGTCCCGCTAGGTCCATCGGTGCGCTCCTCACTGCTGTCCATGGTCACTACAAAGGCAAAAGATCCAACTCAGGTGCTGATAAATCATCAACTGTTTGTTGTTGTCTCTGCTCAGGCACCTCAGGACTGGTAGAAGGGTGGTCGAGGGGTAACAGGGTGGAGTCAAACTCGAGTTCGGAGAGCGGGTCTCGGCTCTCACGAACAAACCTAGATGAGAGGACCGGAGTGCTCGAAAGCGGTGCAACCAGAGGCTGCCTAAGGGATCTCTGGCCCATCATCTTGATGTAGCAAGTGAAGGCGGATGAGATTTGGAAAACACACAAGATCAACAAGCAAACCCCCAATTCACCTACTCACGCAGAGCTGATGACCGTAAAGGCTCGGTCTTTTATCTTGTCAATTTTATTAGGTTATAAAACAGTCTTTCAGGGCGATTAAGCGAGCTGGTAGGAACCCAATGCTCCTAACAGACTATCCCGTATAAATGGCCGGTAGTCTGCCAAGAGTTCGGGTATAGCTCTATCCTAGTGTACGGGTTACTCTCTTGCTCATCCAAACCATACAATGAGGGGATTACTCTCCCAAGACAATTTTTTGATGAGGTGTCTTTTAGGGTCAAGCGTGTTTAGCAGTCCCAATTTTATAGTTTTTCTTTTTAGGTATTTTTCAAGCAAACAACGCCTAACGAATTTTTCGGTTCTCCTAATTATTTTAAGTCCAAAATAGAGGGAGAAGTCGAAAAAGCCAATGTGCGATCAAACACGATGATGCATGCAAGAAATGCGTACCTGACTCTAGCTCTCTACATGCAGGGTTATCCACGCATGAATTTAAATACAGAATTAAAACTACCTATATGATGCAAGAAGAAATCGGCCTTAGACGAAGCACTTTCTACACGCGAAGAATGGTAGCTAGCCAATCAGACTAAGTCCGGAGTCCGATCTTGGGAACCACTCGGTGCCCGCCACAACGGGTCCTGCCATCACTGTATGTGGTTCCTCACGGTACGTGGACTTAAGCCCAATTAAAGTAACTTTTTCTTGTGATTTAGTTAATAAAGTCCAATTAATCGATCTATAGGTGCTAACAGATAATTAGGGTTGGGCTTTAATTAATTACATCACAATCAAGGAAAATCCTAAGTCTAGGGGCCAAAACCTTCGAAAACCAGATAGACGGTAAATGCGGTGGAAAGCAAAACCGACGAAAAACTATGGTGAGGTCCCCTGAGCACACTGGTGCTCAGCGGAACAAACCCTGATCAGTCAAGTGTCCAAGTCGAAAGTCCAGTTCCTTGTATTATTACAACAATAATAATAGTAAAAACAGCTCTATCTACTCAGATCTACTCAGTCCTCTGCTCCCGCTCTCCTGCAGCTCTATGGAGAAATGAATTGCCTCTGCTTCACTTGGGTGCGCCGGCACTCCTAGGAATGCCGCCCTCGCTCGCCGGGACCTCACAAGAAAGTCAGAAATAAAAGATGGGTCAGATCACAGTTATTAAAAATATATCAGAAAATCAAGCAAGGAAACTGACTACTAAGCCGTGCTCCCCGGCAACGGCGCCATTCTGATGATGGGCCAAAGGCTACTCGGGTTAAGTAATAATTAAGGTTGTTATGACCTGAATAACAAGGCAAAGTCAACAAGAAAATCAGACCACCAAAATAGAAATCAAACAATCAAAATGTGACAAGCGGTCTTACTATTTATTTTTACCTGGTATAGCTACCGGGGTCGAACACAATGAGCACATTATGCGAAAGCTACGAAGTAGTCGAGAATCCCGAAAAAGCCAAGGAATGGAGGTTTTTTTAATTTTTCGAAATTTTTTTATGATTTTTAATTATAAGAGGAAGACTAAAAGGGAAGCACAAATCAACACTCAACTAATAATTTAATAGCCCAAAAATAATAAAAAATAAGGAATAAAAATGTTTTGTGTTATTAAAATATTCAGATGTTTTTGTGAATTTTCTTAGATTTTTTTTATTTTTAATTAATTTTCTAAAAATCAAACAAGGCCAAAAATGATAAGCAATGTACAACTGGAATCTAAAGGCAAATTAAAATTACTTAAAATGTCTATAAAATTCGAACAGCAAATTTATGTGAAACTATAAGTAAAAATCTAACTACATAAGAAGAAAACACATTGTTTAAAATTTTTGTGAATTTCTAATGATTTTTATAAGGTTTTTAGTCTTTTTCAATTTTTTTGAGTTTTATAAATGGAATGAGATGAAACTTGGATTGAAATTAAAACACAACAAAACACACAAGCAGGATTTTTTTTAGAAATTTTAAGACTTTTTAATATTTTTAGTTGTTTTCTAAAATTACCAGTGACAATTTTTAGGGTTTTTAAATTTTTAAAAATATTAAACGAAGAGAAAATACCAAAAATTCACCAAAATTCCTATACCATGGCAGGAGCCATGTGTCAAAATTTCATGAATTTTGGACAATATTTTATATTTATTAAATCAAAAATACAACACACATCACACATGGACCAATCTACAAATAATTTAAGTCCTAGAACCAAATGATAACACGCACGAAAAGTCTCGGATTCAAACTGCAATTTTCCCACAAATATCAACACATGTCAAAAATCTATACGCACTGGGGTATACTTGCAAATATGAAAACTAAAACTTCAGACCATAACAGTAAAGAAATCCAAAGAACATACTGCAAATATCCCAAATAACACGTGACGAGTGATGACCGAAAAATCCAAGAACTATCGGGCCAAGGTAAAAGTGTTCGGTGTCGTTGCGACCCGAATAGCAAGGTTCGATCAATCAAGAAAAATAAGGAACCACCAAATCGAAAGATAAATCAAGGAAATCAAACAGCGGTCCTCGCTAGTTTATTAACCTGGTATAGTGACCAGGATCAGACTCAAGGAGCACGGGTTGACCTTCGGCCTACGAAGAAGTCACAAAGAGAATAAAATGTTTTTGGTGGATTTTAATTGTTTTTAAATTTTTTTGTGTTTTTAATTATATAAGAAAATATAAGAAAATGTATAAACAAGCAAATTCAACAATTTATTTAATCATTCGAAGATGCTTAGAAAATTGAAATAAAATTATTTTGTGTTTTTTATGTTTTTAAGTGTTTTTGGTGATTTTATGGGAATTTATATTTTTAATTGATTTTCTAAAAATGGAAAAAGGGGAAAACATGGATCAATGTGCAGCTAGACTTGAAAGGCCAACTAAAAATGTATAATTGGCTATAAAAATCTGGAGATAATTTTTATAAAAAAAATATATACACAAAATAAACTACAGAAAAAGAGTTTGCATTTTTTTGAGTTTTATAATATTTTAATGATTTTTATAAGATTTTTTGGGGTTTTCAATTTTTATGGGTTTTTATAAAATCCAAATGAGCCAAAAATGGGACGAAACTTAAACACATCAAAACAAATAAACCCTAATTTCTTTAGAATTTTTAGAAAAGTTTTTTATATTTTTCTTTGATTTTCTTTTCCAAACAGTAACAAAAATATGTGTTTTTGTTTTTTTACAATATAGTAAAAAGCAAGGAAAATGTCCCAAAAAATTAGGGAAATTTTTACACAGTGGCAGGAGCCACGTGTCCAAATTTCACTTGATTTGGAGTTTATTTGTTGTTTTATTCAACCAATAAAAGAGCTACAGCACACAAGGACTTATTTGCAAGAAAACATTGTTCGGAGGGCTAAACTGTAACACGTGCGAAAACCTTAGGGTTTGATTTGTAAATTCCGCAAATAATCAGCACATGTCCAATTAAATCCACGTACAGGGGTATAATTGCAAATATTGAAACTAAAACTTCATTTCATAATATAGCAGAAAACCCAAGCCCATACATGCAATTTGTCCAAAAACTCACATGTCGAAGCACGTGTCTCGCACAGGCAGGGACTAAAATGCAAATAAAATAAACATAGGGTCCAAGGTGCAAATATTCCAAAATAAAAACAACTACACAAGATATTTACATGACTAAACTATACATGCTAAAAGAGGAGGGGCCTAAGTGAAATTACCTCTTTATTAACGATCGACGGACGAGGGGTGTCCACGTGTATGATCGACGGCTAAGAACGGTGCACACCCCTTCGCTGGATCGACGCTCCCAATCTGATCCTCAGATGGATCTACGGCTGGAGTCCTCCCATAAATGGACGGTGACGATCTAAACTGGGGCGGGAGGCTCGATCGGACGGTATCTGGAGGTCCTCCAAGAACAGGCCGCCGGCGAACTTCGTCGGCCCGATACGCGCGGTGGAGAGATCCTCCAGAGCTGCTGAGATGTGGAGAAGAACGCCTACGCTGGTCTGCAGCTGGTGGGTGGCTCCGATGAGGCTAAGGAGCTATGAGAGCTCCGGCGATGAAGAAGGCACGGAGCTGCTGTGCCCGAATGATTCGACCTCCAGATGAGGTCGATTTGACCTGCAAGCTGCACAGAACAAGAGCTGGGTCGAGGGCAAAGTGCCTCGACCTGTCAGCGGGCGAAGGGGGTGGTCAGATGGGTCGAGTCGTGGGTCTCCGGCGAGGCGACGGCGGAGGGGACCCGAGATCCTACTCCGGGGCGAGTCAGGGTGATCGGAGGAGCGAAGAATGTGGAGCGAAGTCTCATGAATGGGAATCGAGGGTCGGATGATCGAATGGGTGATCGGAGGTGCGTGAATCAGCCGGTAAAGGCCGGCGGCGCAAATTGGGGAAATTGGAAATTCGGCTAACCAAAGAGGAAACAGGGGTACCTGATGGACGTAATCGACTGTGCTGGAGGTCAGGGAGCTCCTGGGGTCTTTACCTCTATGGCTCGTCGAGGCCAGAGGCTCAGCTCGCTCGGTGGCGGAGCACGGCGGCGAAGCTCACCGGATCAGTGGCTGCATCCCTCTACTCCTCGCTGCGACACCCTCCCTCAATAGCTGTCACTCTAGGAAGAAGGATGGAGGTCCTGGGACTGGAAGACGATGGCCAAAGATAGAGTGAAAGTGCGGCGGAGGTGAGACCTTATAGTGCTAGGGGTCCGGGAAGATGGGAGTCGGGTACGCTCGTCGATGCACGGATCCCTAGAATGAGGGTCGGGCGAAGGTCTCGGATCATCGATCTACAATTGGAGCATGGGGTTTTAGGAAATGGAAGGCAGATCAAGGTGGGAAAATTTTGAGAAGTCGGGTCAAAAACCCGATCCGCGAGAAAGAGGTCCGCAGGGGAGAGTTGACCGGGGGTCAACAATCCCCCGTGGACCAATAGGAAAATTCCATTTTTTTTATTATTTGTAAATTCATTTAAAATTAGTAAAAGATTTTATTTCAAAAACGTTTGAACATGAAAAATGTTTATTATTCTTCAAATTATTTTTTGTAATTTTTATTTATTTTTTTGAAAAATAAATGATGTATTTACATTATATTATTATTATATATAGGTATATGTACATGTGTATTTTTGAATTTTTATTTTTATTGTTTTATTTTTGTATATTTATTCCAATTTTATATTTTATTTATTTAAAACACAAATATAAGAAGGTTTTTTATTTTATTTTTATTATTTATTTACATTAGTTAAATAAATAGATCTATATACATATGTACATGGTATATATACAAGGTGGGAAATGAATTTTATTATTTTTATTTTTATTTTTATTTTTCTGATTTTTATTTTATTTTTATAAATATGCACAAAATATGAGAAACACCTTTTTATTTTTATTTTGAGGAAAATAGAATTATTTATATACATGGGTGTATGTGCAAGCATGATTGACCTTATCCCCCTCTACTTGGTTTCTTTTGCGGTCAGGCCCATGCTGAGCCCTCGCTTGGGATAAGGTCACTCAATATTTATTCTAAATATTTCCCTTTTTTCTTTTATTTTTTTATTCCTTTATTTTTACAAAAAAATGCTAATTATGAATAATTACATGATGCATGCATTTTGACAATTTATTGTATTTACAAATATTTACATGCCATTTTGCTGAGGTTTCTAGCTAAAATAAAGGAACAAAGAGTGATGAATGGGGATTCATCAACGACAAACTACTACACTACTCACTCTTGCTGCGGACCACGTGGGTCCGCACAGGCAAGACTGAAATGCAAATATGAAAAACTGCAGCGACAAGAGTGCAAAATGTCCTACTGTATACTTTTATTTTACAGACTAAGCGACAAACTGAAATAAAGGCAAGGGTGGCTGAGCAAATTACCATGCAGCATGTGGGCTGCGCGTAGGGTGGACAGGTGGCGGGCGCTGAATGGAGGCGAACGTGCGGTTCTGGCTCTGTCAGTTGTCAGATCCAACGGTCGTCAGATGTTGGGACGTAGGCGGTACGAGGGCCGTTAGATTTGATATATAATGGCCTGGCAGCTGTTGTGAATGGACAGTGAGGATGGCATATGGGCAAAGGAGTTGATCCAACGGCGGAGAGAGGTCTGGAAGAACAGCGCCTGGGCGAAGTTCTCCGGAGCACCAAGGGAGATCGGCGACTCCGATGAATGATCGGACGGCGGTAAATGAATCGTGGGGCTCCTCTGCGATGGGTGAATGGGTCGGATGAGCTCGTTGACGGTCAGATCTCCATGGCGATGGCTAGGACCTGGACGAGCTCCGGTGAGGGTGGTCAAAGGGTGATTCGGGTCGATCCACGCACACTAAGACCTGCAGGGCAGAGCTCGGACTCAGAGCAAAGCTCTAGTCAGGATTATTTGGCCTGAAAAGCAGATAAGCAGCGGTGAATGGGGTTAGTCTCCGGAGGTCGCGATAGATGGAAACCTCGAGCCTAATCTCGATGTGAAGATCAAGCCTCAAGGTGATCAGGGTGCGTAAGGAGATGGAGGGTGAATGTGTGGGTCTATCGGAACGGATGATTGAAGGTGACGAAGCTCCGACCGGTTGGTCGGAGCTGGTGGAGCAACGACAGCGATAAATGGAAGGATTGATAACTGAAGGGTCTAGGGAGGATCAAAGGTGTACCTGAGGGTCTGAACTAGATACTTAGCTCCAGGCGGAGTAAATGGCAGGGTTGTGGCCTCAACCACGCCGCAACTGGCGAAGGAGGCTTCTCGTGGCGGTTCTTCGACCACAAAGGTTGAGCTGCAGCTACACGACACCAATCCGACCACCGAAGGCGTCCTCCGTCGACTGTCACTACGAGGAAGGAGTCTAGGGTATCAAGAAGGGGTGCGGCACGAGCTGGTGAGCTGGGGAATCGAATGAAGAATATATAGCACATCCTAGGGGACTGGAGAGATCGGATGAGGGCGCACGAACTGAGAAGGATCCGCGCTTCCCTAGGGATCCGCGAGGATCTTGGATCCAAGGGGAAGGTGCGGGCGAAGAATTAGAGCATGGGCACACACGATCCGTCTTAGGAAATTCTGAGAAAACGATCCGGTGACAAGGTCGGGTCGGGTCAAGCTCGGGAAGAGGGGGTTGACCGGGGTCAACCTCCTGATGTGGACCAATCAGAAATTAGGATTTACAAAAATATTTACAAATTGAATAAAAAATACTAAATGACTTTAAATCAAAAAGTATATAAAATGAAAATTCTTTGTTATTTTTTAAATTATTTTTATGTGATTTTTATTTATTTTTTTGAAAAATAATTTATGGTATATACAGTATATTATATTATATACAGGTATAAAATACCTATGTATTTTGTACAATTATTTTTATTTTCTTATTTTCGCATAAATACCCCAGCTTTATATTTTATGTATTTACAACATAATTTTTGTAGTATAGAACAATTTTTGTTTTATTTTTATTATTTATTTACAAGTACAAATTAAATAGGGAAAGATACATATATGCATGTGTTATATACAAGGTGAGAGAGTTTTGTTTTTTATTTTATTTTTCTAATTTTTGTTTTTATTTTAGAAATATATATGGGGATAAAAATACTATTTTATTTTTGTAAAAAAAAATATACACATAGGTGGTAAATATGTACAAAGTAGAGTGGCCCTATCTCTCTCTACTTATTTTATTTGGCGATCAGACCCATGCTGGACCCTCTCTTGGATTTAGGTCACTCAATATTTATTCTAGATATTTCCTTCTTTTTCTTTTATTCTTTATTCTTTTATTTTTTCACAAATACATGCTTATTATTAAATATTAACAAATGCATGCTTATTGATAATTTATTGTATTTACAACGATATACATGATGTTTTGTCAAGATATTTAGATAAAGTAAAAGAATAAAGAGTGATGAATGGGGATTCATCAGGAGACCTGCACTGAAAGAAGATGGGGTCGAGGGCAAACTGCCTCGACCCAATTAGGCATGGAATGAAGGTGGGATGGGTACGGGCGGCGAGGTCCAACGATGGGTGGTGGAAAGGACCACGACGTCTAGATCTAAAGCGGATATGGTTGAGCTGGGTGTCGCGTACAATGGAGAAACGTTAGGATAAGGTGGCGAGGTGAAAAGGCGCGGTCGGAACTTGGTATAACAGTGAAGAATGGTGGCCAGATCTTACAAGCTCTGGCGAAGCTAAAATTCTAAAATATAAGTCAAAACATTAATCAAAATCTAAATTAAGATGCATAATCGAAAGCTACTAACTAAATCTACCTAAGAAACGAAAAGGCTAACCTCAATCTGGCCATGGCCAAGAAGGTGAACCTCGACGACGAAGCTCGTCGGAGATTGGTGGGAACCACCTCTACACTGCATGTCCTCATCACAAAATGGTTGGGCAATGATGACATGCTCAGCGACACAGAGTTAAGTATGCAAATAATCAAGGGTCATTGTGACCCAAATCACTAAGTGCGATCAATCGACACAGAAAATCAATCAATCAAGTATGTAAGCGGTTCAGTATTTTATTTACCTGGTATATCCACCATGGTCGAATATAAGGAGCTTGAGAGAAGTACGAAGTAGTCAAATTTCCCAAAATAAAACAATTTTTAGTGGTTTTAAAATTTTAGATTTTTTATTTTTTGAATAAAGCACACAAGCACAAAAATAAAAGAAAGCAAACACAACAATCTTTTTGGATTTTTTTTAAATATTAAAAAATAGTTAGAAAATTAAAGTAAAAATACTTTTAGGTTTTCTGGGGTTTAATATATTTTTGATAATTTTTCTAGATTTTTCAAATGTTTGTGTGATTTTCTAAAAATCAAATAAGGCTCAAAACTCAAAAGAATGCACAGTCAGGACTAAATTGAAAATTAAAAATAATTAAAATACACCATGTCCTAATTAGCAATTTTGTGATAAAATAAAAGTTAAAGTGAATTTTCAAACAAAATTAAAGCTGGAGGCAAAGCATGAAAAAGGCACATATAGAAATTTTATAGAATCTTTAAAGTATTTTTCAAATTTTTATAATTTTTATACGATAAATAGAGACTTTTTTATGGGTTTTTGAAATTTCTAAAAATAAAAGATCCAACAAAATTATAATAAGTATTGCACACTAACAGAATCCCATGGTAATTTTTATGCAATTTCTCAAATTAATTTAATATTTTTTAAGTCCAATTAAAATCAAGGGACCTATTCATAATTAATTTATGTTTATAGACCAAGTCAGTAACACACAATAAAAATCTAAGAGTGATTCGTAAAAATTCCATTCAAATCACGCTCATGGTCAATTTTGTATGCACATGGCACAAACGTAATTTTTAGAAACTCAACATTTAAGTAGTAACATCATAAAAGTTCAAGGGAAAGAATTGCAAATGACCCAAAAATCACATGAGCACACACTTGCTTCAAACTCAGAGGGACTAAAATGCAAATACCACAAACTACAAGGTCCAAACTGTAAATGTACCGAACTACAACATGTATTTAATGGACTAAATATAAAGCCAAAAACATGCAGGGGCACTAAGGAAATATATACCCAAGGCAGGGACGCGTGGCGCGTATGGAGCTGACGACGGTGTATGGCTCTGACCAACTGCAGTTGTGTGATCTGATGGTGCAGGGAATGTCTGGAATGTGTGGGGCAGATGCGTCAGATGCTCTGATCCAACGACCAAAAGGTTGTACGGTCGGGCGGCTGATATGCTATCTGGTAGAGGCGGGTCTGATCTGATGGGCAAGAGAGGATCTGCAAGAACTCACCTCTGACGACTTTCAACCGAGCATCGGAGGGGATCCGACGCTCCGATGAAAGATCTGAGGGCTCTAGCAGGAACGTGGAAGTACTCCATGTCGAATGAGGGGCTCTGATAAAGGCGATGCTGGCCGGATGAGTGTGGTAGTGGCTGCTCGCTTGGACCGGCTTCTCCTGAGCAGCTAGAGGGTTGAAATGGTCTCCTTGCGCATGTTAGGACCTATCAAGGGAAGAGGGGACTCGGGGCAATGCTCCGGACCTGGTTATTGCAGTTGGAGATAAAAGAAGCGGTGGTGGACGGTGCTTTGGGCTTCCGACGAAAGTGAAGGAAGAAGCCCGACCTAATATCGACCTGATGATCGAGCCTAAGGGGGAACATGTCACGTGAGAAGATGCGGGGTGAAGTGATGAGTCGATCTAAACGGAAGGTGATGGATATCGAGGGATGACCAGGGTGGCCAAAGAAGAGAATGTGCAGCGAAGACGAAACGATAGATGGAGTCGAAACGAGAAATGAAGATGAAATAGGTGATACCTGAAAGTTTGGATGAGTTCCTGAGCTTCAGATGAAGGTGGACGTCGAGGTCTTAGCCTCAACCGAGCTGCAGCTGGCTGGAGGCTGCACGCAGCGGAGCTCCGACCACGAATGGAGCGTCGAGTCTCTACGCACCTCCGGCAAATCCTAAGGCACTCCTCCTATGGTTGTCACTACGAGGAAGGTGAATCAGTGTATGTGGTGGCGCGAAGGACGAGCTCTGCCGTTGTGGAGGCTGGAAGAGAGGATTTATAGGCTGCATAGGGTCTAAGAAGATCAAGGCGACATGCGGAATCCTAAGCAGATCGGGCTGCGCCTAGGGATCTACAAGGATCATGGATCATCAGGCTTCAATCGAGTACATGAATCAAGAGGAGAGTAGGTCAGGTTCGGGCATGAAAAGTCAAAGAAAACGCTCCAGCGAGAGGCATTCGACCTGACCCGATCTGGAAGGGGACATTGACTGGGGTTAACGATCCCAACTGAACCAATCAAAAAATAAGATTTACAAAATTCAAAAAAATGGGATAAAAAATAATAAAATGAATTTAAATTAAAAAGTATAAAAAATAGAAAAATGTTTATTATTTTATAAACTATTTTTTGCGATTTTTAATTATTTTTATGAAAAATAAAATAATGTATATATAATATATAATATTGTATACATGTATAATATACCTAAGTATTATGTACGAGTATTTTTATTTTATTGTTTTTACACAAATATTGTTATACTATATGTTATTTGTTTAAAACATAATTTTAGAAGTACAAAATAATTTGTATTTTATTTTTATATATTATTTAAAGGTATAAAATAACTAATGTATGTGATATATACATGTGTATTTTATACAAAGGTTTGGTGATTTTATTTTTATTTTTCTTTTAGTTTTATAATTTTTATTTTATTTTTTTATAAAATTATTAAAACTATATAAAAGGGTGTAAAAGAATAAAATAATTTGTTTTATAAAAAATAAATAGATAAATAATATGTATAAGTATAGGAGATATGTACAATACATAGTAGACCCTATCTCTCTACTTATTTTATTTTGCGATCAGGTCAAGTCTTGACCTTTTCTTGGGATTTGGGTCACTTTTATTTAATAGAAATACTTCATTCTTTTTCTTTTTCCTTTATTCTTTTATTTTGCCAAAAACATGTTAATTATGCATTATTAATACAAGCATGCAGAAAGCTAATTCATTGAATTTATAGGTATTTACAGGGTGTTTTGCCAAAAAGAAGAACTAAAATAAAATAATAAAGAGTGAGAATCATGGATTCATCAGGCAAGCTCGTTGTCATAGTGATCAAGTTGTAGGGCACAAGTTGGGGGATCAAAGCAGAGCAAAAGGCACCAAAAATTCAAAAAAGAGAAGGGATGGCTTATGTACAAGCGAAGAACGGAAGGGTCTCCTCCCAGGGTTGGTGGGTGTCTCAATGATGCTCGGCCCTAGGAGAGAAGTAGGCGCAGATCTTGGATGAATAGAGAAGAGATCATGTGAAGGAGTTACAAGGCCTAGAGCCTCGTATCATGAAGGAGAAATTCGAGAAGAGAGGAGTGTAGGCATTCCGATAGGGCTAGGGTGCGGGTTAGAAAAATTGACACGCGGTCAATGAATGGTGGCATCCCATTGGTCCCAATGACACTACACTACAAAACAGGGAGAAAATAACAAATAATTAAAAAATGATAAATAAGTTAAATCTATAAAAGTTATAAAATAAATTTTTTTATTATTTTAGGTAGTATTTTAATCCAATTTTTATTTATTTTGATAGATTAATTTATTATAAGTTACTATTTGCAAGTACAGTTATAAGTATATTTACCTATATATTTTTGTTTTATTTTAAATTTAGATTTTATTATTTTATGTACATAATTTATATATTTATAAATTATTTAAATACATATAAATACATTTAGTATTATTTTTCCGAAGTTATCTCTACACTTAAATAAATATATGTATTAATTATATAGGTATATGTATAGGTAATTCATTTATGTATTTTAATATACTATTTTATTGTATTGTATTTTTATGGTTTTATTGTATTCTAATAAGAGATTAATGGAGCTACCCCGCATCATTTTCAATGTTTTTTTTATTTTTTTTCAAAAAATATCGCCATGTATATTCATGCCTATATCCCTCCTATATGCCATTCGAATTTCGTCGGAAACAGAGACTTCTATAGCCTCCATCCAGACAATCATTTTTTTAACATTAACAGGATTTTCTAAATCGGCACCATCTCGATGGAGGCCGTAGGAGTCTCTGTTTCCGACAAAATTCGAATGGCATATAGGAGGGATATATGGATGAATATACATGGTTTTATTTTTCAAAAAAAATAAAAAATATACCGAAATAGGGGGCGGGGCAGCCATGTTGGTTGCCCCCTGGGCAGCCCCATTAAATCCTTCTAATAATGTGCATATATTATAAAGAATATTTACACAATTATAAAAATATAAAATAATAAAAATACGAATATTAAATAAAATGAATATTTTATTCAGGTATGTTATACAATAGGGGTCCAAAATCTAACTTTTACATCTTAAATCTAAATTAAATGAAACCACCTTCATTAAATAGATAATAAAATATTCTATTCAATTAAAGGTGATTTTGATGCATTTTGAGTTCATGTGAAGAAGATATGGGTATGGAAAGTGTAGTTTTTGGATTTTTATTTTGAGCATAGAATGCACAGTATGTATCGTTTTTATATGAAATAATTTTTTTATTTTTCTTTATATTTTTATCTACAACTTTCATGTATAAAGTTTCTTTATTTGAGGTATAAATAATAAAGAATAAAATTGGTCCCAAAAATGAGTTATTGAAGGCTAAAAATTAGTGTTTTTATTGTGTTATTGACCCTTATCTCCCCCTACATTATTCCTTGTCGGCCCAATTAATTCTTGACTTGATCTCAAGGTTTAAGGTCATAAAATAACTCTGACATTTTTATTTATTTTCTTTTCTTTATTTTTTTATTTTAGTTTTAAACCATGTTTTTATACAATATTTATGCAATAAATAATGAATCTTAATTTATGCAAAATAATGTTATATACATGCATTTAACTAAAGTTTAAAGGTCAAAATGATATAATAAAGAATATGAAATGGAGATTCATCAGTGGGTCAGTCAACTTCTCATTGATTAATTCTTTAGTCATTGTTGTATGGACTATTCTACACTTTGTATTAGTCATGTCTTCCTTCTTTCTCTCTGATCTATGAGGACATAGCTTAAGCTAAGTACAGGGGGTCGTATATACATTGTATATATTTTAGCTATAACTCATACTTTTATATTTTCAATAATATGGCTACTTAATAAATCATACATAATTTTTTTAAATACAAGTAATTAATTAATTTGGTTTAACTTTTTTTCAAAATGATTTGAAACAAGTTTTGAAAATGCTTTGAAAACTCTTTTGAAAATTGTTTGGAAAACTTTTGCAAAACATTTGCAAATTTTCAAAAAAATAATTTGTTTTTAAAAATTCCTTTTTTGTATAAATAAAATCCTTTTAAAATTTATTTGCATACGATTTGAAAAATGCAAAATCTTTTGAAAAATCTATATATATTGTTTGGAAAATATTTGCAAAATGATTTCAATGTTGGTAAATGTTCGTAAAAATATTTGTCAAAATTATTTGCAAAAATAGGTTCTCAAAATGTTTGCAAAAATATTTTTAAATGTTTTGAGAATCATGTGTAAATAATAGCCCAAATATAATTCCAAACTGCATAAAGGATGTACATAAACCTTGTAAATAATCACTAACTCTCAACCTATAAATTTCTTATGTAAAGAACTCTTCACCTTTGTATATGTTTCTTTTAACAACCTGTATTCAAAAAATCCATAAAAATTTGAAAACTCCAAAAGTCAAAAATATTTGAAAAAGTTTTCCAAAACTGTAAAAGAATTTCAAAACTTTTCCTAAAATTCTTATAAGTCTACATCGATGAAGTTCCTACCATTAAACTCATGTATGGGTTAGAAATAAAGCACATGCATTGGCAAATCTTTTGCGATGATATGTGAATGAACTAAAGGGCTCCTAGAGTAGGGAGATAAAACCCTAGTGGGTCATTCTTCTCTACAGAAAAAGGAGATGGATTGAAGTGGATACATCAATGGAGAAGCAGAGGGGTTTAACTAGAGTTCATGCGTGGATCATGGGTGTGTGGCGATGGTATCAAGCTCATCAGATGGACAATTGAATCTATAATCGACTGAAAATAAAAATGGATAAAACATAAGAAAATTAGGATTTGAAAGCTTACCTCATGACGAAAATGATGGATTTGAAGAATAATCGAGGCCGATCAAGAAGCTTTGAAGATTCTATGATCTTCGCGTCAGCTTATGGGCTACAGAACTAGGCTCGAGTAGTGTTGGATATGGTTACAACAAGGCAGAGCTCGCCTTGGATATCACCGGAGTTAGGTCTCCGTCATCACTCTCTCACTCACCATTTCTCTGTCATAGAAAGGTAGAAGAGGCAAGGAGGTGGCTCACACAAGGGGCGAATAACGGTTAATAGAGGAAAATAGGGAGAATTTGAGGAGGGAGTGGTTGGCAAGAAAAGGTTTCCAGGTGATGAAGTTGGGGATAGGGGAGTTAAGATGTTACCGAACTAGATGGGAATTAGACGAAGAGAACAACGACAGAGGTTGGCTAGGCAGGTTATCAACTCAGTAGGGGAAATTGGTTGAAGATAGGTGGTTAGCGACTTGTGTTGCTTCGTAGAAGAGGATGCTGTAGGTTGACGACATGGAAGTACTGTTGGATTGAGATCCAACGACGAAAGATACAATGGAAGCAGACGATGTTGGTCGCCTGATCAAGCTTGATCTTGTGGTCCACTAGTGGAACGGGGAAGATGGAAGCATGGTCATTTGATCTAGAACATCGGGATGAAAGAATTGAAGAGTCGAGTCATGTAGCCTGATCTAAAGGAGTCACATGGCCCAATGAGAATTCAGAAAAAAATAAAAAATACAAAGAAAAATAAGAACAGAATAGCTAGAGAATTCAAATTAAAAGGCTATCAACATGAAAGTTGTAGATCTCAATGAGAAATACAACTTTTATGTAGAACTCAAATAGAAAATACATCATATATACATAGCAATATTTTTATAAGTAATTTCAAGTAATAAAATTATTTATTTTAATTGCTTTTCTTAGTTTTTGGATTTTTATTTTATACTTAATGTCAAATTAATTTTTTACAATATTAATATAATTTTATAGGATTTTTTAATGATTAATAAACACATAAGATAAAAGGTAGGATAATAGGGTTATTAATACACAATAATTAGGATACTTATTTACAACATTGTATAAATTAATTAGTGTTAATTGTTAGTGAATTTTTTTAGTTTTCTTAAGCTAAAGAGATATTCTAGATGAATATGAGATTCATCAAAGCTGTGCACGGGCAGAGCATTATCGGCCAATCTCGACCGTTCATCGCATTAGTGAAGCGATATGGCATCGTCAGCTTCGTCGGATGACGCGTAATAAAGGTGTAATCTTCACTTGTACCCTGTTGAGTTCTTAATTTTCTTTATAGTCTTGCAAATTTATATATGGAGTACACTTTTATGTAATAATTGCATCGAAAGCCCGCACTTTCTTTGTATTTGCAATAAGGTCCTTTGCCAGGTCACCTCACGTGCTCACACATGTGAGGGGACTAGTTATTTTGTGCATTAGCCCCGTTAGGTTTGTTTATTTGTAGTTAGTCATGGAACCAATAAAATAGTGTAAAATTTTGGAGAAAATTTGCTTGCAATCCCTTGTAATTTATTCTAATTGCAAATGCATTTTTATTTTTGTTAAATGACTCTCGTGCTCTAAAAATTATAGGAAAATTACCTTGGATGCCTTAAATAATGTTGGTACACACTCTTATTTTTAATTAGCCATTTATATGTATATTTTATTTCCTAAAAATAATATAGGAGATATTTATTCCCGATTTTCTTATAAAATAATAAATATATAAATAACTTTAAAAATTCCAAAAAAATAGAGTGTATATATATTAATATATATTATAACTTAAGACAAAAAATGACAAAAAAATATAAAAAGAAACTTCTAAAAATCTAAAACCTTAAAAACTCCATAAAAATCAGTAAAAATCATTTAAAAATACAAAAAAATAATTTTCTATTTATATTTTTATTTATATTGTATAGTATATATTAAAAATAGTTTTGGGAATTGTCAAACTTTTAACATTTAAAATAATTCAACCTATTTATATAACTCATTGTTTTGATGTATTTAATACTTTAAAATACATAAAAATTAGCAAAAATACATAAAAATCACAAAACAGAGAAAACATTAAAACACAAAAAAAATATTTTGTAAATTTTGAGTATATTTTATATATTTAAAAATAGGGATTTTTACATGGCAGACCCTATAATCTTTTGCAATTACCTCTACGACCTTGAAAACATCGATATTCCTCCCAAGACCCCTTAAACTTGCTAACCCTTAACGGGCAAACCCTTGGGTTTGCAATTGTCTCTTATTGCACTAACGGTCGTTATGACAGGAGTGAATATCTCATTTTACCCCTAATTTGTGGATCGTTTGAGGGGCATGTCCTAACCTACTCCCACCCTTCCCAACGGCTATTTGTAAGCAGCAACCAACTTATTTAAAGGCCACATTGAGCTCATTGCTTCAACCTGCCCAGAGCTGGAGACATCACAAAATAAATTTCTTTTACTACACAACCAGGAGGTAAGAACTGTATGGATAGGTTCACCTTGAAAAAATTTTATTTATGGTTAATAGTATGTGTTTGTCAACAATCATTACATGAATGTTTACGTTACAAATATACATTTTTGACATTGTTTCTAGGTTATGAGATGGAGCAGCTCTCCTCCTCCAGCATCTCCGGCAACGATCAAGTTCGATGTGAATCTCGAAACCTTGCTGCGATGAAAACGTCGTCAAGACCATGGAGCAAGGGGAGGAAATTCTATACATGTCTTGATCGGAGCTGCGATTTTTTTGGTTGGGTCGATGACGACACGCCCAATGATGAGACCTCACAAGAAGAAAAGAAAATGGTGTTATGACTATAGCAAGAGTTAGGAAAGCTGACCGAAGAGTTGAAGGTGATGAATTGTGAACTTGCAAATATAAGAGTCCAAATCAAGAACATATATTTTCATGTGAAGGTCCTATCAGTTTGTGCACTTGTATTCCTCGCAAGTAAACTTTTCTAGAATGTATTGGGAAGAATTATATGTATTACCTCAATGGGAGTCGAGTGTCCCTGTTCGTATGCTCCATTCTTTCTTACAGTGATGGTCGATGTCAATCTCAACACTTCTATAGTGTCCATGTTCATGCATTTGACCTGCAAAATCTCAAGAGAAATCTGACATGCAGTGCAATCCAAACAGAACTGTCGATTCATATTCATTCATTCATTAAAAGACTGTCATCAACATAATAAGTCCATGTTCCTCTAGTTCAGACCATAAGTAACTCTAATATATTGTTTATCTTACATAAAGATCATAAAAACCCCACAAATTACACAGCAAGTAAAACAAAAAAAAGACATTCTAGATGAAGCAGTAAACTCGAGCAGCTTCAGCAGACTTCATCCAAAATCTTCCCCAAAAATAGATGTTCCCTATCGAGTACACCTACATGGAAGCAAAAGGTGCAAATAAAGCACATCATGTGTCCACTCGTTTAAATGAAATTAACATCTTCAAATTTGTCATGCATTCAGACTTGCAAAGGTATTTGGTGAAACTCCAACTTCATTGTGGGTAATCATTGATCTTGAACACCTGAAAATGTAAATTGATCTTAAGGAATTCTAACGAAGGAAATTCTAAATGTTATGGAATTTACCAATTCGAGCCGCTTTCTTTGGCCGACCCCTCTTTGCTATGCTTGGACCAGCATCTCCGGCAACCTTGGTGGCCTTTTAAAAGGATTTTGTTCTAGTAGCCACTCCACTGCAAGGAGCAAGAAATCTATAAAAGTAAACCAAAATGAGAAGAGCGATGAGTACAGATTCTGGCATACCTTCTAGCTCCCAAAGTAGTAGACTGCTGAGTACCGATTCTCCCAGTTAGATCCTCCATGGATGCCCGCACTTGGGTTCCATGTAGCCCATTGTCAGCCACCATTGCTTGTGGATTTATCGGATTTTGCATGTGTTTTTATGGTGACCAAAAGAACCACACCTCGTGCATTTGTGTTGGGTCTTTTTCTCCTCGTCCCACGCTCTTATGCGGTTCTTCTTTGGCCTTCCTGGAGGCCTCATGGAGTGTGGCAGCAATACTTTGTAGGTTAATTTGATGGGTGTCTAGCAGGACTTGTCAGGCAAGGGTGCGATTGACTCTGCATAGGTTCGTCAATAATGTGATATGTTGTAGTAATTTGATAAGTACTCATCCCAATTTACATTGCGCAAACTTGAGATGGCGGCACAAGCATGTGTGCAAGGCAAGCTAGAGACCTGCCATCGCCGACATGTGCATTGTTTTGCAGCAAGATCACAGACGTTCCGACCGCTAGGACATTCCACCTCTATGCTGCTCTCGCTTAACCTCCTTACGATGAACCCTTGTAGATTCTTGGTGAAGGTCCTCGCGTAATCCAGTGCAGTAGAAACCATCACTCCTCGCATTTTTGAACATTGCGTTCTCCGCTCTTCAAAAGTTGTCATCATCTTCTGTCTAACCCAATCTATCAGATTACATATTGGCAGGTGACGGGCATCACTAATCCATGAATTGAAAGACTCTCTTAGGTTGTTGGTGATGTAGTGGCAATGAGCTGTCGTGGAGAATTGGGATCTCGACCACTTGAGGTCAATTCCCATCATGTAGTCGAAAGCTCTTGGATTGGCTTTTTGAAGTTCTTTCATCCAATGGAGAAATTGCTTTGACTCGAAAGCTCGGGCTGCTGACCATAATATATGTTCCAAATAAGTACTTGGAAACTTCATCTTGAAGTTCTTGTAGACATGTCGCATACACGCCCTATGCTCAGCACATGGAAATCTTTCTTTCACTGCAGCCTCCAGTCCCTTCTGACCATCTGAGATAATTGTTAGATCGTCTCCTTCTCCACATTGGATGCCTCGTCCAAATGATGCAAGAACCAGTGCCACGTAATGCTGGACTCGTTCTCAACGACCACGAATGCAACAGGGAAGAGCCCATTTGATGTGTCTAGGGCAGTAGTAGACAACAATGTTCCTAAGTACTTCCCCTTTAAGTGACATCCATCCAACCCCAAAAGAGGTCTACATCTGAACATGTACCCATCCCTGTTAGCTTTAAATGAGATGAAACATCTGAGGAAGGATTCATCTTCCTCCAAGAAGTAATGGATGACACTAGTCGGATTGCGACGCTTCAACTCTGCAATAAGGGAGGGGATCTTCGCAGATGACTCCTCAACACTCCCAAATAATGCATCTGATGCCCTCCTCTTTCCCTTGTAGATGGTCATATAGGGCAGACACAGCTTGTATACTTCATTGATCCTATCAGAAAGCTGCTTGACTGTGATTGAGGGGTTCTGCATCACCCAATTTGAAATCTGGTGTGATACCCAACGCTAACCAGCCATTGTGTTTCCAGCAAGATTGTTAGAAGTGTAAGTGTGGTCGGCCACCAAAGTTCTCACTTTGAATATGTTGCTGTTTAGAATCAAGGAGGCGTGTATTCTCAAAGGACATCCTTCCTCCCTGCACGTTGATGGGACTCTGGTGCTTTCTCTTTTGATGAATTTGGCGGTAAACTCCTTGCTGATGCAGTGAGATGCAAGGGCATATCGAAATGATTCTTGGCTTTCAAATTCAGCCCCTACTTCAAAGGATGGGGCATCCAAATTGACATTGGTGTCAGGGCCCTCGTAGTCACTCACATTTTCCACATCTTAATCAAGAAGACGATGATAGAAATTCTTAGAGACAAGGCCATCAAAGTCGTCTTATTCATCACTATCCTCCACACTAGCATCAAGAACACTGAAAATGGAATCAGAAAAAACAGAATTGGGGCATGGCTTGTAGTTCTCATTGGTCCTCTATCCTACCATGATCTTGTGTGTCTTCGGTTGAATGGGGACTGAGTAGGTGTCTTTCTTCCTGCACACGCTCTTGTGAGCTTGATGACGGTATAAGGTTCTTCTCCCTTCTCAGGTCTGAAGACTTCTCCTCTACTTGTCATATGAGGTTCTTCATCTCCAAGAGAGATCCCACCCTCCTCAGCTGCCTCTGTCCCAGGATCACCCATAGTTGCCTCTGTCTCAATGGCCTCCACAGGTGCACCTTCTGTCCCTGGAGCACCCACAGCTGCCTTTGTCCCAATGGCCTCCAGAGGTGCACCTTCTGTCCCTGGAGCACCCACAGTTGCCTCTGTCCCATGAACCTCCACAGGTGCACCTTCTGTCCCTAGAGAACCCAAAGGTGCAGCCTTAGCTCCACTATCACCCATAAAAGCAGACTCTATCCCATGAGAACCCAAAGGTGCAACCTCAGTTCCATTGTAATCCACATTCACCCTTGTCATCCCATTAGAGTTCCCTACTTCAGAATCAAGCCATTTCCAAACCTTGTCCGCGGGATCCTTCCTCGCCCATGTTCTAGTCTTGCTGCTCGTATGTAAATGACAATGTCATCTTAGAGGCTCCAACACCACCATTATCCACATCCTGGGGCTGTGGCTCCATGGTGCCTCGGGAGTTCTCCGCATGCGGTACGGGATCCACGGATGCTCCGGGGTTCTCCGCACCCGATACGGGACCGACCATCAGATCTGTGTTCTTCTTGCTGAGAAACTCCTTGGCTTGGATGTAACTCAGAGCCTCTACGTCTGTCATCTCCACCACAAGCTCGATCTCGGTTCCATCGTTGTGTGCATTGAACATTTCCATCATGTCTTTCTCATTCTTGATCTCGGCAAACTTGCTCCCTCTAATGAGAGGGGTCTTATATTTCAAAGTGACTGCACACCTTGGCTCCCAAGGTACCACCTCAGAGATTGCCTCCATGAGATCAAACCAAGAGGTAGTGTCCGGATCGATCCTGATCCTCTGTTCACTTCCAAGCAAATACTTTTCTCCCTTCATTCCTCGCATCCATTTGAAGTACCCTCCATGTCTAACGCAGACATTGAGGATCCCTTCGTGTCCACCGAACCAACCCATTGTCAACACATGCATGTTCGATATCAACAAAAAGGCAACCAAGAGTTAGAACCCTAACCAGTTCAACATCCTGTTCATGTGTTGATGAAACCCTAAAGCGGAAGGACCTTGATTCGATGGATCGATGAAGAAGAGATTTTGTGCCCACCAGCACGATGGAGTGCGAAAGGAAGGGGAGGGAGATGTTGAGGTCATCGAGCAAGCATAGGAGAGGTCGACGAGGTGAGAAGGAAGGGGGAGATCGACGCCAGCGAAGTGGGTCGTATGCCTCTTTATCCAAGCTTCCTGCCAAAACCCTAAACCCAGGCCACGTGGCACGCCTCTAGCGAATGTGTCGTACAAGGGTTACCATATAGACTCTTGTTAGGTTACGAAGGAGACGGCACACAGACGGAGGGTTCGTGTGGTAAGACGGAGCAAGTTTAAGGGGTCTTAGGAGAATATCGATGTTTCGAAGGTCATAGAGGTAATTGCAAAAGATTATACGGGCTGTCGGGTAAAAATTCCTTAAAATATAAAACCTTATATATATTATATGTATCTTATCTTGCATATATATGACTTATTATTACTATTAATTATAATTAGCTATTATTTAAAACCTTTAAAAAATAAAAAGAATTATTTGTGTATATAATTCTATATATTTATTTATTATATATCTTATATAGTATTTATAGCATCTATATTACTACTATTATAGTATATAGATATATATTATGTCTTAAAAAAGAAACTAAAAATGTTGCAAAATTTAAAATAAAATAAAATTTTAAAAATAAAATATATAAATATAAAAAAATAAAAATACAAAAAAATATAATTAAAAACCTATAAAAAATAAAAAAAGGAAACGAAGATAATTATTATTGATTTTTTTATTAATTAATAATAATTATATACATCTAGTTGCTTCCAATGGTTGGACACCTACTACTTTGTCACTATACATATTTTGTATGGTATAATAAATTTTACACCATATTTATTAATTGTTTTATATATATCATGAGTTGATTGTTGATTTATTTGGTTGATTGGATTTCGAGAGCCGAGAGAGACTCCGCTACAACGATTGTCGGATCTGACTTGTCGGACACCCTATGCCCTCCAAGATCGGATTCTAAGATCCCCGATCTTCCAAAATATCATTAATTAAAGCAGATTAAATCAAAACATGTACAAAATACATGCTCAAATACACTTGAAATAAATATAAAATAAGCAAAAATGCATATATTTTCTTTATACATAAAGTTTTTTCTCCCGAATGTAACGTTAAATGTTATCCGTATACAAAAAAAAATATTTAAATTAAACAAGTTGCGAAGCAATATTATTTATTAGTTTAGTTATATTTTTATATCCTTTTAAAAAGGGCGTGGAGTAGTTGCTAAGTACTCTATTTGGTAATCGGAAGTATGAGTTCAACACCCTCCATTGACATATTTATTTTAAAATAAATTCAAATTTAAATTATGATTTAATAGTTCAAATTGATTAAATCGAGTTAAACCGAACTGCAAGTAGTCAATTGAATCAATGATTGAACCAAAAATACAATAAGTCGTACCGAACTGCCACGATCGATTAACAGTTCCGGTTTTAATAACATTGGAGCAGACAGTTATATTATTATCACAGTTCACCCCTTCGTGCTTAATGGTTGTTCAAATCTGTTGTCTGCTATGGAAATTATAATAAGAGGAAGGGGATCCTACTCCATGGAGTAGTTAACTTACCTACTCCACTCTCTTTTTTTCAAATTTTTTTATTTTTTTGAAAAATATTTCCATGGATTTTCATAATTATATCCCTCTAATATGTCAATCAAATTTCGTCAGAAGAAACAGAGACTCCTAAGGCCTCCATCCAGAACGCGAAAAATACAGCAAATCTGAGACCGTTAAAAAATGACTGTCTGGATGGAGGCCGTAGGAGTCTCTGTTTCTGACGAAATTTGAATGACATATTAGAGGGATATAGTTATGAAAATTCATAAGAGCATTTTTCAAAAAAAAAATAAAAAAATTTTGAAAAAGAAGAAATGGAGTAGGTAAGTTACCTACTCTATGGAGTAGGATCCCTTTTCTCTTATAATAATATAAGTAATCGGAATTTGGTGGATTCGATGGGAAAAATATGATTGATGCTTTTCAAGTTGATTTGTCTGTTCAACATTGGGTTCAAACACATCCAGACACATCAGTATATATCGTCCAGAAAAAGAGAAAACCTTCCAGTTCACGGAAGAGGGAGAGTGCATGGAGTCTTCCCAACTACAAAAGAATAAGGAACGCCATGACCCACCGCATCTGCATGCTGATATCTATAAGCTACTAGATCATATTTATTATATTATATTATACACATCAGTCTCCTTATCCTTCCTTTGTTCCCGTTCCATCCATCTAATCTTTCCATCCATCTTTCCTTTGTCGCAGCCAGATCCATCCATATGTTTCAGATCCCACATGAGGAGCAGACTATCCTCCCCACTTCTGACCCGTATTCCCAAAACCTCGAATATCTCGGACCTCGCCAAAGGGAGCACGCACACCTCCAATGATCTCCCCCCGACCCCACTGGAAGAAGGGATGATGAAGGAGAAGAAGAGGGAGTGTGGCGTTGTCAGTGGGGTACTCAGAGCCTTCTCCTCCTCCTCCAAGCAAAGTATATATTCTCGTATAAAAACCCAATAATTATCCCGTATAATCAGCCAATTATACGAGGGAATACCATGCCTGCCTTTTCATGGGCAAGATGATCACGTGACAAGTGGTAGAACCCTGTAACCTTCTTCCTCCTTAGACTCTCTCAAAGCCGTCAAGCTCATCGACAGGTCTTCTGAATACCATTCTAGTTGAGTGGTTTTATGCTGATCGGCTAATAAGATTAAAGTTGCAACGCCAGACCAGACGTGTGGTCAGAAAACACCAAGATGCGACCAAACAGTTAGGTTTCAAAAAATCTATACATGATCTTGAGAGTACTGCTTCAGGAGTGTGGAGGATCTTCTAATGTCATAATTAACTTAACACCAAGTATCGAATTGATCAGTGAATCATCACTGTTGTCACCACGTATCTCAGCCACCTGTTCGGGTGGCCTCTTTCTAATTCTGCACATTATGCATGGGGGAACGGATCCTCTGCCTAGTCTGCTGCAATCCACGGATGGTTGACACGTGGCCTAGTCTTGATCCGACGATGCGCCCCCGCTCCTCCTCTCTCCCGAATCCCTCTCGCCCCCACCCCTCTCGAATCCCTCTCGCTCACCATCGCCGCCTCCCCGACTCTCTCTCGCCCACCCGCCGCCTCTCGCCACCTCTTCCCCGAGCCACCCCTCGCCGCCCACCCGCTACCAAGCCCTCTCTCGCCCCCGACCATCTCTCCCTCGCCGCCCTCGCCGCCTACCCCGACTCTCTCTCACCCACCATCACTGCCTCCCCGACTCTCTCTCGCCCACCCCCGAGCATCGTCGCCTCTCGCCGCCTCTCGTCCCCCTCGCCGCCCACCCGCCGCCTCTCGCCCTCTCTCGACCATCGTCGCCTCGTCCCCCTCGCCCGAGACCCCCCTCGCCACCCACCTACCGCCTCTCGCCTTCTCTCGACCATCCACTATCCTCTCCCACTGTTGTTCTCACTGCCCAACAATGGATCCCTCCGGCGGCATCTTAACGTACGTCGTCAAGAAGGTCGGAGATGGACAGAGAGCAAGAGCATACCAAAACATGCACATATATACAAAAACACGCACATATATATCAAAGGATCATTTATCCAATTCAAGCCTCTTCCATACCAAAACGAGCACAAATACACCAAAGGGAACACTTCCATACAACAGAGATCACAATCATACCAAAACGTGCACATATATACAAAAACACGCACATATATACCAAAGGACCATTTATCCAATTCGAGCCTCTTCCATACCAAAACGAGCACAATTACACCAAAGGGAACGCTTCCATACAACAGAGATCACGATCATACCAAAACTTGCACATATCTACAAAAACACGCACATATATACCAAAGGACTATTTATCCAATTCGAGCCTCTTCCATACCAAAACGAGCACAAATATACCAAAGGGATCACTTCCATACAACAGAGAGCAAAAGCATACTAAAACTTGCACATATATACAAAAACACGCACATATATACCAAAGGACCACTTATCCTAGTAGAGCCTCTTCCATACAAAAACGAGCACATATATACCAAAGGAGACACTTCCATACAACAGAGAGCAAGAGCATACCAAAATTTGCACATATATACAAAACACGCACATATATACCAAAGGATCATTTATCCTAGTAGAGTCTCTTCCATACCAAAACGAGCACATATATACCAAAGGAGACACTTCCATACAACAGAGAGCAAGAGCATACCAAAACTTGCACATATATACAGAAACACGCACATATATACCAAAGGATCACTTATCCTAGTAGAACCTCTTCCATACCAAAACGAGCATACAGATACAAAAATACGCTTCTTCCTATGAAGTGCGTTTACATATATCTTTGAGTTCATACATATATCTTTGAGTTTATACAAAAATATACTTCTTCCTATGAAGTGCGTTTACATAACCTAGACGAAGATGGGTAGTGTTTTCCTCAATATTATCGCCAGTATATGAGAGGCATTGCATTAGAGCCCCAGGACTCTTCTCATGAGCACTCTTCCAAACATCTAGGAATTGAATCTTCTTAGCCTCCTTAACTGCCAACTCAAGAATCAAGTCATGGACACGACATTTTCTTTCATACTTCAAGTGTGAATATCCTTCAATAACTTGAATCAAGCAACAACCCAGGCAGTATATTCAAAGCTTGAAGATGATTGAAGTAGCTTATAAACCTTCTTGGAGAGAGTGGTTTTACCAAGGCCGCCCATCCCCACGATGGACACAACCGATTTCCTGCTTCCCTCACGAACAAGCAGTTTGGTCACTGCCTCCACATGGTGCTTCAAACCCACGTCCGCTCAACGGTGTCGGTGCTCCTTGTGTTGAGAAACTTGATGTCATAGGTTTCCGTCCTCCTCTTGATATCGGCAACATCCTCCTTCAGTTATGCAATTTGTGTACCGAAGTCGTGGCGCCATTCGGAAAGAAAGTCGGGGAGGAAGGATTCCGGTGTAGCATCACTAACGTGGAGAGACAAGGTGTCGACGATGTCCTCGGCATGGAAAGCCATCTCCCTTACTTCCTTGATCCATGTTTCCACTATGGCTTCCTTCGGTTGGACGTTGGCAGCATCCTCAAGGAAGGCCAGCATTGCCCCGAGCTCGTTTTGCACCCACTCGAGATCTCGTCGAGTGTTACCGAGGAGAGCGGCCTCGTTGAGGATGGTGTTTCCGACCTTCTTGACGATGTACGTTAAGATGCCGCCGGAGGGATCCATTGTTGGGCAGTGAGAACATCAGTGAGAGAGGATAGTGGATGGTCGAGAGAGGGCGAGAGGCGGTGGGTGGGCGGCGAGGGGAGTCTCGGGCGAGGGCGACGAGGCAGCGAGGGGTGGGCGAGAGAGAGTCGGGGAGGCGGCGATGGTGGGCGAAAGAGAGTCGGGGTGGCGATGGTCGGGGACGAGGGTAGGAATTCGGGAGAGAGGAGGGGCTGGGGGCAGACCGTTGGATCAGATCCGCGCCACGTGTCAGCCATCCGTGGATTGCAGCAGACTCTGTTGCAATCCACTTACGGCAGAGGATCCGCTCCCTATGCATGGATATCAACTGCATAATCAATTCTAGTGGTCGAAGGAGAATGATAGTTGAAGGATGAAGGAAAGACGAGGAAGAGGAGTGAGGGTAAGGGGAAGGATGATGAAGTTTTTTTAGCAACTAACATATAGTATTATTAAACTTCCGAATCTATTCGTGGGAAAAACTCTATATGAAAAAATGTGTAAAAGATGAGCAAGTTTAAAGAAAGACCGAGGTATACATACAGTCTCGAGGACTAGTCTTTGGAGTAGACACCTCTGCAGTACATGGTTTAATATTATCTTAAATCGAAATAAAGAACTTTCTTTGAAAAGGAGGCAAATCACGTCAAAGGTGAGCATCTCGATCGACTCGGCCAATTCTGAAGCAGAAGGTTCTTCATGCTGAAGCAATGGATCTCTCGACCAACCGCCATGCCCTTTACAGATAAAGCATGTACAGGTCCTCCATAATAGTAATAACGTGTGCGTTGTTATATGCTTTGCAGGAACATCAAACAAAGGAGTTGACGACGGGGAGCTCGAGAAAGAAGATGAGACGAACTCCCTTTCGTTTCCCCTCTTCCCTTTTCAGCAGCCCACCACCATCAATCACGACCAAAGGTTTGCAAGTTTTATCATCTTCTTTTCCTTTTTTCTCTGCATAATAAATCTCTATGCATGCATGCATGAGAATTCCACTCATACGTATGCACCAACGCAGATTTACTAACTCCTCGTTCTTCTTCTCTTGCAGAGTTGCCATGGCCATAATAATGGAGCAGTTTTGTAATTTAAACTCTGATCCATTGGGTTATAGCTGCTCGTTCGTGGCCAACTTGCCTATAAAAACATATATTTTTTGATAAGATCCATGGTGGACAGATACTAAAAGAGAGATATTCATTCCGAGAGTATTTATTAGAATGGCATCCATGATGTGGGCAGGTACATATTACTAACATACTTATTGTGCTCCTTATTGTCCCTATACAAGTAGTGGGTGACCACTGCACACTGCAGTACTGCTGTAAAAATGTGGAGCATCCGAGCCGCTTGATTTTGATTGACGGTTTGCACGAATTCAGTGTTTTTGTAAGCCCCTATTATGCAGAAACATTTGGCCTTTAAAAATCAGCGAAAACCTACGAAAGGAAAATTGCAAGTGAATATGATCACAAAGTGTTTCCGAACTAGTGAAGGGTATGTTTTAATAAAATTAGAACTAATATCATATTCACAATCCAAATGAGTGGCCCGTGGATAAGAGAACCAATGTACAAATAATAGAACTCTCTTTTCTTAGACCTACATCGATAGGGTAGTGAAGATGGGAACGACTCTGCGAATAAGGTGCTAGATTTGAGACAAGTCGACTTAAGGTTCTACTCTGGATGAGTCTGGACTTTGCAAATGGTGTGACATGTCTCCTATGTGAAGAAGTGTTATTTGGCTCTATTTTAGTTAGAAATAGTTTTAAACTTAATTTTGGATGCAACCAAGTTGTAATTCTAAGACAATATCTTTTATGGTAAATGATACATGACAGATTTTGATTTATTGTGTTGAGTTGGATGTGATTTAGTGAACATTGCTTCAATTAATGTTATAAATTTTGAATGTTCTAATTATGCTCCTCATGTGAGAAGTAATATGGAATCATGCAATCTTTGGTATGGTTGATTATAACATATGAACTTAAATTCAATTAAAATAATGGCGAACTTAGATTGATTTCTTAACACACCTTCGACTGAACTTGAAAATGTGAGATATATGTACAAGCTAAATAAACTAGGAAGATATTCTCGAACTCATTGAGTTAACTACTCTCACAAGCCTCAAAGCGAGTCTTTTGTAAGTTGAGTTGTATATTTTTTTTTCGTGAACTTTTTCTAGTGAGTTGATTCAAACTCACTAAGAAGCTCAATTGTCAAATGCAAACATAAGCATGATCCACATGTTTCTTCTTGTGAGACAAACTCAACATCGAAATCTACGAATCCACTATGCAAACATGCCTAATAGTTCATTACATGGTAAACATTTCCTACTAATATAATAGAGGATTTAATTATGTATTGAGCGATCGAGCAAAGTTAATAAGATGAACAAGACTCCACTCAAACTCGACTAGTTAGTAGTGGAGCCACGTGATCGATTTGATCGACTGATTGATCACATAAAACCATGCTCAGAGACCCTTGAACAAAAAATCGATCAATTAACAAACTCGATCCTTGTACGATGTGCCTACCAGGCTACTACCCAAAAGACCAGGGTTTAGATCCCTCCTTGTGGGGATTGCATTAGGTAGCTGAGAGCCAGCGTAAAAAATAGTCAAATCTTTCAACATAAAATTGAGCAAGCATCCATTTAGCCGATCCTACTGAAAATTGCGAGAAGGCTTCACCTTTTTCTATTTAACTAACTCGATCGGCCACTCGAGGGAGCAATCGGATCACGATTAGTCCTGATTGTTAGCAGAAAGCACATGTGATCAATCACTCGAAATGAAGTAATTAATCACCATGGTGAAACGAGGGGTTCAAAGGAATCCGTTATCGATCAAAGCTACTAGCCAAATAATCAACATTTGCAAACTTAAACCAATTGAGAGTGCTCGAAGACGAAACCTCAACTAATTCACTCCATGAAACTCCCCATAAGAGCAAAGGTCTTAAACCGCACACAACCGATTTTGCTGATACCATCAATGTGTATCATGTGCATAGATTGTTTCCATGAATTCTCCAATCTTCGATCACCTTGGCTCTGATAGCATATGAAAAAACATACAAACAAGAAATCATAAGAAATTGAGTATCTATGTGGAAAGCCCTTCTCAATAGAAAGAAAAACGCACGAGAGGATGCCCTAGCACACATGCAACTAGGGCTTTCTTCTTTTCCACTCAGCAATCAGCAATGTTGTGTGTAAACAATTTATAGTGTAGTTATTTAACAAATCCACATCCAAGATTCATTTTAACACACATACAAGCTTCAACACTTCTGCAAAATGACAGCTCACCTGCTTTCCAACAGTACAGAGTAACAAATTAAAACCATCACTGATTTCCCTCACTGAGAACCAGACTGCAGATTCCACGCTGTTCCAAACCACAATCTATTAGGTATATACTAGTTATAAGTAACTACACAATTCCTGTAACACCATTAGTTTTGACAACCGGTTATCATAATTTGCCACCTTTCCTGGAAGAATAGCAGCAAGAGAATAAATCCATGATGAAGTTATGCCTTTTCCGATCAAGGCACGCACATTAGTTGGCAGCTTGCAGATCTTGATGTAAACTCAGCAATTCAACAACAATAACAACAAAGCATTTTCCCACAATTAAGTAGGGTCGGCTACATGAATTCTTCGCCTCCATTCAGATCTATCTTAGGTCAATCTCGGACTTCATGCAAACTTAGCAATTAAGAAAAAAAATCTCGATTGCATTGAACAGTATTACTTGTACAGTTTTGAAACAAGTCTAGCGCCTGCATAAATATAGGACACATAGGCATCTAATCCAATACATTTCAGGGCAGACACTTAGGGCACGAAGCCTCGTAAATTCTGTTTCTATCTTTAAGAAGAAAGCAGCAGTAGTTTTGGACATTTAAGAAGTGAGCGACACCTACATTATACAAAAACACAGCTTGCAAAAGTATACTTCTCATGCACAATGAAACAAAAACATTAGTTGATAAAAGGTAAGACTGATGTTATTAGGGCCAACTATATCTTACACACTAGTAGGTGGTAACGATGCTAACTGCAAGCTAAATATACCGCTGTTTCTCAACAGTGAGGTCTCAGGTTGAAGTGAGAAAATAAGTTGAGTGCACAAGTGTCCAGATGCTGCGGCAGTTCACCAGATTTTATTCTCGATCACAGCAGATATGATGGCTTTCATGGTTTCCTACGACAAGGCATTGCAGATCTTGAGTAAAAAAAGTAAAGTTCCTTACGCCAGTTTTATGTCATTTTATTACTGGTGGGATAAACTATTACTCGAACACTCAACAATAGTGTTATCCTTCAATCTGGAGTTATTAAAACAAAAGAAACTCTAATTATGTCTCTAGGAAAAAGTGAAGTTAGCATGATGTGTTGATAGTCTTTTTTTAAAGATAAAAAAGAGGAAACACGCTAAGGTGTCTACACAAGACTCGGTGAGAGTTTTGGCATGAAAATTTATATTTTCCACATTAAGACGAAGCAATTCTCCATTTGGGCGGTGTTTATTCAGCAAAAGAATTTCCCAAAAGCTATGAAGGTTACTCAAGTTTGTCCAGGTAAGCCCAGATTCTTCCCAAACACCCGATGTCTTCTCACATGTGAAAAAAGGTGATCAATTGTCTCCACCTCTTCATTACAGAGTGGGCATATCTGAGAAGTACCAGGGAAGAGAGCCTGAAGCATCGGTCTTTGGTCAGGATACGTCCTCTGCGCATAAGAGAGCAACACGGTTAGGCACTTTGAGGCTCCACAAAAAATGATAATTACAAGTTAGTCGGAGGTGGGTGAGGTTGGACTGTCCACGACCATATAAGCATGTTTCACAGTAAAATCTCATGTTCTCCAAGTCCAATTATCTTCCCAATCTTCAAGACCAGGGATGGGGGCGAGGAAACCCAAGAGAGTCAGACAATCCTCCAGACGTTGATCAGAGAAGTCCACAACAAAGGTAGGCATCCAACTCCCATTGTCCCAGCACTCAGCAACTGCAACATCCCAGTTAGCATCTAGAGCAAAAAGTCATAGAAAGCGAACTGCCAACGGACCTTCATTAGTCCAATCGTCAGTCCAAAGCGAAAGATCGGTCATCTCAAAGAACTGGTTTGAACATGACAAGGAGCTATGGAATAAGAAAGGTGATGCCCTTCCAGAACGTAGAGTAGAAAGACGGTTGTGTATAAACACTATGTGCTCTAATCCCATAAATCTTGCGAATGAGTCTATAACATAGGTCTTTGTCTTTTTCCCAAATTCTAGCCACCCATTTTAGCAGCAACGCCTTGTTCGTAGTCTCCAATTTAGTCACACCAAGGCTTCTCTCACTGTTAGAGAGGATAATTGTGTCCCAACTGACCAGATAAACACTAGAGTCGTTCTGACATGAGCTTCCCCAAAAAATCTGCGCATAATCATCTCAAAACATCTACAGATGTCAACCAGATGAAGATGAGAGGACATGAAAAATACAGGAATTGTTGCAAGAACAATCTTCAGGAGGACCGGTCTACCACCTCTAGTTAGGATTGCAGCCTTCCAAGCGGATAATTTCTCTCCATCTTCTTAAAGATGGGCAGCAAGTCTGCAAAACTAAACTTGTCACAAGTCAAGGGTAAACCAAGGTATCTGATTGGTGATGAACCACGTTCCATCTCTAAATCCTCAACGCAAGCTAACTCCTCTCCATCTGTCATACCAAATGGGACAACCGTCGACTTATTACGATTGAGATTCAAACCAGAAAGCTCACCAAAGATTTCCAGAGTGAGTGCCATCCCCCTCAATATGACCACCTTCAATAAATAGTATTGTATCGTCAACATAGTGGAGCAAAGGAATGGATACGTCATCGCAAGCGTATCCAGACGTCATACGTAGAACATATGTTGTCTAACTCCTCTTTAGGTGCAAGGGGACATCCCTGTCTAACTCTGAATTATGACTTGTTACGCCATATGCGCAAGAATATATGCTACAACGAAAAGAGCATAATAGGTGCCAGTGGACATCCATGTTTAACTCCTCTCTGAAGCTGAAAGAAACCCCCTTCAGGGCGATCATTTACCAAAACAAAATATGATGGCGTGGTAACGTATCTCTTCATCCAGTAGATCCAAAGAGAGAGGAAACCTCTTCTTGCAAGGGCAGCCCAAAGGAAATGCCAATCAATAGTAGCATACACCTTTGAGAAATCCACGTACTAGAGGAATCAATTAATTTTCCTTTTTCCAATAGACAATGATCTTCATAGCCATATCTAAACTATCATCAATTTGTCTGCATGGAATGAAAGTGGATTGAACAGGAGAAATGATGATGTCCATAACCACATTTAGTTGTTAGCCAACATTTTTCCTATTATGAGATAAATTGCATTAGAAAGTGCAATCGGTCTGAAATCCTCAACAATCTCGGAGACCTCTTTCTTAGGGATAAGAAGAGTATAGCATTGTTCGCACATTCAAAACCACCATTGCCATTCGTAAAATCCTTCGCAAGATTTGAAATCTCGATTTCAATGCCCTCCAAAACCGAAATTCTGAGAAATTTCAGGAAATTTTGACCGTTTCGGTGGAAATGTCAAAATGGCTCAAAAAAGTCATTTTTCGACCATTTTTTTTGCAAATTAAAATCTTTCACGTTATTATAACAATAAATAACTTAGAAATGCACACTTGTATCACACATATTACTCATATATGCCTCTTATATTGCACATATTGACCAAATCGATGTTAATGTCGATTCCTGGCAAATACATACTGGAAATTGATATCATCCAACCCAGGATCTTTTTTTTAGGCTCAAAAAAGGGGAACGCACTCGACGGTGCTCGTCCCAGTGCATTAAAAGGAAAAGATAGAGAAATACTTACAAGTGATGAGCAGCTAACAGGAATACAGAAAGGACAGAAAACAGAGGGTATCGACAAGGAATACCCCCATTATACATGCATAAACTAGGTAGAGGACCAATCAAGGAGGAATCTCGAGGTCGAATAGCGAATATTCTCCAAGTAGAACCGCTGCCGATTAAAAAGAGCTTCATTCCTTCCCAGCCAGACGCTCCAAAGCCTTGCAATAGGCTCCAGCAAGATTTCCCGAGGCCGACTCCTAGCGTTGAAAAGGCTATCGCAGAAGGAGGCATAGGAGGACAAGTTTAGCCAGCCCAGATCATCCCACAGGGCACAGACACAGCCGCACCTGAAGAAAAGATGATAAATCGTCTCCGCCACCAAACCGCAAAGACCACAGGTGTCCGAAGAGTTGGGAAACATAGAAGCACAACGATCACGAGTCAACAGGCGCCCGCGGCGCAAGATCCACAGGAAAATACCGATACGCTCCGGGAGCTTGAGGCCCCACAAGAAACGACAATCCCGCAAGAAGGTTGCATCCGCCACAGGAAAACGGGGTAAAAGAGCCATGTATGCCTTGCGGGTAGAGAACGGGCCATCTTTCCACACCAAATGGTCACGACCAAGAGAAGGCCTGGGAGCATCATCGAGAATAGCCAAGAGCGAAATGAGGTCCTCCAGCCGTTGGTCCGACAAAATATCAGCAATTGAAGGGCACCAATAAGAACCATCCCAGCAGGAAGCCACAGTCTGTGCCATCTTTGTCGATCACCAAGGCGAAAAGCCGTAGGAATAGGGTCCGAAGGGCACCCTTCCCAGACCAATCATCTTCCAAAAAACGAAGAGAACAACCATCACCAAGCTTTGGAGCAAAAAATAGCCGGCTCCGATTTAGAGCATTCACCACCCCACGCCAAAAAGAAGATAAGTGTCCGTCGATACCCCCCCCCCCCCCCGATAAGCCGATGCGAACTCAACGCCCGCCGCCTCCCTCAAGCAATTCAACAAGAAATTCTCCTCCCTTCCCCACACCCTCGCCGCCCATCTGAGCAATAGGGCGTCGTTCACCGACTCCAGCCGCCTTACGCCCAACTCGCCCTCCCACTTGGGCCTCGTGACCTCGTCCCACCCCACCAGATGCACCCCCCTTTCCTCCGCCCCCCCTTCTTCCCCCATAAGAACCCCTGCATACACTTCTCCAAACGAGCACGCACCCCCCTCGGCAACCCGCGCACAGAGGAGAAGTAGATAGGAATGGAAGATAGCACAGATTTGAGCAAGACTAACCGACCTCCGCGGGAGAGAAGGGCCGCACGCCACCCCGCCAACCGAGCCTCCATCTTTTCCACCACCACCCGCCAGTCACGAATACGGGCGCGGCCCTCAGTCAAGGGAAGACCCAAATAATCAAAGGGGAGAGTAGCGGGAGGAGAACCCAACAGCCGCGCACACTCCCCCGCCTCCGCAACAGACATAGAGAAGGGGACAACCTTGGACTTATGCCCGTTGACTTATGCCCGTTGATTTGAATTCTAAACCCTAAACCCTAAAATTCACTTATATCACACATATCTCTCATCTGTACGCATTATATCACACAATATCGATCAGATCAGACATATTGTTGAGCTAACTGATAGATACTGGAAATAGAAATTAAAATAACTGTTAACAACACTTAGAAGATGCCTTTTGTTCATAAAAATAGATGAGCATCTGATTCTAAAATGTAGATAATGATTAATTAAACAATGTTTCGTTCATAGTATTAACTGTCATGGACAAAGTTCTGATGAATTATAGAATTAATTACATACTTACAATAAAGATGCATCTATTTACGAAGATAAATGACAAACGAACGAAAGAACAAGCTATATCGGATATAGAGAAGCTATAGAGTTGTTCCATCTCCATTTCTTAAACCCAAAGGGGAGGAAGCTCCCCAAGTTGAAGAATCGTCATATGTACCCCCTTGTCGCACCATACCCTACCAGATGGGGGTCTCGCTCACATAGATAATATCGTTGATATATATAGATATCATCGAAATTTCATTGATATCGATCGAAATCCATGAAATTTTGTACTGAAAACCATGAATTTCAACCAAAATGGCTCGACCCATCTCGATCGAAATCCAGGAAATTGACATATATATGAGTTTTGATACCCATGACCTCTCGAAACAAAAATTTCGCAAAATTTCAAACCATGCTCCTTCGCCACATCCAGAACATCTATGTCCACTAATGACCAGAACTCTCAGTAAACAGTTACAGGGAAGCCATCAAGGCTAGGTGTTTCGTCAGAATTCAGCTTCCAGATTGCCGCTTTGAGATCCTCTGACGTGATACTCTATATAAAGTGCATGCCATGTTGTTCGGATAAAGATTGAGCCACTAGACCCGACCATCTCCACTGATGGCAAGATCTCCGTGAAAGAAGTGTATGTAATACTTAGCTAAAGAAACTCTCGTATCATGAATACCATCAATCTGTCTCTCATTTACTACAATAGATTGGGTGTGATTGTGTCTTCTCCTTCCACTTGCGACAAGATGGAAAAACTTTGTATTCGTATCTCCCTCATTGAGCCAGGTTTGTCTTAATCATTGCCTCCACTTCGTCACATTTTTTGTCCTCCGGAGTGGTAACTTTACCAAGCATGTACCTCTCATTAGGGGGGGTGTAAACAAACCGAACCTGAGCGAACCTACCTGGGTCCAATTCGGTTCGTTTAGCATGTATATAGGTTCGGATTTGGCTCGCTTTGATAGGATTAAAATCATGTACAGGTTTGGTACGATTCGGTCAAGATTCGCGAAGGTTCAGTTCAGTTCGTTACAGGTTCGATTATATAAAAAATGAGCAAAACAAACAGTGCATTGTTTCAAGCACAAGTTAGGGCTTTGCTTATATGTGTAAAATGAACAAGATTGTTATTTTCTTCGCCATTTATTTCATTCGCTAACACTATTTGATCAATGGATTGTTGAGAGGATGATGTATCCACAATAACAATCAAGTGTACGTTTCAATATTTAAAGATTTTGAACAAGTAATAGTTCACATATCACATAATCATTAAAAATTATGTATTTTAAGATATTAATCCTCTCAAATGAGGAATTGAAATATGACATCCACAATTTAATGCGATAATAGATCTTATATTTTGAACGAGATATCCACATCATTAGGGAAAAGAACTAATTTACTCACTTCTGAATTTAATTATAACATGTAGCAACGGATAAAGAAAATGATATATACACAATCCAATGCAAACCTTGGAAATTCATCGTCGTCGATGCTAGTCAAGAACACAAAAGATGTTTGTTGCGGTGTGCGACTGCCGGCTGGAAGAAAGAGAGCGGAGTCGGAATGCGGGCTTCTACGGAAAGGAGGAAATAAGGGTCGGTCCCCAGCAGTGCTCAAGAGAAATGGGGAGGGGGGGGGGGGGGGCGTTGCTGACAAGAGAAGAGGGGTGCGATGGCCATTGAGAGGAGAGGAGGGGTGGTGGGTTGCTGGGATGAGGGGTGTGACAGATTGTTGGGAGGAGAGGAGGGGGCGAGGTGCAGTGCTAAGAGGGTGCGGCATGCCGTTTGGAGAAGGCGGAAGGGTGTGGTGCTGGGAGGAGGGGGCAACATGCCGTTTGGAGGAGGTAAAAGGATACGACGGGCCGCTGGGAGGAGGTGCAGCACATCGGGACGCTGGGTGAAGGAGGGGGAGGAACATGAGTGGGTATTGGGCAGGGTTTTCTAATTTAGGGATTATTTTTTGGAAAATTTTCATATTATATCCATCATTTAAACCAGAAGATATTAACCGATCCCTTCTTTTTCTGAGAATTGAACATATATCATGGCATAAGAGTTGTGAGCTTTGTATGGGCTTCCAATTACCAAATTATATTATATATATTATTTTTATTTTTATAAAACTATTAACAAATCGAACCTGAGCAAACCTACCATTTCAAGGTTTGGTTCGTTTATGTAAACAAACCCAAAATTATGTTAAGGTTCGGTTCGTTTATGATTGAATCGGACTATTATCAAATCGAACCTGAGATTTTTCTGACAACCCTACCTCTCATTCAATTCCGCTATGAGATATGTACATTATCTTCCAGTCTATCCAATCTGCACACCTCCCCCTCTGCCTCCATATTCCGAGCTCTTCACAGTTCCCAAATCTCCTTGTATCTACAGTCTCATACAAAGTGAGATTAGCTTTTGAGCCAATTATGCAACTGCAGTGCCAGAGACCATCGTTGAGGACCACTAGTCAGAACCATCTCAAAAATCCTTTTCCAGCAAAAGAACCCTCCCAAAAATGTACTAAGCCTTCTCCCACTATAAGTAGGGTCGACTACATGGATTCTTGCTCAAATCCATGCTAAAAGATTTGACTATTTTTTACGTTGGTCGCCGACTACCTAACGCAACCCCTGCAAGAGTGGGATTTGAACCCTGATCTTTTGTGTGGTAGACACATTGTACTACCACTAGACCATTAAGTGGGTACAACCGAACCCTCCCAGATCCGAAAAAATTCCACAGCATCTGCTCAACCCCAAACCAACAGTGTATGGTCTGACCTGGACCGTAGCCTGGACGAGACCGAGAACAGAGGAAAAAAGGTCAAGAAACTAGATGAAGGAAGGAACAAATCTGGTCTCGAACGAGAGCCTGAATTATGTCAAGTGAATCTCATGTCTGTCGCATCAATGACCTCTACAGGTGCTCGTCGATCAGATTCAAAAACTCATGAGATCTAGGATCTTGTCCACAACGTAACCTGGGGCAGTCTAAAGAGAGAAAGGTAACACTGAAATCCCCTCCTACCAACCATGCAATGTCCAAAAATAAAGTTCTAACATCACGAATTTCAAACCACAATTCGACCTCATCGCCTCTGAGTTAGGTCCGTAAACACTCAAAACCAACACAAGGATGCTCAATCGAACAAACTGGAGGACCACTGAAAGAACATGCCTACCCCTTGTCTGCAACAAAATCAAATTCCGTTCTTTTCCACACAATTATACTCCCCCTTGCAGCACCAACAACATCAAGAGTTCTGAAGTTTAAGATTGCACCCATCCATATGAATTTCCATGTTACCTCTACGCATGCGACGAGCATCGACTTTTGTAGAACGATGCCACACTTCCACTCCCATAACAAAGTGTCGATCAACCATCTCTTCTTCGGGTCACCCTGACCCCTAACATCCCATGTCAAGAGCTTCATAGGCACCAAAGAGACTCCTGTGAGTGCCACAGATCCAACCACACTCGCAACTTGGGGTTTTTCCTCTGAAATAGGCTAAGATGGGTGGTTCTTCTTCCTCTTTATATCGCGGTAACATTTTGAACTTCTCCCCTTCACCATCGCCCTAAGGAAGATTTCGAGGATGAAGACGGAATCGCTTCCACGCTCGAAGGGTCGGTATTTGCAGACGACAAGGAAAGAATAGGCAAGCCATGACTCACATTCACCACCTCTCCCAAGGACATAATTGTCGCTGACAAGGCCCGAAGCCAAGGTTTTGCATCGCTCAACAAGTCCACTCATGGGTATTCAGCCATCGTCGTCACTTGCACATCCTTGATTTCGTCAAGTCGTAAGCGATGAGCCTCATCTTCGTTACTTGGGGCATGACAAAGCAGCGGGCGAAGCGGTTCTTGTAGGAGGTGGCCGAAAGGAAATCGGCAAAGGGTCTCTGAAAAGGTGATGAGTCTGGATCCATGTACCAAACGAAGCAGGTCGAAAGGTCCACCGCCCAGTGGATACGGTCGAGGCAAAAGTCTAAATCCCAGGATGACTCGATAAAGCTCCACTAGGCTCAATGGGTTATTCGAATCAGGGTTATGAATACCCATAAATAAGAATTGAATGCCTACCTCCAATAAACCCCTAGAAATCAACATGATCGCCTCTTGCAAATCGGATCGAAGCCACACCGATTCGTGCGACCAACGACCTACCAAATGTATGTTTTTAAAACCCTCCTATTCTGGTAACAGGTCAAGAATTTCATGGAGCGATTCCGCATCATCATCCGAAAAATCCTTCTGATTAACCATCTCCGAATTCTTCTCCTGATTTTTCATCATCGGCTAGACTGTCACCTCCGTCGTGGCCTTCTTCTCTGACGAGAGCTTTGAAGTTGGTCGAACAGGGGTAGAACCAGCCAAAGATCTAATCAGTTCCGTTGAATGCGAAGTCGGTGCAGTTGCGTAAGATGACTCCAGTGGCAGAGGTGGGGGATGTTGCACCCTCGCCAAAATTGGGAAACGCGCTCATCCAACAAACATAGCATATGACCACACTATCAGCAGGATCTCCCTACCCTTAATCACCGCAACAGAGACTCGATGATTCATCCCTGGTAGACAGTCATTCAATAGCACCTTCTTCACATCTCTAAAATCCCTTAGCACCGTGCTCAGCATCTCCTCTATATGAGACAGAAGAGGGGCCCCGCAAATGTACACATGTAGAATCGTGGTAGGGATTTCTCTCTCCGAAAATCGCAACTTTCTCCAATGAATAGTTGTTTGTTTCGACAACAGCAGCAAGTCGTCCTCACACTTTGAAAGCCCTCTAACACAGCAAGTCCTAACGTCCAGCAAGACAATGCCCCCTTTCCCCTTGAAGCCCTCGTCAATGATCTATAGAACCTTCCTCATAATCGAAGCTTATTCCTAAACTCCCTCGGTCTATGCCCCAATCAAGAAAGCATCTCTTCTTTCTCTGAAACATGGATTTTCATATCCTAAAATCCCTGCATAGACGATAGCATGGACACAAGTACAGGTTTTCTCAAGACCCACGGTTAAACAGCTTTGAGAGCCAAGCACGAGGACCGATGATGTCCCTTAACACCGCAACCAAAACATCGCGGCCTCTACAAACATGATGAAGCATGGTGACCGTAGATGCCGCATCAATAGCAACGTAGGCCAGGATTTCGGACAAGAAACCAATGACCACCCTCCCTCTCTTCTTCAGTTTTGTAGCCCTCTCAACCTCACCAAACTTATTGATGGAGATCCTCAAACCCCCATGCCTCTCCTTGTCAGGCAACCTCCCCTCATCGGTGACCCTCCTCCAGGTAGCCTCCTCTTCGCACACCTGCCATTGGAGCCACGCTCGTTTAGGCCTATCACCCTCCATTTGAAAACCCACAACCTTCAGTGGAAGCAATACAACCTTGTTGGTAGTCTATTTGCAATATAGATTTGTGTTTTAGGGACTTAACCAAGGAGATAAGATCCCATGTTGGAAAATGTCAGAGTTCAGCAGCGACGGTTGTCTATCGAGTTGAACGAGTGAAGTCACTCCTAACTCTAACTCAAACTCGATAATAAACCCGAACTTGAGCTCGGACTTGATAAGCTTCGAGCCAAAGAATGCTGACTCAAACTCAAGCTGAGTTCGAGTTGGCTCATAAGCCCATAAAGAGCCTTTTTTGTACTTAGTTGATTTTATATTCCTTGTTGTGAACTTTCTATCAATAATCAATTGAACTCATTACTAATCTCGCAAATAATAACGTTCAAGCTTTTTGTTGTAAGGATGGGTATGGTAGCTTGTACTACTTGCAAACAAAGGAGAAGTCAGAATTTGTATGGTCGTGTTGGCCGCTAAAAGCAATTGTGTTGCTTGTGCATGAAGGAGAAGCCCAATGGGAGATGATAGGGGAGATGGGAGAGCCATAGTGCCGCACGAGGGGAAAGGACGGGTACTGCTCGTATATGATTTGTAACTTTTGTTACTTTTTTAATCATATTCGTAATATACATTTGGAATTGAAATTTGGAGAGAATCTAGGATTTAAAAGAGAGAACGGGTAAACATCACATAACTCAAAATAATTTATTTTGCATCATTTTCTCCTTATATTCATACATCATCTATACACATGGATGAAAAACGTATAAAAAACTAGTAGTATCAAATTGAGTTATCGAGTCGAGTTAGCGAGTTGAGCACGCTTCAAGTCAAACTCGACATAATACCCTAACAACTCATTTATTCGACTCGGACTCCGACTCTAGCTTTTCGAGCCTGGCTCGCAAGTTTTATCGAATTGAGTCCGAGTCGGACTCATCGAACCCAAGCTTTCTTGACTCAAATGGGTGGCTCGCCTTTGGGGCCGGGAGGAAAATTTTATGATGAACTTTTTGAGGGAGGCGGTGGGAGTTGACAGGTTTTTTGATTTCAGCGGCCGCCAGAGGAGTTCTTCTTCCTCTTTCACCCGTGCTATCGTCAACTCCCTTTCTCGTAACCGCTCCCTCTTTAGAATTAAGGTGGGGGACGGTTCTTTGGTCCGCTTTTGGGGTGATGATTGGACCGGGAGGGGTCCTCTTCAGGAGCTATTCCCCCGTCTATTCGCTCTGGCGGCGGATAAGGATTCCAAGGTGGCCTCCTGCTGGGATGGTGCTTCATGGGGCCCCAGGTTCGTGGCTAATCTCTCTGACCGGCGGCAGGAGGATTTCTTCGCTTTGCTGGCTATTCTCGATGTCGCGCCCAAGCCCTCGGTCGGCCGCGACCATCTGCTATGGAAGGAAGGCTCCTTCTCCACTCGTGCGGCTTACCGTGCTATTCTTCCTCCTCCCAATGCGGCCGATGCTGCTCTCTATCGGGATTGTCAGTTCCTTTGGGGCCTCGGGGTCCCCGAACAAATAGGCATTTTTCTGTGGCTCTTTCGGTGTGGCCGTTTGTTGACTCGTAGCCGGTGTGCCTCGATATTTCCCAGCGTCAGCTCTATCTGTGGCCTTTGTGACTTGGAGGCGGAGACTATCGACCATCTATTCTTTCGATGTGGCAGAACCCATGGCATTTGGGCTGATCTGGAGTGGCTTGACGTGTCGTCTTCTTCATCATTCTGCGACAGCTTGGTTAGCTCTCGGGCTAGGGCGAGGACGGACCTGCTTTCTGCTATTGCGCAGCTTTGGAGCATCTGGATTGGACGGAATGAGGCCCTCTTTGCACGTCAGAGATTCTACTCCGAGAACGTCCTCATTTCGACATCGCGTCTCACTCGTGATTGGACTGTTGTGTAGGGAGTTTTTGTTGTCGCGGGGGTATCTGATATCGATACCTCCTGGTTTTATGTTTGTTTGTCTCTTGTCCGCGTGTCGCCTGTAAGTTCTCTCTTAACTTTTTAATAAATCGGGGCGAGCACCATCGAGTGCGTCCCCCGTTTTTTAGCGTCAAAAAAAACTTAAGGAGTCTGTTTAATGAAATCACAAAACTACTTAAAAGGACAATCAAATTCTAAACATCCCACTTTAAATAAAGCAAGATAGAAAGCAGGAATAACCATCTTTTCTAAGGCATAACATGTAAAGAGGTGCTACCCATGTTAGCATTGATAACATCTCTTATGTTTCAGCTGTTGTGGCATGAAGAAATTTTGTAGATATCACAAACATGAAGTTGCAAGAAGACACAAGATTTACATGAAAAGCACTCACAACAAGACGGGGAAACCGAAGGGACTCCGTAACCTAACATCCACTAGCATGTAAAGTTCTGTTTTCACTGCAACAGAGACCGGAGAATCGGAACATGGTTTGGAACATATGTTACACTGTGTCGAATTATAAGAAACCACCACCAAAATTATACACCCCATAATCATACACGATACAACTCGACAGGTTTGTTCAAGTTGAATAGAAATATAAACTGTCTAAATTGCTAGTCAACTCAAAAAGGAAAACAAGTATTTAGCGTAGGTTTTAGCAACTTGATCACCAGACCGTATTGAGAGACACGAGCATCAACTTTTTCATGGATGAACTACTTTTTAATTTCTACATGTTCTTGCATTTATTTGATTAAAAAAAAGATTTTCCTACCATCCCATGGAGACCCAAATTATTATCTAGAGAAACTAGCATAACAACCTTAAAGGTTTAAGCCCAATCCCACCCACAACAAGCCCCTGAAAAACTTAAATCCAAGTTAAGCAGTTTCCCCAACTTTAAGTGTAGATTTTAGAACCTTGATCACCAGATTGTATTGACAGATGCGGGCATCAACTTTTTTCATGGATGGACTACTTTTTAATCTCTACATAATCTTGCGTTAATTTTAATAAAAAAAAAGAATTTCCCACCATCCCACGGACACAAACTATTATCTAGGGAAACTAGTGCAACGACCTTAATGTTTGAGCCCAATCACACCCAAAACAAGCCCCCAAAAACCTTAAATCCAAGTTTAGTTTTAACCAACTTTTACAACCGCATATCACATTTTTCAAGTTTTCCATGTTGCATCCACCACATTTATGTGATACATGGAGCAACTAACTCAAACTGAAATTTTGCAATTAATCTAGCCACAACAGTCCTCTGTTACACTTCATGTGGCAATCAACAGACTCAGAGCTTCGGTCCCGTCTCTGTATCTCTTAGATGGTTGAGATGCACTTTTCGACGATTGAGAGGTAATGTTAGGCAACTGATCGGTTCACAGTAATACAACAATAAAGCCTTTTCCCACATTAAGTAGGGCCGGCCACATGGATTCTTTGCCTCCATTCAGATCTATCTTGGGTCATTCCTAGGCTTAGATACAAAAAACTAAGATCCATTCGCATAGTCTTATTCCAACACTTCGTGGACCTTCCTCACCCTCTCTTAATCGGCTCAACATCCCAAAACTCGCATCTCACTGGTGCATCAGCTAACCTCCTATGCAAATGGCCAAATCACCTTAAGCGATTTTCTCGCATCTTATCCTCGATAGGAACTACATCAACTTTCCTTCTGATGGCATCATTCCAAATCTGATATTTGTGTGTGTGTCCACACATCCACCTTACCATTTTTATTTCTGCTACTGCCATTCTCTGCACATGTCTATGGTTCACATGACAACTTTCAGATCCATAAAGCATAGCAGGTCTCACGGCTGCTTTATAAAACTTTCCTTCGATTTTCAAAGGAGTTTATTATCACAGAGAACAATAGAGGCTCCTCTTCGCTTTAGCCAACCTGCATTTATTATATTTGTAACATCTCCATCAATTTCCCGATCATGTTGCAACATAGAGCCTAAGTAACTAAAAAATTCTCTCTTCCGAATGTTATCACCAATCTTCACATCGATTCATTCACCATTACTTCCATCAAAAGTGCACTCCATATATTCAGTCTTAACCCTACTTATACGAAATCCTTTAGTCTCCAAAGCATGTCTCCAGACCTCAAGCTTCCTATTTACTCCATCTCTAGTCTCATCAATCAACACAATATCATCAACGAATAACATAAACCAAGGTATCTCATCCTGAATGTGACTTGTCAACTCGTCCATAATCAAAGTAAAAAGGAATGGATTCAAATTTGAACCTTGATGCTGACCAAGTTGATGTCAAAATAGTTAGTCTTCCCAGACTGTATCCTTACACACGATGAAACCCGATGTAACATATCATTTATGAGGTTAATGTATAGGACATGTGCTTGTCTCTTCTCTAAACTCTCCACAATATCTCACGTGGGACAGAATCATAAGCCTTTTCCAAGTTAATAAAAATCATATGGAGATTCTTCCTTTTAGCTCTATAAATCTCCATTGTTCTCCTCAGCAAGTGGATGGCTTCAATAGTTGAGCATCCTTGTATGAATCCGAATTGGTTTTCTTGTACTTTGGAAACTTGTCTCGCCCTTCTTTCTATCACATTCCCAAATTTTCATAGTCTGGCCCATCAACTTGATAACTCTGTAATTTGAACAAATTTTAAATGTCTCATTTGTTCTTATAAAGAGGTATTGTGATGCTTCACCTCCAATCTTCAGGCATTTTCTTGCTTCGCCAAATAACATTAAATAAATTTATAAGCCAAGTCAAACCACGCTTGCCTAAAACTCTATACTTTTATAGGAATGTCATCATGTCCTACACAATTCCCAGGTCTCATAACCAAGGTTTAAAAAAGCGCGAGGCGGTCCGAGGTGTTTTCTCTGAAATTGATGCGAGGCGTAAGCCTCGAGGCGGTTGATGCATAAGCCTCGATTTTTTTGAAAAAAAATAAAATTAAAGCAAAATACATTTAAAATATATGATACTATTACATTTTGCCATAACACATTCAGGAATAATTTAAAACTAGTAAAATATACAATACATAAGCGATGAAGGCATTGAAGTTCAAAAAAACTAATACTAGGCCATTAATATATACAGAATATCAAGTTCCAATTCCAACTTCAATGAATCTATATGAGTATTAAACTAAAGTCTATACTTAATACTAAAGTACAATAGAAATCATAATCTTTAGTGCGAATAAAAAATATTAATATGCCTTGAATCCCAATCAATTGTCTTGTTGGACGTAGTTGGAGGATTGTCATATGCATCCCCTCCTGCCATATCATACCCCAACAAGACGGGGGTCTCGCTGTCATATGCATCCCCTCCTGCCAATGGCCCCCGGCGATTTTTTTTACTAATGATATTATTTGTATTCAGCTACTCACAATAAAATGTAATAATTATTTTACTTTAGTCTTCACGTGTTTATTTTTCAACATTACTTCATATATCATATATGTGATAACTATTCTAAGTTCACAACTTATACAACCAAACAACAACATCAAGTTGCAAACTTGCAACTAATATAGAATTCAATTACAATTCAAACAAAAATATGTGTAATAGAATTAGTATGTGTAGATGTATGATAAATTGAATATGATGTATACAAGATCACGTAACTTCGCTTGTTTCAAGCTATCTCTTCTCTATGCATGGAGCTATATATATAGAAATATGCAAGGTTTAACATGGAAACAAAATAACAAAAATAAAAAATATAATGCTAACAAAAAATAGGGTTATGTATAACAAAAAATGTAAAAAAAGCCTCATGACTCGAGGCTTACGCCTCCGCCTCGCCTCGAGCGCCTCACACCTCGAGCGCCTCAGGCGAGGCTGAGGCGTATGCCCCTAAGTCTGTACCTGAGGCGTGCACCTCGGGGCGCTTTAGGCCTGCCTCGCCTTGAGGCGTACGCCTTTACGCCTCGAGGCGCCGCCTTTTAAAACCAAGCTCATAACATTCAAAGGCTCCCCTACTACCTTTCTTTGTATTCGTCTATAGCTTGCATGATTCAAGTAACTTTCACTACTAAATATATCTCCCAAAGTGATCTCTCTATTTCCCTCCCCAACAAAAAACTTACGGAAGTACTGCTTTCATCTAGTCTATATATCCTTCCGCGTAAAAAGCACGTGACCTTCATCATCCTTAATGCATCTCACTTGAGAAAGGTCTTTGGTCTTTCTTTCTCTTACTTTGATCACATGAACATATCCTTCTGACTCTCCTTAAAGTCGAGATTTTTGTACAAAACTTCGCAAGCTTTTGACTTAGCTTCGTTTACTGCATTCATCTAGTCTATATATCCTTCTGAGTAACAAGCACGCTACCTTCCTCATCCTTAATGCATCTCACTTGAGAAAGGTCTTTGGTTTTTCTTTCTCATGCTTTGGCCACCGAAATATATCCTTCTGACCCTCCTTAGAGTCGAGATTTTGTACAAAACTCTACAAGCTTTTGACTTAGCTTCGCGTACAGCCTTCTTTGCTTCCTACTTCTCTATTTTGTAGTTTGTGACAGTTTTATGTATTCTATCATTAGACATAGCTTTAAAGCATGCTCTTTTAATTTGTGCTTCTCTTGCACCCCTCTACTCCACCACCAGGCCTCCTTTTGGCATGGAGCTCCTCCCTTTGACTCGTCGAGCATTTCTTTGGCTACCTTTGGGTTACAATATGTTATCTAAAACCTTCTCCCTGAAGTTTGATTGTTTCAATTGAAGATTATACCATATAAGTTCTAGTGATCTTGGAAACCCTCCTTTTCTTTACCAACCATTTTATTTACACATCCATGACTAACGAGCGATGTTGGGAGGTCAAACTCTCCCCCGGTATTACTTTACAGTCTTTGCAACACAACCAATCTCTTCTCCTCAACGCAAAGTAATCTATCTGAGTTCTAGTTGAGTTACTCTTATAAGTAATTAAATGCTCCTCCCTCTTCTTGAAGAGAGTGTTTGCTATGAAAAGATCATAAGCCGTTACAAAATTCAGAAACCATGTCCTTCATTTCTATCCCCTCTTCATTTCCCTCTTCATTTCTATACCCGAAACCATGTCCTTCATTAACACTAGCATACCCAGAAGCATCATTTCCTACATGTCCATTAAGATCACCTAGGCAAATCATTTCTCTTTGTGAGATTCTTGGCATAATCTTATCTAAATTTCCCCAAAAAACTTGTTTAATCCTTTCATCTAAACGACTTTGCGATGCATATTCATAGTTTCTTCTTCGATCACCACTTTTAGCAAAATAATCCGATCCCTGAATCTTTGTACCTCAACCACACAATCCTTCAAATCCTTATAAACAACCATTCCAACACCATTTCTGCCTATTTCTTTACTAGGATACCAAAGTTTAAAGAATGTCTTCTTGATCTCTCTTGCTTTCTCTCCAACCCATTTTGTCTCTTGGAGACATAGTATCTGAATCTTCTTTCTTTCCATCTTATCAACTATCTCCATCGATTTGCCAGTCAAAGTGCCAATATTCGAACTACATATTTGCAACTTCCTTTGTAACCTCTTTTGGACTAAATTCTTCACCCGCATGCGTTCCTCATGTGTTCCACATGTGATGATGCAGCGGAACTAACTTATTTACTCGCATGTGTTCCTCATGCGAGAACCCTTGCAAATTTTAAACTACATCGGGGCAACAATGTAGCGACCTTTGCCAGCTTCTCATTGCATTCAGGCGATGCAACACATCGTTAGTAAGGAACGTCCCATCGAAATCTAAAGTTTGCTTAAATCCATGTTGAAAAGATATGAACTATTTTGAGACAAATTCCGAAATAGTGTTCTTAAAAAGAACACTATTTAGGAAGTTCTCTCTTGTGTTGGATGTCGGCTGCCTAACGCACAACCCTCAATTTACTCGAGCTTGGGACCGGCTATGGCTGAGTTGATCAGTTAATAGTAATAATGGAGTTAGAAACTAGTCAACAAGTTAGTATGTCAGTCAACTAGAGATGCAAACGGATACGGATATATCCGTATTAGATTCGCCACCATATACGATTTATACATATTTTGACATCCGTATCCAAATCCATTTTAAAATGGATACATATATGGATATCACTTTGATATCCGCAACCATCCTATCCTTATATATGTTTTCATTTAAGAATATAGTTGTAGGTTTATTCTTGACTATATATAAAATAATTTGATGTCTTCTTTCACTATATTTGGTATAATTTTAAGATATAAGCACATTTAGTACATTGATATCAAGTGTTTTCCATCTAATTTTTTTGAATGAAAAAAGGACCGTCACCATATAGTTGTGGGTCCAAAAACTTCACCATTTATCATCAAAAACTATTATATGCCTAATACACGTACAATATTAAAGATCCCAACTCTTAGACAATGCTCTAGATTGTGCCACCACATTTTCAACATAAAAATGATCGTGACGAAACACTACTCCATTTTTGCTGACCACAAGGCCCAGATCATAGCCACACAACCCAATCTCTCCTCCGTGCCACTAATCAACCCCAATTGAGTTTCAAAAATCAACAACACTGTCCGCTCTCACGGTTTATTTCCCAAAAAGGTTCCAAGCCTCCAACAAGCTTTTATACTTGAAAAGGTGGTGATCGACATCCTTAACATCCTCCAAGCACTGAGGGCATGTTGGATCAGCATCCTGAACAAAACATGCAAATTTGTGATTAGTCAGCAACCTCCCCCTCCTGAATAGCCAAAGGAACACATTCATGTGATTTGAAAACTTTCACTTCCAAATCAGCTTGCAGTCCTCCGCACATCCATCAGGGTCAAAGACCAAAGGACCCTTCAAAACCACATAGTAGGCCTTCCCCACCGAAAAGGGTCCATCCCGTCAGAGCCAGCAATCACTAACAAAATGGTGGGCTAAACCATACACTCAAGCTCCCCAAGTAATGTCAAAAACTCCTCCAAACCTTGATCTTAGAGCTCAGATCTAAACAACGGGAAGAAAGAATGCCCATCCCAAACATCCGCCATCAAGCGCTCTGGATGCTCAGCTAAAGCCATAAGCCTCAACAACCTCACATGTAAAAAGCCCCACCCTCACACCAGTCATCCATCATAATCTAAACCCATTGCCATCTCCAATCACATGTCTCAGAAACGGGCAGATTTCATTCACCACACTGCACACACCTCGCCAGAAAAACAAAAGGTGCAACATCAAAATCCTCGATACTGGGGAAACCGAGATCAGAAATGTAAATCCTCCTAATCAAAATGCAAACCAAATTGTTGACGTCAACCCAAATACGGGTGAACCACTGCCAGAGTAAGGCCTTATTCATCTCCTCCAAGATAAGCAGACCAAGGCCCCCATCCACCTTGGAGCAGGACATCATATTCCAATCAACCAGCAAGAAACCGTTTGATCACCCAGATGATGACCAGAAAAATCTCCTCGTAATGGTCTCGCGCCTCTTTCGCACTCCAACAAGAACCAACCTAGAAGAGAAAAAGAAAATGGGAATCGCCGACAAGAAAGAATGCAACAAAACCAATCTGTCGCCCCTGGATAGACACGTAGTTTTCCAACCCACCAATATCTGCTCCAATTTCTAAACCACGGGCGGCTAATCGACAATGTGCAACCTCCCTGCCACCAAGGGCATACCAAGATAACGTAGCGGCAAAATACGCGGCAAACATAGCCAACCAGCGCATCAGATGATCTCCGAATCTTCCAGTTCATAAGGAACAAATTTTGACTTATCCCTATTGATCCTCAACCCGGACACATCACCGAAAATATCTAGAACCATCGATAGCATGTGTTTTCCATCTAACTGATGGATATTAAAGCCAATATATAGAGTATGTCTAATAATACTCATATGCAATCAGAATCTGTTTTACACTCATATCTATTTTTTAACAATATTTAACATAATTTTAATATTTGTCAATATATATGTATCCACATCCATATTCGTATTTAAAAACAATTAAGGATATGGTAACACATATATCTGTATATGTTCATGTGCATTCCTACCGTCAATAGATGACCTATATCAGTCGACCGAATCTTTAAGCAAGCTAATTAATCTATTAACACCGCAATTGCTAAAACCTTTTGATGCTAATTTAATGCTTAATTTTTTAGTGTTTTTTACAATAGAAATATATGCAGTAAGTACAAAAGTGGACATACACCCTTTGGTAAAACAAGCACCATAAATACAATATGCGGTTTACGTGGAAAACCTCCACAAGAGGAGGGTTAAGACTATGGAGGGAAGTTCCTTGTTGCACTTGGTAATTAGGTGTTTTCTTTTCATTTTCAATATGTTAGGAAAAAGGGTGTGAATCGCGTGTATAGTTCACGAAGGGTAAATGGATCCTAACCCATGACTTATTAACATGTAAGACAAAAAACTTAACACTCCTCCTAAAGTTCGGCATAGAGATGATACATGTCCAACTTGCCCACATTCTTCTCAAAACTAATCATGTCCCTTGTAAATATAGTAGCCACTTGATCTTCAATTACTATCTACGCCAGCACAAGCTCCTTGTAGTCTATTCTTTCTATGATAAAGTGATGATCAATTTCAACATGCTTGGTTCTATCAAGCAGGGTATAATTGTTGAATAGATTCATAGCATCATTATTGTTATAAATAGCTCCATCGACAGCTTGAGATTTATTTTAATGTCTGTTAAATCTATCTTAAGCCGCAACATCTCAATAACACCTATAGCAACTAATGCTTTGTACTCAACTTCAACATTAGACCTAACTCATACCAATTGTCATTTGCTTCTTTAAATTATCAAGTTTTCATCCCAAAAAAAATGCAATATCCAACCGTAGATCTACTTGCCAATTCAGATATCTAAGATCCTCCATATCAAGGACCATAACAAGGTCTCTTTTTAGATAAGTTATCTCCTTACTCCTGTGATAATCATGTCATCAATATAAAAAAGGGGAGACATTCTATTTTCATCCCTCTTGACAAAGAGGGTATGATCACCATTGCCTTGCTAAATCTCAATCTGATTATCACCACTCTAAATGCATTAAAAGACTTAATTCAATCAATATAATGCTTTTTCAATTTGCAATATTTTCATGTCTTCTCGTGATGAAGTGGCATACACATGTAAGAATCTTCTCGGAGATCTCCATTCAAGAAAACATAATTAGCATCCACCCGATGAAGCTTCCACTCCTTAAGAACGAAAAGATAAAGAACAATATCAATTGTATTCATATTTTCCATAGGAGCGAATTCTCCAAGTAGTCAAAGCCAATTTATTTTGAGTAAAACCCCTCAGAGGCTGGTCTTATATTTTTCTACTTGTCCATTTGTTGTATTTTATGGTGTAGATCTACTTCATACCAATCATATGCATCCCATTTGGAATATCCACAATGTCCCATGTACACTTTCTTTTAAGGACCTTCATACATGGCCTCAAATTTCAGCGAAATTCGGTCGAATTTCTGTCGAATATCGATATCCCGTCGAAATTGAAATTCGACCGAAATGGTCGAAATGACCGAAATATGGAGGTCCTGATACAAAAAATGACCGAAATGATCGAAATTTCGATCGAAATTCCATTTCGTCCAGTCATCGAACGGTGACCGAAATCGACATTTAGGGCCTTGCCTTCATATCCCCATGTGTAGCTCGAACCCATCTAGGACCAAAATCGATTTCTGCAACATCCCTAGGAATCACATAAGGAGAGAGTGAATAGATAAAACATGTATAGTTTTTGTTAAGTTTAGAGTGCCAACATATTTGTTAATGGGATTATATGGTACATGTTGCATATCGAGGGGGGGGGGGTTATCTCCTTTTGTCAATGTCACTGTGCGGTCGAATCCCCTTCAATAATGATCAACCCATCAATATTTTCACCACTGTCACTGACATCCTTTTCCAAACTAGAATTTGAATCGCCAATGGTAGTAAGGGGGTTTTCCCGCATTTCAGGTTGCTTTAGATTACTTCTAGTTTATATTCCTTTTAACGTTAAATTACAATTGAATACTAATATCTAGGATTGTAAGTGTTTATATTGAACTCTTTACACACAATATGAATGGAATCAATCATAAGTTTTTATTTGATTAACATTTTTTGAAAGAAGAAAAGGCCTCTATCATATAAGTGTGCACAAAACTTCACCACTAGTCAATAGAAAATAATTACTTCAATGGGTAACATATTTTCCCTGAATTTTAGTTTTTGAATATTACCCATGTAAATATGAATGATGTTGTTGACTATCAGGTTCAACAATGGGAAATCTGTGTCTGATTGTGTGATAAGTCAGTGCACGACTTCAATGCAATCTATTCATGAAGGAATGTAGGAGATGCCCAATTTTGAATCCAACCCTATTCTATCCATATCTGTAACCCTATTCTATCCATGTATGTACATCTTTACATTGAAGGCTGAAGAGAATACAATCAAGTAACACCAGAACTAAGAAACTCAAACTTGTCAGATATATTAACGGGTCAAATCACCAATTGCATAGAGGCTGTCCTAATTGGTTACGTGACCTAGTAACTGATGGGAGAGATCAAGCTCCATAGCAAGTGCATACATCAGACCAACCAGATTGTTGACTGATCCAACTCACCTAACCAGGAGCCAAGGAGGTGCTAAACCCAGAAGCACGCTGCAAGGAAACTCATACCTTGAGAGACTGCACTAAAACTTGTGTAGGAGGCTATAATGAAACCATAAAAATTACAATCACACCCAAACCTATGCATAAATTTCCTCAACAAGCACTATGTGCACAGAGAGTATATCCATGCCACCCAACCTCATTGTGGATTGGCTTAATATCATGTAGAGTTCACACACATAAGCTTGCAACAAGAGACAATATTTACATCGAAAATTCCCATAAATAAGGGGAAAACTGAAAGAATACCATATCCTAGAGCTTGCTATCCTCTAGGGCTTACATCACGATAACTAAACGAGAAAAGCAAAGGCACGGGATGTTTCAATATATATTGATAAATAGATCCACACCTGAAATTCATTTACCCTAATAATCATTAGTCAACAATTCTAATAAAAATGGCAAAGTCTTCTCCCACTATAAGTAGGGTCGGCTACAAGGATTCTTGGTCAAATCCATGCTGAAGGATTCGACTATATTTTATGCTGGTGGTCGAAAACATAACGCAACCTCCACATGGGGGTATTTGAACCATGGTCTTTTGAGTGGTAGGCACATTGCACTACCACCAGACCATTTAAGTGGGTTAGTCAACAATTCTAATACAAATAGAAAATCAATTCTTTTCCAAAATTATAGAAAGTACAAATTTTACCAGAGAATGATCTTTGAGACCAAGTGACAACAATAATGACCTTGATGAGCCGGAGTTGCTGAAAATAAAGTAGAAAGATACACGTTAGTGGACATCAGGTAGTATTGTGCAAAAAGACAGTGGGACACATCACAAGGGTAACTGGATAGGTCCCAAAGGAGCTAAAAAAGTACAACTACAGAACTTGGTATTTATAAAGTACAATAGTTTATCATTGAAAACTGGTAATTTTTTGAAAATATTGGATGATAATATCTGAAACAGTAAGTGAAACAGTTCAACCTTGGAAACCTGACATTATTACTGTGTCCCATGTAGACCTTATTTCCAGTGACGAAGTCATCAAAAGTTATAAATGTTCACATGATCCCTTGCTTCTCTAATATCTACAATAACACTGACTGTAGCATTTTTGGCAATCAGAAGTGTGCAAAGCAACATAATGTCAATCCATCCGCTTCTGACATTAAACTGAGCATAAGTCAAATAAAACGTGCCAACAACCACCAATCATACCAAAATTATCAAGTACTTCGAGGATTGAAGCTAGCTACAATGCTATTTATCACTTCTCAGTCATCCATGTGGTGCCTAGGATCATCTTTCAAAAAAACTTGCAGCTGCCTCAAAAGCCACATACTTGGAAAATTTAGCAAGAACAAATTTGCAAAGTGACCCTATTTGTCACAGGCAATGCCACAAGTTTGTCACATCATCAGGAATAGAGTTGTCAGAATTAGCAATACTGTTGTCCATATAAAAGCATTTTAAATTGTTCAGAACCATATATTCAATCTGAGCCGATACATACCGATATTGTATCGCCAAGACCTAAGATGGGTACATCAGGCATAGAAGCCGAAATCAAGGAAGTTTACAGAATTGTTTTGGGATAAGGTGCAAATGATAGAACATTTAATTAAGACTTTTCGAACTTAAAATGAGGTCTACTAGAGAAATTCATTGCCTACGAAGTTCAAATTAATCTGCTATCCCAATTGGAGTCCTCACATAAGCTGGCACTTGTTCATATATATCTCTTATCAGATCGATATACAAAAGCCTATTTTTTTTCTACGCTCAACATGGTTTTCCAATGTATAGTATAATAAGCCTTCTTTAAATCAGCAAAGATCCTAGGAAGGCCCTTCTCTATTATTCCGAAAGCTTCCGCTTAAAGCCTCATAACATGTGTGGCCTCAATAGTAGTAGACCCTCCGAGCATGAAACCAAACCGGTTCTTCGATACTGATACTGTTTTCAATTATTCCCTCCCATAACTTCACTGTATAACTTATAAACTTTTTTCTTGACGCTCTATAACTTATAAACTTGATTCCCATAATATATCTCATTTGTTATTTTATAAAGATGTATCCATTCTTCTCCATTTTTAGTGTTTTCTTCCTCAGCCAAATAATATTAGTTAACTTCGTAAGCCTAGTAATACCTTCCTCCATTAACATTTTCTCCGCAATGACGTAAATTCATAGTGTCTCAATGTGATCTCAAACTTCATGATCTCTAAAGCATCATTCATTTCATTCCTTTGAATGCATTAATAACAAGAACAATTCAGGTGGTATCCAAAAACTACGAGCTGCATGAGGCCGATCTCAACATCACCATTATCATTAAAAAGCCTGCAAAAGTATATTTTCTACCTTAACTTCGTAACTTCACTAGATACTATTACTATTTCATCAATGTCCTTGATATACCTAATAAATATAAGATAATTGGTCCTCTGTTCCCTGACTGCTAGCTTGAAAATATGCTTTAGATTGTCCCTTATGTCAAGTTTCACATACAAATGCCCCCAAACTTTGGCCTTTGCTTCAATCACTGTCCTCTCTTTCTTTTGTCTTCTTCTATTTTGCTAAGTTCTCATACGTTTATTCAAAGAGAAAACATTGGGAGTGGAGGAGGGGCACCCATGAAGGCTATTAGCGTTGGGGCGGCCGAGTCGGGCCTCAGGAAGCCATCGCTCCGACTCCTGGGGATAGAACGCAAGGGAGGCGACGAAGAGAACGCGCTTGGCAGCCCCTCTCACCCGGTTCTCTCAGGTTTCCCAAGAACGACATGGGGAATCAGCTTGGGAGTGTTGTTCTCAGAGGGCCAGAGCCATCATTGAGAGTTCGAGGGCCTCAGAAAGGAAGGGGGCGGTGATGATACTGGCTAGAGGGTCCTTTCGCGTCGCCGCAAGCGTGCATGGGGGCAGCTGCAATGCTACCATTGAGACCTTCGTGGCCACCGGATGGGGTCATGCTCAAGGTTGCAGAAAGCAATAGTCGATACTCGGTTTGCAGGGTCACTGACTAAGGATTAATCGGCAATCGAGTGACTAAATGGATTTAGTCTGTCATTAATCGATTTCGAATTTTTATACACATATTCTTATATATTTACATTGATTTGTACATTTTCTATACTATCATAATGAAATAAAAGAAGTAATTATCTTTAAATATAACATTAAACATATTAGAATAAGTTTTCTTTTAAAAAAAATCAAAAAGTAAAAAATTAAAAAATCTCTATGTAAAAGTTGGCCTTGTAGTCGGCTGACTAGGCAGACTAATCGGCCTGATTAGTCGGGTTGACCGACTAATGGCCGACTACGCCTAGTCGAGTCAGCTAGCCCCATCGACTTGACTAGTCAGGCCGACTAATCGGCCTAGTCGGTCGACTTTTACAACAATGGTCATGCTCTAGTCGGTCGACTTTTACAACAATGGTCATGCTCGGATGCACTCCGTTGTTTCACATGTGGGAGCGTAGAGCACAGGAGTTCCTGCAGGCGTCTCCGACGAGTTGTAGGGGATGCTTCGGTTCTGGTTCGTTTGATTGAGTTGGGGCTTGAGCCTACCATGGTTGTCGGGGCGAGTAGGCCGGTTGCGGCTATGGGTGGGTCCAGTTGGGGGGAGGGGGTACCTATGAGGCGGAGTGGGAGAAATGTTAAGGGTTTGAGGCTTGGTGTTGTGGGAGGGACTCCGGAGGGTGGGGGGGCTTGGCGGTGTTGGGGTTGCCGTGGTGGGGAGGGGAAGGGGCCCAGTTGGAGTAATTGAAGCTGGTGTGGGGGGAGTTGTGTCAGTTAGGACGGGGGAGACTGTGGTGGGTTTGTCTGGGATACGATGAGGTTGTTGGCTACCTTTGGGCCATCACATCAGGTTCCCCTTATTTCGCAGAGGTGGTTCGTTGAGCTCCCTTCAACAAACTCGAGGGCTCTACGACAGGAGGGATGTCGTTGGGGGTTTGGGGCTCAAGGGAGAGTTGTTTGGTGGAGGCATGGGGACGGTTCGAGAGGTGTTGGGGGAGGGCTTTGATGGAGACGTGGTATGGGTGCAAGGGTGGGTTATCTACGTGAGAGCTATCGGTGGAGGATTGGGCTCGTCTTTTAGGTTGGAGGGGGTGGATGGTGGGCATCTAGATGGAGAGCACTTAACGGTTCATGTGACAAGGTGATGATTCTCTCAAGGGACCTAGGGCCTTTGAGGCAAGCTCTTCTTGACCTCGGAGAGGTGGTGAGGATCCTCTCGGATGTCTGCACTCCTGTGGTTGGCGTGGAGGCGATGGTGTTGGAGGTTACGGGATCACACTCATGTTGCTCGAGTTTTCAGCGTCAATTGTTAGTGGGAAAGTACTACTTCTGGATCTTTGGTGAGGTGTTAGAACCTCCACCTCGTCGGACCTCCCTGAGTAGGGGTTGGTGTCGAAGGATGCCGATCTCTCGATGAAGGGGAAGAATGCATCCGAAGCGAAGTTGGATGTGTTGCCAGAACCGAAGCTCGTAACAGATGAAGTCTCTGTGGAGGTGGTTCGAGAGATGGATGTAGAGGCAATTTGTTGGAAGCGGAGTCCATGTATGTGGAGGGATCAGAGGGAGATGGTCATAATTTACCAAACGTAAAGATTAATGTCGTTGCACTTAATCTCCCCACCTCATCTTCCACGATGGTCTTCCAAGAGACTTCCAAGGTGATGTCTTTCGGCCCTTGCTCAATTTCATTCACCATAAGGTGGACGGACCACGCATGTGCCCTAGTTCGCCCGCTTGTGTCCATGGCCTTGTATTTGGAGGCCCTACATCGTTTGTCATTCCCTAGGGTGGATTGCATTCATCTCTCATGGTCTGACTGAAGATGTGGTGGCGGCCATGACTATATCACGAAGGAGCAGGTGTCCGTGCACGAGGGCAGGGTCGCACCAACGACCGAGGCCACCTTTATGCATCGAGGAGAACGATGGACAGAAATTCTATGTGCGCAAGAGACCAAGGTTGGGGATGGATGGGGCTCTTGCACCGTCTATAGGTCTACCTTTCATGCAGCCACCTAGAAATCTGATTTCTATGGAGAGTATAGCGAGAAGTGAGAGGATGGTCCACAAGGAGGGGAAGAAAACAGTTGTCACGTGAATATTGTCTCATGGAATAAAAGAGATCTGAGGGACCCAGAGAAGCAGAGCACGGTCAAAAGGATGGTGTCGGAGTAGCACACGGATGTTCTCTTCCTCCAAGAAACAAAGATGCAGGATTGGGTGGCACAAGCTTGGACTTTCGTTGGTGCGAGCGGCTTGCTGATGACATGGAACGATGATCTGTTTGAGTTGGAGTCGGAGCTCTTGGGGAGACATGTACTGATTCTGCTCAGGAGCAGGAGGCCAGGGCACCATACGGTTTTCACTTGCATCTACGAGCCCAAAAATACGAGGGCATGCCAACAGCCAATGTTCAGGAAGGCGGTATGCGGTATTCAGTCGGAGGGGTCACTGAATAGAGAGTATGCGGTATGCGGGAGAGTATGCGGGGAGTATGCGGTTTTATGCGGTTTGGTATTTTTTATTATTAAAAGTATAAATAAATATTTAATATTATATTAATATCCTCTAAATATTGCATCTCTTGGGTATAATAATAAGGAATTGAAGGTACTAGGAACAAAACTATTGTGATAAAAAGTAATTTAGAGCAAATGAGCAAAAGCATCAATTGAAAGCGCATATGGCAACATGTCTTCCTCCAAGTGTTTTCAACAAATACAAATATGTTCTCAAAATAAGGGCATTCAAAATGATGTCAAAAAATAAAGCATCCAAAAACATAAAACATCCAAAAGCTTCATTCTGATTGCCATTCGTCTGCAAATTCAATTTGAGGAATAGGGTCATCGTCACTCTCTTCATCGGTTGCAAACTCATCGGCTTCATCATCATCTTCCAATGTAGTAGGCCTTGATGCATCAACAATTCATTGACTTCGTCTATGTTGCACAAGATCTTCTGCACCAGTTGCCTCAGCTACAAGGTTCCATGTTAATCCTGATCCTGGAAATACCTCTTCCTCTCCTTCTCCTTCTGCAATCCACTCACTTACATTATTACGATCCTTCGAAACTAATGGATCCTTGCCTTCTGTCATCTGACACTCTCTCAATCTTGAGTTAGATTTAACAAATACCAAATCATTCAACCTCTTGATTTCAAGTTTATTCCTCTTCTTTGTATGAATCTACAATTGAAACAGTATATCATTACATTCACTACTTATAAATGACAAGTATTAGCAGTAGACTTTGAATTACCGATGAGAAAATGCTCCAATTCCTTTCACATCCAGAAGAGGAGGATGTCAACTTCAAAATCCTCATTGCCATAGCCGTTAGATGAGGACACTCTCCACCATATAACATCCACCAATTATCTACATATGAGAAATTTTATGAATAAGCTATCCTATAAAAAACTAAATTGATGATGCTAATTAATATGAAATAATTACAATACCCGGCCTAAAGTGGTCGTCGGGTGTCGATCTTTGTTTCATAGCTAACGGCTTGCCAAAAGATCCTTGTGCATTTTTGTACAAGAACAGCTCCTTTGATGTGATTACAAATGAATTTCCAAATCAGGACACTACTATCTCTATAGTAGTAATATGGATTAAGAAAATAAGCAGCAAGATGAAGAGGGCTATCCAACCTACCCTTTGATTTTGAGTCAATGCCATCGATAAAAGGTTTGTATTGTGCTTCATTTTCTTTGAACACTGACACTATTTCCTTTCTAGCATCCAATAATGAACCATATATGAATCCCATGGATGGTCTTTGATCCCCATCAACAATGCGCAAAACATAAACCAAGGGAGAGAAGATCTTCAAGGTCATAGACACTTTCCAAAATGCAGCACTGAAAACAATAGATGAAGACATTTCTCCTTTCTTTGTCCTTGACCACTTGCATTGCCTCCATTCATCAGACGAGAACATCAATCTCAACTTCTCCTTTTTGTCCATCACGCACTGTAGAGTGAGAAATGTGGTAGCAAACCTTGTTTGTCCTGGCCGTACAATTTCTCCCTTTTGTGTGAATTGCCTCCTCAAGCTCAAGGTCCTTGCATGGCTATAGATGAATGTAGTGAGAGATCTTGCCTTTGTAATTGCATTTTTTACCTTGGGTTCTTTACCAAATTCTTCCAACATAAGGTCTATGTTGAGCTGCACATGAAGACCAAAAAATCCTTGGATACTTAGTCCTAAGTATCCTTCCAGCAGCTAAATTGGCCGATGCATTATCAGTGACGACCTGAACAACATCATCAACTCCAACCTCTTGAACAATTTCATCCACCAAGTTGGATATATACTCTGCAGTGTGAGACTCAGATGATGAATCAACAAACTTTAAAAAACATGTGCCCGACTCGGAATTCACACAAAAATTCATGATGCTCCTACCCCGCATATTTGTCCAAGCATCCGTCATAATGGAACAACCACCCTTCTTCCAAGATTGCTTATGACTGCTTATGAACTCCTTAGTCTCCTCAACTTCATCATTCAACAATGTCTCTGAGATCTCGTAATAGGAGGGAGGCTTGTATCCCGGTCCATATTGACCAATTACCTCACACATACGAATAAAGGACTTGTGGGTGACCACATTGAATGAAATTTGACAGTCATAAAAGAACTTGGCCACATACTTATTGACCCGTGCACGTTGTTCCTTACAAAATGCATCTTTGATTGAACTTTGATGCATTTTGCATTCTTCAGTTGCTTCTGACACTTTTTGTCTTTTCTCTTCTCTTTCATATGGAGTTGCACTTGAACCCATGAATAAATTGGCAACTTCAACCCTCATTTCTTGCAAATCTTTCGATTTATCGCACTTCTTTTTTTGTGTACTGTCCAAGTATTCCTTAACTTCCTTTCTTATTTCAAAGTCAGCCTTTGGACAGGACGCTACATTTCCTTTGACATGTGCTAGATGTTGCTTCATTCTATTTATACCACCCTTTACAATCTTGCCACAAAGTGTACATGTGACTGTATTTGGATCAGTCTTTGAAGCGAGGAATGCGTATTTCCAACCGGGATCACTAGATCCCGACGGGACATGACGGGTCGATGATGCATCTCCAACAACTTCAAGATTTGGTTGAGAGGCCATTGCTGCCATAATAATCACATATTAAAAACAAATCAAACTTTTTTATATACATCAAATGACAAACTTATAAAGTGAGATTGAGGCTGACAAACTAATGCAAAGGTTGATAAGTTGGTGCTGATTTTATGACATAATCTTACTCACCAGTTAGCAAATAACCATATAATCTTACCTAACTAGTCGAGAAAACTATAAACTAACAACGTAATCTTACCTAGCTAAATATGTCATTAAAAATCAGATTAGATAACAACTAACCATCGTTGACAAGCTACTGGATAGGGGAGCAAGGGGGACTCACCAAAGATTTTATAACTTTGGTGCAGTCGTAAAGGTTGAGGCCGTGGAGGTTGCTGTGGCGGAATTCCGGCGACCGCACGAGGAGCAAGGGAGCTTCTGTGCGATGAGAAGAAGCACAGAGGGCCGAGGCGTGAAGGCGATGCAGGAAGGGGGCTCGTGTGCGATGGGAAGGTGATGTTGGCGGAGGGATCGCGGAGGCGATGTTGGCGGGAGGAGCTTCAAGGCGATGAGAAGAAGCACAGAGGCGGAGGCGATGCAGGAAGGGGGGGGCTTATCGCAGAGGCGTGGCTGGAGTTAGGGCTCCAAGTCGAAGTCGCCGAGGTCGAGAGTCGCGATGCTGCGTGGAGGCGAGAACGGGAAGGGTTAGGGTTATATTTTGCGGAAGCGTTAAGATTTGTTTAAGTTAGATGAGGACCCTCTTTTGTTTAAGTCTAGGGATTTATTTCTATTAGAAAAACGGCCGACTACTCGGCCGCATATCACGTATACTCGGCCGCTTATGCGGTCTGAGCGCCTACTAGCCGATTACCTCAAACACGGTGTGCCCAAGGATCCGACTCCGAGTATGTGGTATACCCGGCCGTTTTCCTGAACACTGCCAACAGCTTTTGTAACATCCATATTCTAACAAACCCGAACTCGTCCGATTTTGGGTCCAATGAACCCAAAAACGTTGTCGGTCAATACTAAACAACCTAAAACGGCCAATTGTTCATGAATCAAAAGTCGTTCGGGCAAAATCGAGCAAAAATCGGTCGCTTCGTAACGTGCGCCGTGAAAAGCCGCGACGCAAATTCGGAAACCACAAAATGAACCGAGACCGTCATGAGATCCGATTCAACAAAAGAAGACCATCGAAATCGACCGTTCGTCAATCGGAGGTCGTTTGATAATTTTAAATCACAAAATTTAATCTTAAACAAAAATCGCATCCTAAAATTTCGGGTATTCAAAACCCGATCGAAAGTATATTAATATTATACTCATATTGATCGTCATTCTGAGACGATCAATTCAAGATATTGCGCATCGAAAACAGACATCCGAGGCACATATATGGTCGATTTTTTTTCGTATGCCAAATAAAGAGAATATTTAAATATATATATATAATTAAAGTTTTTATCTACAGACTGTAGCCTGTCGGTTGGATTTTTGAAAAAAAAATATAATTAAAACTACTGTACAGACTTCGGCAGCCACCAACTTCCACGTAGCACTCCTTATTCCACTCGTCACCACCAAAATAGCTCTTCTTCCTTATAAATAACCCATAAGCCTTCTTCTCTAGCTTCCCAAATTCGTTCCCAAGTCTCCACCGAGAATGCTTCCTTCCAATTCCCAACCAATGTGTCCTGCTGTAGCCATTGCCCTCTTGATTGCTACTGGACAGCAATAAGAAGTTGCTGGTCACTTCAGGAATTTGTACCTTGTTAATTTTTCAGATTTTTGATTTCCAAAAAGGAGATCACTTGCATGCAGATTGGAATTTGGGGCTACAGCAATCACTCCAGGTTGTTCTTCAAGGATGGAATTTGGAAGGAAAGAGAGGTATTTTGGCTTCTTGGAATTTTGAAGGAATGAATTGGGGAAAGAAGAAGAAGAGTTCGCACGTAGGAAATCTGAAATTATAGGAAACAACAAGTCCCTTGTCTTCTTAATAGCAGTTGTGAAGATTTTCTTGGAGCAAAAATGGGTACCTGAAAGCTGTAGGCAACTGCTATGGCTGTTGGTAGAAATTCCTGAAGTGACCAGCAACTTCTTATTGCTGTCCAGTAGCAATCAAGAGGGCAATGGCTACAGCAGGACACATTGGTTGGGAATTGGAAGGAAGCATTCTCGGTGGAGACTTGGGAACGAATTTGGGAAGCTAGAGAAGAAGGCTTATGGGTTATTTATAAGGAAGAAGAGTTATTTTGGTGGTGACGAGTGGAATAAGGAGTGCTACGTGGAAGTTGGTGGCTGTCGAAGTCTGTACAGTAGTTTTAATTATGTTTTTTTTTCAAAAATCCAACCGACAGGCTACGGTCTGTAGATAAAAACTTTAATTATATATATATATATATATTTAAATATTCTCTTTATTTGGCATACGAAAAAAAATCGACCATATATGTGCCTCGGATGTCTGTTTTCGATGCGCAATATCTTGAATTGATCGTCTCAGAATGACGATCAATATGAGTATAATATTAATATACTTTCGATCGGGTTTTGAATACCCGAAATTTTAGGATGCGATTTTTGTTTAAGATTAAATTTTGTGATTTAAAATTATCAAACGACCTCCGATTGACGAACGGTCGATTCCGATGGTCTTCTTTTGTTGAATCGGATCTCATGACGGTCTCGGTTCATTTTGTGGTTTCCGAATTTGCGTCGCGGCTTTTCACGGCGCGCGTTACGAAGCGACCGATTTTTGCTCGATTTTGCCCGAATGACTTTTGATTCATGAACAATTGGCCGTTTTAGGTTGTTTAGTATTGACCGACAACGTTTTTGGGTTCATTGGACCCAAAATCGGACGAGTTCGGGTTTGTTAGAATATGGATGTTACAAATATAAAAACCTCAAAGGGAGTCTCGTCCTCGAGACTCGAGTTAAGGCTATTAGGTGTCTTGTTGGAATTTCATATGTCCATAAAACCTCAAAGGGTTTTGAACCCATAAAGATCACAGTTAAGTTAAATGGAAGTAACTATAGTCTAATTCGAAATCTAATTAAGCTAGTGGACGTGTTGGGAACTTAGTTAGGATGCATTATACAACACCGCATGCCTACGGAGGCACCCCAACCCTAAGACTTTTCCCAAGTCTTAGAGTCATAGTGTGAGGTTTCACACGAACCAAGACCACAGACTATCCACTAGACTTAAGAATTTAATAAATCATTTTATCTTCTCATCTCATCTTTTCCATCATCAAAATCCACAAATATGATCTCTAAGTAATATGAGAATGAAATATACTTACTATGATCAATTAGTTATAAAATAAATATGCTTATGTGGGAAATGTTGGGTTAATGGCTAATCATCAGAGGTACTTACTAGAGATTTGAAAACCTTTTATATTTGCAAGTAGAAATAAATTTTAAATTTGAGTTGCTCATGCCTCTCTACTTGCTTTCTTTTGTAAATAATAAATGCCTGTTATTTTTATATAAACTTATGGGAAGTACCAGCACCCGCTGACGCCTTTTCTTCCTTGCACGCATGGCAGGCAAGGAGCCTTTAGCACAGTAGCGGGTTAATGATTTCAGGAGATAAATTTTATACCCAATGGTATGGTTTATTTTGTGCCAATTTTTGTTCAATTTATATTGTATTATGTTTCTTTCTCTTTAGTCAGATTTTTGGGATATACTGTATGTACTGTCAGACTTTGTACATGTGAAATATATGGAAGTTAATGAAATAAGATTTTGGTGATAATTGTTCAAATAACTTGTGGTTATGATTGTGAATGTCATGTGGAAAATTATCCGCGCGAAAAATTTCCCTGTTTTTCTATAAATTATGCGATCTCTAGTGAATGGAAAGCCACGAAAGCAGTGTAAACGGGTACCCGGATCCTCGGGGGTTCACAGCTTTGGGCAGATCTGAGGGCACCCAAACTCTTCTACCCCACTGAAGCTTGGCTTGTTGGGGGTGAATAATCCAGGTGGTGAGTGACCTTCAATTGGATGTTATGGATTTTTTTTTGAAGTTAAGTAGGTGGAGTCCCAGAATTAGAAGATATGGATGCTACAGAATGTAGATATACTTGTGTAGCTTGCGGTCTAGATCAAAATCGAACGGTTCCTCAGGTCGGTGGATCTTGGGACTGTTTTTCCTTTGGCTAGTGTCTCGACCTTATCAAGTTTGAGATCGGACCATACCGATTATGTGGACCTCAGGTGAGAATGTGATTCCTAGATCTTTTTTCAAGTTTGAGAAGCATTGGCTGCTTAAGGACGACTTCAGGGAGATGGTGGAAAGAACCTTTGGGGACTTGTGCCGGTAGACGGCTTGGCTACTGTTCATTTCTTCCATAAGCTGGTGGAGCTGAGGAAGAAGCTTTGTGAGTACAAGAGAGAGGTGCAGGAGAGCCGCCCGATGCGGCATACTGGGTACAAAGGGTGGTTTCTGAGCTGGATCAAGTGGAGGATGCTAGAGACCTCTTCGCACTAGAGTTAGTGTAGAGAGAGAGAGAGGTCGGGCAGTGTGTTCTTCTTGAGGAGGACAAAAAGCAGGAGGTGGATTGGAGGCAGAGATCGAGGCAGAGGTGGATAAAGGAGGGGGATGCTAATACGAAATTTTTCTATGCGGTGGCTAACGAGAGGCATCATTAGAATTTCATTCAACGCATCTCGATGGGAGGGGTCTAAAAGGAGGGGGATATAAAGGTGGGCAAGTTTGCGATGGAGTACTTTCGACGTATTTCACGTAGGACTTCGAGTGGGGGTTCGCGTTGGCTTGCTAGGGGTGCCTCCTCTCTCTAGTCGGAGCAGCAGATTGCCCTTGTTAGGGGCTTTCACTTGGACAAGCTGAAGAGTGTTGTTTAGGAGCTCAACGCGTTTGGGGTACCATGCCATATGGTTTCCTATGATTTTCTTTAAGGAGTTATAGAGTGTAAACCAGATGGACTTGTTGGCAGTGCTGGAAGAGTTTGGTATGGGGAATCTTGGTTTTGACAGGATTAACAGAGCCCTTCTTTTTCTGCTACCAAATAATGAGGTAGCAGAATTAAAGACTTCCATCCTATTGCGATCTCGAATGTGGTCTAGCTTATTGTAGCAAAAGTTTTGGCCAATCGTTTCAGCACCGTCCTTGAGGATCCGACCACTCCTGCACAGACTGCTTTCATTACAAATCGGATGATGATGGACATTGTGGTTTTGGCATTAGAGATGGTTGGAGACTGGAAGAATAGGGAGGTGAATGGGTTGTTTCGCGTACTTTCGGCGATATAGAGGTGGGCAAGGTTATGATGGAGTACTTTCGACGTGTTTCGCGTAGGACTTCGAGTGGGGGTTCGCATTGGCTTGCCAGGGGTGCCTCCACTCTCTCGTCGAAGCAACACACTCCCATTGTTAGGGGCTTTCACTTGGACAAGCTGAAAAGTGTTGTTTGGGAGCTCAACGCGGATGGGATACCAGGCTCAGACGGTTTCCGGCAATCTTCTTTAAGGAGTTATAGAGTGTAAACCAGATGGACTTGTAGGCAATGCTGGAAGAGTTTAGTATGGAGAATCTTGGTTTTGACAGGATTAACAGAGCCCTTCTTTTTCTGCTACCAAAGAAGGAGAGGGCTAGCAAAATTAAGGACTTCCATCCTATTGCGATCTCGAATGCGGTCTAGCTTATTATAGCAAAAGTTTTAGCCAATCGTCTCAGCACCGTCCTTGAGGATCTGATCACTCCTGCACAGACTGCTTTCATCACAGATCGGATGATGATGATGGACATTGTGGTTTAGGCATCAGAGATGGTTGGAGATTGGAAGAACAAGGAGGTAAAGGGGTTGCTTTGTTCTCCAAGGCCTACAACTTTTTCATTGGGCTTTCCTTTGGTTCGTGACGGTAAAGAGGGGTTTCCCGGACACTTGGATATCTTAGATGAAGAGGTGTCTCAGCAAGTCATCCCTTGTGGATCGGTTAAATGGTCACCCAGAGGGGGGTTTTTCCAGCCTCGGTGAGGTGTTTGTTAGGGATGCCCATTAGCGTCGCTATTATTTGTTATTGTTGCTGATGTCCTCGCCATTATGACAAGCCAGGTGGTTCTTCAGGGGAGGATTGTAGGTTACTCGAGAGGGGCTTTTTCCATATCCTTGCTTCAGTACGCGGATGATACCTTTTTCTTCATTGAGGGTGGCTATGAGGAGGGTAGGATCATGAGTACTATGCTAGATGTTTTTGGTGAGCTATTTGGGTTGATGGTGCATTTATAACCTTCGGCCTTTTTGACGCAGAGATTGAGGAATGCTCGGCGATCCTGGCGACTCCTCATGGGTCACTACACATATGCTACATTGGTTTACCCTTGACTTGCGGTCGTCTGAAGCAGTTTGACTGGTTGCTGGTTATTGAGAAGTTGGAGCAAAAACGTGCTGGTTGGAAGGCTTCTTGTCTCTCTCAAGAGGGAGATTTGTGCTTCTCAAGGCGGTCTTGACGGCAATCCTGGTCTTCTTCATCTCCTTGAGGATCCTTCCGACTGAGATTCAGAATTGCCAGGAATCATGCATGTGTCATTTCTTTTGGAGCCCCTCTAATGGATAGTCGAGAGACCTCCATCTGGAGAATTGGGATTTGGTCACCTAGCCGAAGGATCAAGGAAGGATTGGCATCCTCAGGCTTGAAGTAATGAATAAGGCACTAATGTTGAAATGGGTGGCAAGAGTGTGGGGTCAGGGTGAGGACCTCACATGTAAGCTCATTCGGGTCATTTATGCCATTCGGGTACAAACGTGGGTGAATGTGGTGGCTCAGCGTAATACCTCCACGTTTTGGAAAGGGATTTGCTCGGTACTGCAAGAGATTCTGATGCAGATGTGCCCTTTTATTGGTGACGGTAAATCTTTTCTGTTCTAGAGGGGTGAATGGAGTGGGGATGGCCCTCTTTGTGAGCGCTTCCCTCGCATTTTTTATATCTAGGGATCAGGAGTTTTTTTTATGTAGAAGAGGGTGAGCTCCCAATGTGGGATTCACCTCGTAACCGTTTCCATTAATAGTAAATTAGATTACATTACCGTGAGAGCCAAAGACGGTACAAAGAGTTAGAATGACAAACAACATTTCGTAATGAAAGTCTAATTGCTGAAGATAATGTCATTCCTTGCTCTCCAAATGCACCACAGAGCCGCAAACGGTCTGGCACAATCGTCTGTAGAGCTACTCCCCACCCGCCTAACGGAGCGCTAAAAAGTCGTCGCCCCGCTCGAGTCAACCCAGTCGCAACCGACCTCCCCCCAAACCCGTGCCGATGATGGGCACCTGAAGAACGGATGATCAGAGTCCTCCACATTGCCGTCACATCTGTCACATAAAACATCCACGGTGTGAAAAAATCTGCCCCTCCTTGCCTTATCGAGCAACCAACCCCTTCTGAGACACCACAGGAAGACCTTTACTCTGCACGGTATGTTGTCTGTCCATATAATTTTTAGATCTTGGCACATAGTCGCGTCCTGCTCATCAGTCACCGCACTCAATTCCTCATACAACTTCTTCACCGAGGAGCCAGCCCCCCCATCTAAAATGATCCTGATCGGGCGAAAAGGCCTCCGGGGGCGGGATCTCCCCCACCAATCTGATGAAGTCCTCCAAGCGTTGGTCAGACAACTCAACGACAAAATTCGGCATCCAGTTACCCGATTCCTCCACTTGTAACAACAAGCACTCCTGCGAACACGCCGGGGCATACAGTCTCGAAAACCATACTTCAAGGGACCCATCGCCGGTCCAGTCATCATGCCAGAATCGGAACAATCGGCCATCCCCTCCGCATGGGCGCATCTTAGATGCTATTTGAGGCAAAACCTCTCGAATACCCGACCACAGAGCGGATTGATATCTCGCACTGCCCGCCACCAGTTCCCCTTTGACGCCATATAGCTGTCTGATCAGAGAGGTCGCAAGCCCTTTCGACGGGCCCCAAATGCGCAACACCCATTTAGCAATCAAAGCTTTGTTCATGCATTAGACATCCCGCACGCCAAGACCCCCTTCCTTCCGTGCCCTGGTGACGTCGTCCCATCCAACTAGGTGCATCCCAACCCTCTGCTGCTTCCCGCTCGACCAGAATAATCTCCTCATCATAGATTTCACCTTCTTCCTTACTCCCGCAAGCATCAAACGAGTCGAAAAAAAGAAGATCGGGATCTCGTCGAAAGGATATGCTTTATAAGAACCAACTTCCTCCCCCCTCCCTTTCGATAGAGTAACCGCCTTCCATCCGACCAGCCTTTGTTCCATCTTCTGAACCACGTCATCCCAATCTGATTTCTATAGTTTACCAGCCACCAGAGGCAACCCTAGGTAGGTGATAGGAAGGTCGCCCATACGATGGCCCGTCATGTCCGCCAGCTCCAAAAACTCCGACTCCTCCAAATGGAAAGGCATGAGCATCAACTTGTGTCTATTAAGCTGCAGGCTTTATATGCTACTAAAAATTTGCACCAACTACGCCGTGTTCGTACTCTGCTCCCCGATCCTCCAAGAAACAAGATAGTGACGCCCGCATACTGAAGGATCGGGATGGAAATACTCCCCCGGCGGAAGCCTTCATACCATCCAAGAAACAAGATAGTGTCCACCATCTGCTTCAACAAGATAGTCAATGCATCTGCAACCAACACGAATAACATGGGTATCAAAGGGCAGCCCCGGCGCACTCCCCATTGTGGCTGAAAGAAGCCGCCTTCAGATTTTCTGTTGACCAAGATAGAAAAGGAAGATGTAGTCACGCATCTTTTCATTCAGTCCACCCACAGCTCATGGAAGCCCCTCCTTAGAAGGGAACCACAGGAATTTCCAATCGACGCAATCGTAGGCCTTTGAGTAGTCTAATTTCCATAGTGCCCCTTTCTTCCTCGACCGCTTCCATTCCAGACAAATCTCGGATGCCATCACCAACCCATCAGCCATCTGTCTACCTGGGACGAAAGCTGACTGTCCTTGGAGCACAACTGAATCCAAAACTGTCATTAGCCTATTAGCCACGATCTTTGCCACAATCAGGTAAATATCGTTGGAGAGGGCAATCGGCTTGTAGTCCTCAACCCGCAGCAGAGACTCCTTCTTGGGAAGAAGGAAAAGCAAAGCCCTGTTGATATTGTCAAAATCTCTATTCCCCTCCCTAAACTCGTTCACTGTTTCAAGGACCTCACCCCTGACCATGCTCCAAAACTCCATGTAAAAGGGCACCTAGAATCCGTCCGGCCCCGGTGCGCCATCCGCATTCCGCGCCCAGACAGCCTGCTTAGCCTCCTCTTCCGTGAAAGGGGTGATGAGAGATTCCACCTGCTCACCGGACAAAGTATGTACCCCTCTTTCCAACCAACCCCAACCCTCACTGGTTCTTCTCGAAGCCTCGATGAAATGGTTCCGCAAAGCCCTACCTATCTGCTTTTCTCCCGAGACCCTCACACCGCCAACCTCGATTTCGTGCAGAAAGCTTCGTCTCCGCCTCCCTGAGGCCACAGCGTGGAAGAATTTCGTATTGGCATCTACTTCTTTTAGCCACCTCTGACGAGATTTCTATCTCCATTCCACTCCTCTTTCTTGTCTTCCAACAAAAGGTCATTGAGGTATCCCATCCGCTCGCAGCTCGTCCTTGGTCAGCCCTCTCTCATTATCCAGAGCGTCCAACTGAGCCACTCCACCGCGACCTGCATCCCTCCTGGCCATGGAAGGCCGTATCGATATCGATATCGTTTCGATCCGCCCGAAAAAGGATATATCGGGATATATCGACGATATATCGACGATATCGGTGGAAATGTCGAAAATGGTTCAAAAAAGCCAAATTTTTGCCATGTTTCAGAAATTAACGTCATCCAAGATACCAAACCAACAAATAACTTACAAATAAACACTTATATCACACATATCGATCATTTATAGACCATATATTGCACATATCGGTATCACACATATCGGTTATATCGAACATATCGATATTAATATTGATTCTTGACTTTTAAATATTGGAAATGGATTTCATTCAAGTTCTTATAACATGAAATACTACAAATATACACCTAGAAAATACATATAGAACATTTTATGAGGACTATGATCCTTATAGCGCACATATCGCTCATATCGAACATATCGCTGATATTGTTAGTTGTTGACATACTATATATATTGAAAATGAAGTTCATCCAAGTACTTTGATCACTAAATAATTTACAAATGTACTCTTACTCTCTTAGATAACACATATCGATCATCTATGAATCTTATATCGCATATATCGATACGGCGGTACTGTTAGTTGTTGACCTATATATATTGAAAATGGAGTTTATCCAAGTTCTTAGATCATTAAATAACTTACAAATATACTCTTAGATCACACATATCGATCATCTATAAAGCTTATATTGCATATATCGATCATTTCGAACATATTGATATTAATGTTGATTCTTGACTTATAGATTCTTTGAAGAATTGACTTATAGATATTGGAAATGGATTTCATTCAAGTTGAAGAACCATTGTATGCACCACTGTATATATACCCTACCATTGTATCGACCCGGAACAAAGTATATAAATCATAGATTGTTTTAGTACTAGGTGTAGCTAGATAGGTAGTGGAATCAAGCTTACATGAATAATAACATTGATATATAGGGATATCGACGAAATATCGGCGATATCGGTCGATATCCTGTATTTTTTGTACTGAATCCATTCATTTTTTACCGATATGGACCGATATGGCGATATATCGTCGATATATCGGCGATATATCGCCGATATCCATGTAAAAAGATATACACTCTGATTTCGATACCCCCAACCTCTCGATACCGATATATCGGCGATATATCGCCGATATATCGCCGATACGGCCTTCCATGCTCCTGGCGCTCCCTCTAGACCTTACCTCCCTGTCATATCTGATAAGGTGCGCCTTCAGCAACTGCAGCTTTCCCGCCAATCTCCCGACAGCCGAGCCCTCGGGGTCCACTCGCCCCATAGTTTCTCTACCTCCTCTTTAAAGACACTCTCCAGAAGCCAGCTACGCTCGAACCAGAACAGGAATCTGGTCATTCTTTCTTCCCCAGAGTGCCACACGATCGGCGTGTGATCGGAGAGGGTCCGTGGGAGGGCCTAGGCCCTAGCAAGAGGGAAGGCCACCACACCCTCCGAAAACAAGAGGAAGTGGTCCAATCTGGACCGCGCGTACGCATTACGCCAAGTGAACGCACAGCCAGCCGCGTCGACGATGGACAACCCCAGAGAGTGAAACGCCTGTCGAAGGGCCTCCGAGCCCGGATCGAAACCGCCAGCCCGGTTCGGTCGATCGTCCGGAAGAAGAGTAGTGTTGAGCCCCCCCCCCCCCACGATCCATAGCTCGGACACGTACAAAGACCCAAGGTGCTCAAACTCAGCCGCCAAGGAGCCCCTCTCCCTTCCGACGAGACCATATACATTGGTAATAACCAAGATCAATTCATCGGTTTTCCTTTTCAGTTTGGTCGTCAAGCAGTAATCCGACCTTGACTCGTCAACCAGATCAAAAGTGTCCTTCTTCCACCCAGTCAGCATTCCACTCGAGGCACCCTGAGCTAGCACTTCGGCGAATTCGAACATGCCGCCTCCGTCCAGGTCTCGCCTAACCTCGTCCACACCCCGAGACAACTTAGTCTCATGGAGGAGAAAGATGTCCACACAGGCTTCCATAAACAGATTCTTGACTCCTAACCTCTTCTCCGCACGCCCCAGCCCACTTACATTCCACGATAGGATTCATTTATCAACAGAGGGTGACCTCAATTTCTGCAGGAGGATTACTCCCAGCTTTCCCGCGATAGTTCTGTTCAAGATAGAGAAACGGTTCCATCGAGCTTCCACTTTCAAGCCAGCAAAAGAGTCAGCCTGCCAGGTTGTCTCGTTGCTTCCGAGGCGAAGAGTTGCCGCCCTCCTCATCCTCCTTTCCGTGTCTCTGATTCTTTTTCTTTGGTAGCATGTACCAAAATGACAAGTTCTTCCACATTTTGGTATCAGTCTGCTCCGTCAGTGGGAACCGCCTGGGCCGCTTCGGCAACCAACTGCAGCCTCCTTGTTGGTGACCCCGTACTTCTACTATCACTCGACCTTTCAGTGCGAGGCTCGTGCTCTAAAGCGGAAGCGGAGCGGTTGCCGACCGGGGAGCGTCCCTCCCGCACCTCAGATGAGTGCGGATCACTGGTGGAATCTTGGATTGTGCCGCTCTCCAGGACGAGTGTCACAGGCGAGCCGACCGGGGACCCGATCTGCCCCTTCTCTTCAGATAGTTGGCGAGGCCGACCTGTAGAGGCATGGTTCCTCTCGCAAGCACCCCAGGAAGGAGGCGCGAGAAGGGTCAGAATCGGATCGCACGGGGAAGACACGATACCGCGAGGGTCTACAGATCCAAGGCTCCGCACCGGCTATGAAGAAATGCGAACCGTCCAGTGATCCGCGAACACGGCTTTGACCTAAAGAGTACCTAATTGCACCCGAAGCGGAGATCCGGATGTTGGAAGGGCGGATCCCAGGCTGCCCGACTGTAAAATAGCCCTCGCAGCATAAGTCGAGTCGTCGCGACTCTTGGCCTCCTCAGTTTTCAACAGATCTGCATCGGATACGACGCCCGCCGTGCAGAGCACCATCGAAAAGGCGTCGAAATGAAAACGATGCAGAAGGCGAGGGGACACGTCCGCCTCATCGGCTGCCCCGTCGCATGCCCGACGTGCGGTGACCGCCTCCGCCGGATCACTACGCGGGCGATCCCCCAAAGTCGGAAGCTCCACTATAGGCTCTAACTAGGGATAGCCATGGGCCGGGCTGGGTTGGGCCCTGAAAGGCCCAGCATGGAACTAAATTTCGCAAAATATCGATGAAATTTTGATGAAATTTTGGTTCGTCGGGTGGATGGTATCGAAACCCATATGAATATCGATATCCTGGGTTTCGACTGAAATCTCGAGAGATATCGACGAGATTTCGGGTCATATCGATATCTCGCCCGACAAAGGGAATCTCTCATTAAAAAATCCACCCATATGGCGATATGGACCGAAATTTCGGTCGAAACTCTCCCATTTCCATCGACTTCTAGCAGAAACTTCTCGAACTTCCTTCAAGGCCATCTTGCTTCAAGATAAGCCAAATTTGGCCAAATCTTCATCAAATTCTTAAATTTTTTTAGGGGTTTTACTCTTAGGATGTTGATATAGCTTGGTATGGTGTTTTTCTAGAGATCTCGAATATATAGCTTTAAATTTGGAGACAAAAATTAGGGGTTGTGTGTTTTAAGTGGAGACATTGATCAATGATATCAACTTTTGGGATGACGTGACTCGGGTCAGAAGGATCATGGATCCAGTTGTCTCTGCATTGGGGATAGTGGATGGCGATAAGAAGCCCACCATGGGAGTGATCTACGAGGCAATGCGTTGTATGAGAGAGAAGGTCAGAGAAGCAGTTGGAAAAGGATCCAAAGCGTGGTTGGACATCATAGACGAGCGTTGATCCAAGATGCTATCACATCCTCTTCACAAGGCCGGTATGTATTATGTAAAAATCTAATTTGTTTTTCATGTTTTAAATTTTTATAGAACGTTAGAATATGAGTATTGTGCTTGTTCGTGACTTTGTGTCCAGCCTATTACTTCAATCCTAAGTACCAGTATAAGAATGGACTTTGTACAGATGCTGACCTTCTAGCCGTTGTGCAAATTGTGGTGGAGAAGCTCGTCAAGGATGAGAAGTTACAGATCATGTGCATTATTGCGGTAAATGGACGGGGCAATACTCTTCATGGTAGGGACGAAGACAAATAAAATCATTAACTGTGTTCATTTATTCCTACTATTGATTTATCTCGTTTTCGTTTTTTGCAGCCGAATGGTGGTTATTATACGGGATGGAAGCTCCCAACCTACGAAATGTGGCAGTAAAAGTGTTGTCTCAAATCGCATCTGCTGGTGGTTGTGAGAGGAACTGGAGCACATTCAACTTGATCCATTCGAAAGAGACGGAACAGGTTGGGAGAACATAAGCTCAATGATCTTGTCTACGTGCATTACAACTTGAGGCTGAAGTTGAAACATGCAAGGGAGGGACAAGACAAAGAGGACTACACAGACCCTATTGATCTTGCATACATTTTCAAGATGCACGATGACGATGCTAATGAAGACGTCCTCCATAGGTGGATGGATTTCAATGGTGCCCCCATTCTCGATCAACCAGGTGGAAGACCAAATGAGAATATAAGCCAGCAAATGGGAGCAAACGTAGGTGACTATTTAGTGAGATCCGGGCGGATTACAGACCCTCTTATAGGGTTGGAGGCCGAGATTGATGCGGTTGTTGATGAAATTCTCTCTACTAGCTCCAAATCCAAACCGAAGTCAAAGGATGACGATGGAGATGATGATGATGATGATGATGGTCGTGGTGGACCTGGTGATGGTGGGGAAACATACTCAGATGGGTCAGGAGGGGGTGGTCGTGGACCACAAGATACAAGATTTGAAGAAGGGTTACATGCATGACGTGAATATATGGAGCAACAGAGGAACACACATGAACAGTTTGTTCCAAGTTCGAGTCCAGGACCTATGGATTACGAGTACGGTCGTGGCCATCGTCCAATCGACAGCTACATGGACGATTTGATATCATCTGTAGGTTCATTGAGCTGCATGGACATTGACAGCCCATGTCGCGGAGGAACACCAAGTCCTTTAAGCGGATATGGATTGTCGCACGATGAGAGATCATTTGACGTCTTCCCGGAATACTTTCATACTCCTCCTTCAAGAACCTCCTCCTCCTCAAGCGTATGCATCTCTATCATATTCATATGGTTACAGTAGTAGCTACAACGGTGAGAACTACCAAGGTAGCCAACCTGAGCAGAGCCATGGCAGCTTCTTTGGGGGTGACAATTATGGTTTCTTCCCTGAGTACACGTCAGTTCCTCTTTCTCCTCCTCCGCAGAGATCTTCTCCTACTCCGTCGTCGTTGTCCCAAGGATCTCAGGACAGTAATTCGCAGCCTCGTCGTGCCACTCGTGATACCAAATCTAGTTTTGCTTATCCTCGTCTCGAGACACTCAAAGGCATCGGTGACCACCAATACATGCAGTATGTGATGGATTACAAGACCATGTACTCGTACATGACATGGGAGAACTACTCCGAGTTCATTGAATCTGCGATGCGTTATGAGAGACAACAAGGAACGGAGGGCGATTCAGATCCACCGCAAAACTCTTGGTTCTGAACCAAACATATCACCAAGTAATATATTTTAATCTTTTATTGCATTGATCATTAATGTGCATGTTCTTATTACTCTAGATGAAATATACGTCTTTTCACTTGTTGTAACTTGTAAGACTATTAATCTGTTTAACAACGATATGTTCGATATGGTGTGTGACATACCGTCATAGTCATAGATGATGATTGATATGTATGCTATAAGCCTATAAGTGTAAATCTATTGTTTCATGGTTTGAAATACTTAGATTAACTCCCTTTGCAATATCTAACATATTCTACAATATGACAGATATGACCGATATGGCCGATATGTACAATATAAGGGATATGGATGAGCAATATGTGTGAAATAAATGTATATTTATATGTTATTTATTGTTCTAATAACTTAAAAAAATCAAAATTTACAATAAAAATGGAAAAAAAGGTTGTTTGAGCCATTTCCGACTTTTCCATTGAAATAGTCAAAATTTCCCGAAATTTTGGTGAAATTTCGGTATTGGAGGTGACCGAAACGAAATCAAAATCGAGATTTTGAACCTTGGGGCCCAAGCCCATCTAAATATTTCGGGCATTTGGCCAGGCCTATGCCCGCAAATCCTATTGTTGTTTGGCCCAAGCCCAGGCCCAGTCCATTTCCTTTGGGTCGGCCGGCCCAAGCCTCTGCATGGTCTGTGGGCATGCGGTAGCAGATCGATTCAAAACTTTCCCAGAAAGTTGATAGTATCCTATATATTAAGATTGAAAAGGAATTTAATCCATTGTTAGGCAAATAGCACGCCTAAAGTGGAAAAAGGAAACATAAATATTTTAATATAGTTTAATCTATCTGTCCAAGTTATTGCAACATCATGTTGATTAACTTCTTTCTCCTGTAAGTTACAGTACTCTCAATGACATTTGTATCCTACTTGGCATGATACTATAATTACTGTTGAAAAGATTTTTAGTGAGAAGAAAAGGGCATTAATAATGGTGCATGATCGAGATAGACGTGCATCTTATAATACTCAAGTTCTAGGATGTGAAGTAAATTTCTACTGATTTGAACTGTTCAAGTTACTTAATTAGAGGAATTACAGTATTAATGCTTCAAGATTTTGTACAAATAAGGTTCCACAACTCCTGTCCCTGCACAATCACATAATTAAATTTAGCTCCCAAGTCATATACCTTAGCAGTTAGCAGCTAAGTGGTTATGCTGAAGTGGGGAGGGCGCCACCGTGGCCGTTGGGAGTGGGATCCTCAAGCCTCTGCACCACCGAGGAGGGAGGTGGAGCCGTGGAGGACCTGGGCCCTGGCAGTGCAGTCTAGGCTTGATTCTGGAAGGGACCGCGCCCCCGCAAATGGCAAGATGAAAGGGGCATGCGGGTGGGCGGGATAGAAACTAGGATGGAGGGGGAGGACCGGATGTGTGGCTGACTTGGGTAGGATGGCGCGGGGCGGAACCTTTGAGGAGCATGGGGGAGCTCGTCGAGTCGTCGACAATGCCTAGGGTTAGGAACTTAGGGCGAAATGGGGAGCGTGAAAGGAGTCAGTGAGAGAGAGGGGGTCACTATTGAGGGTTTGCCGGTTAGGGCAAAATTGGGATTTTACGTAAGGGGAGCGGTCTTGGATCGGGTCTTGAGCTTAACTCCTTGGGCCAGCTTCGGGCTCCCAAACGGGCCGGGTCGGGTTGGGCCGAGCCAAGCCCGAGCTCGGCCCAAAGTAATTTTGGGCTGATAATTTAGGCCCAGGCCCGACCCAATGCCTTATTAGGCTTGGGCCGGGCCGAATTTTTTAGGTCGGGCTTCGGGTTGGGTTGGGTCGACCCAGCCCAATGCCCATCCCTAGCTCTAACCCTCGACCTGCATTGACTCGCTCACGACTCCGGGTCGCGTCCACCACCCTGGCTATCTCTAGGTTAACGAGTTTGCCATCCAACAAAAGGCTCCAGCCCCCCAGCCTCGCCGAGCAGAACCTTTTCACCCGGAGAACAGTATCGATCGGCTCCCCCGAAAAACATCCCGAGCTCTCAAGCTGCACTACCTCCGCAATATTGCTCAGCATTGCTCTGATGTTGGACAAGGTCCTGGCTTCCAAGGGGATGCCTTTTACGCAAATTCTATCAAGAAAGTCCGATTTCAAACATCCGTCACTGGCCGAAACCATCCGCCACTTGATCTGCGTCCACCCCTCCCACGACCACCGAAGCAGCTCATTGGCTTCTACCCTCGCAAGACGCCTAGCAACCACCTACCACGGAGAGATTTGAGCCACGTCACCTCGAAAGCATCCTACCGATATCGCACCCACGTTTGAGGATCCCAGGAAGAGGGTCTCCCCTCCTCCACCTTCATCAACGAGCATGTTGTCACCATTTTTTGACGACGAACCGACCGGACAACTCCTACTTCTATGTGAACTTCCATCGCACCGGAAACAGCGGATCGGCTCACGGCAGTTACGCACCCAGTGGCGACGAGAGCCACACCTGAAGCAACCATTACCGAAAGGTTTTGGGAAGGGACGACTACGAGTTTCCCCTCTCTCTTGCCTGGGACGACCCCTACTCCTTTGTCAGACAACCACCCACTCATCGTCACGCTCACGATCCATGTCTATTCTGATTTTTTCTATTGACTCACCTCCTTTCCCTAGGGATCAGGAGTTATGTCACTTTTGCAAGGGTGGATGGCAAGTGGATATCGTACTTCTCCTCTCCTCTATCGAAGCAACGTTTCAGCGAGTTTAAGCAAATGACGAATCATATGGCGTTTGCTCTAGGCCCGACTGAGCACCAGGACCATTGGATTTGGCAAGATGATTTCTTTTCTGTGAAAAAGACCTACAAGGCCCTCACCAAGGGGGAGGAGGGAGCATATAGCAATAGAGACAGGAACTGCAAAATGATATGGACTCCGAGGACACCGATAACAATCAAGGTTTTCCTTTGGATTCACAGGCCTGGTTGGGTGCTAACTAAGACAAGGAGATCCTCCTTCATCCAGGGGGAGACACCACATGTTTTATTTGCGCTGCTGAAGCAGATGATCTGGACCAAATGTTCTACTCGTGTACTCCGGCCAGAGATGTTTGGGAGGAGATGGACATCTCGCGAGGGGAAACATCCTCCCAAGCCAGCTTTTGGAACCCACTTGTGGCCAACCAATTCAGGCCGATGGTGGACCTGCTGAGTCCAATCGTTGTAAACTGGTCAATCTGGCTCTCACCTAACGAACTGATTTTCTGTTCGAATAGATTTTATGTTGAAAATGTTGTCCATTTAGCTAGATATCTCATTGAGACCTGTTTGCAGTAAGTTCTCTTGTAACATCTCTCTCTTAATAAAAACTTGGGTGGACACCTCCAGAGTGTTTCCCCCTTTTTGACTAAAAAAACATTAAAAATCTTCCTTGCAATTTTACATTTTCCATGTGCTTCGCTCATCCAACAAACTTCATTCTACGCCAGTGCAACTCCCTTGATATACTTAAAAGTTCTTTAACAACTTTTCTGATATAAGCAGCATCAGCGTTCCCAAGAAAATCTAACCAGCTTAAATTTCTTATTCCTTTTACAGATTCTACTATTACTTGTCGTATCTCTAGACAACATTTTTTGTAACATCTAAAATGAAGAGAAAGTGTTAGTATTTAAACTCTCACTTGGAATGACCTTGCAAACTCTATAACACAAGCAATCTTTTTGCTCCATACAAAATAGGCAATCGGTGTCACTAGCGACACCATTTTTTAAAACCATCACATGCTTTCTCTTTTCCTCGTTACCATAATTCATTGCCCGCTTTTTATCTTTATGGTTTTTTACCCTTACCATTTTATCTCACATACGCATAATATACTAATATTCCTCTTAATTATTGTATGTTGCCTCCATTGACTTGCCAGTGAGGCAGTGAAAATAGTAATATTCGACGTCCAAATTGTCAACTTGTTTTCCTGAACTAGCAACCTTACCTTAACATGAACTACATAAAAAGTCACTTGTTTAGATCAACACGATGTGTGACATGACTGTGTTGGAGCTACTCGTAGGTTGTTACTGGGAACAACTTTCTAGACATTAGGATATGCATTTGCCAAATGTGCTTTACAAAATCATCTACATAAGTACTTATCTGAAACTGACTTTTCGTATTTAAGGGTAAGGGTGAAACTAAGCTTCTACTAACGAAATCTCCCAAACATGTATGGATACCATGTTCTATAAAAAAAATGTGTTCTCACACCAAACGTTGCATTGGGAAGTGCTTTTATGCATATGCCATCCATCTAAACATCCCATTATAGGGTAAATAATTTGATGATTGAATAGTCATCTCTAAGCTAGAGGTATATAAAATTGAAAACTTGGAGCACTAAGAAAATCCAAAATTGGTAGTAGGAGTCCATTCATAAAATATATCCTTACCCCTGAAAAGTCACACCTCTAGCATAAACCGATATGGTAATTTCGTCCATATCATTGTTAATTTTAATGAAGACCATCGGAAACTATCATCTTTATTATCACATTTCTAAATGATGCATTTTCTTTATTTTCCTTTTTCTCTTCCAAGTTCCAAGCACCCACAACCACCAACTTTTCCACATAGCAAGCTTTGTCTCCTCACATTCCTCCATCATGAGCCCCTCTTTCCCCTCCATTCTCCATTGACAGATGAGGCCTATGCAAAGCTCCCTCCAATTCCTCAGGCTCCCAGCAAACTATTCTGGAATATAGGCAACCACACTTCCCACGACAATCTAGGAATGCATGAATGGGGTTAAACAACACAGTTGAACTTGGGCCCATATAGGTCATATTTAAATCCTAGCTCCTGTAAAGATTCTAACTTTGCACTAATACCTTATGGGGTTATCTCCTATTCATATTGCTGTTAAGTTTAATAAATAACTTTGAAAAAGATCTCAAGTTTAGCCTTTAAATAAAGTCAAATTTACAAATGGTGTCCCCTTCGTCTTTCTCTTTCTCCTCCAAGCACTCATCATCATCACCCTTCCTATTTGTGAGCTTTGCTTGCTGCCTTCCCTCCAACGTGAGCCCCTCTCCTGCCTTCCCACAAACGAGGCCCGGACAACACACACTCACCTGAGAAAGCTCCCTGTGCCCTGCTCCATCATATTGACGATCACATTTCCCATGATAAACTACGAATGCATAATGCGCTCAACATGATCCTTCCCTAAGTCGTAAATTCTGGACACTCGAGACCAAGCTTCCTTCCCTTCAAGCAACTACATGGTAAATGTAAGCTCCACTCTATGAGCAATCAAATACTAAACATAATCTCTACTCTACGAGCAGTTGTGCTGCAGTTTTTTGCTCTCTAGTGACCTCTAATAGGTGATGGTATAATAGAGTGGGAGAGGGAAAGATAAAGAGAGACCTTTTATCCAATATTAGATTTGCTAAGATTAAACTCAAAGATGGTTAAATTAGTGAAGTTGTCTCACGGTAGGGGCATACATACAAGACAAAGTAATCATACGGGTCAAGATGTACATGTAAAAAATACATGAGATAAAAAGGAATTCTTATTTCATATTGGCATGTATGTAAAATTTTCCATTTCTTTGCGTACATGAGTGTATGCATGTGCTCCCATTTTTCTAAAATGGGGGATTTAAAACCATGTTTATGTAAAACACTAATTAATCAATCATCAAATAATTTAAATATATTTTAGAAGTTTAGAGTAGCATCAAAATGGAGTGCTGGAAGATAAGAAAAACTAGTTTCAGACACATACCTTATATTTTCAATAAGCTGCCTTCCACATGCAATTAGCAATGGCTGGAGAAAATCACATCAAGACAAAATTAAGCTTATCTGAGTTTTTGCCCTATTAAAGGAAAAAGAAAAATAAAATTCTGACCTCATCTCGTTTACCAAATATTACTGAAACATTAAAAGTTGGATCAGCTGATTCATTCCCCTCCTTCCTAGAACATATGAAAAGCTGGGCCTTTAGAACTGATTTCGTTTGTCAAGCAATTGAAACCTCGGAACAGAATGTATAGGTTCAAATTCAAGCAGAAAGAGAATGGTGTCAATTTGTTCTGATTTCCATCATGAAAAATAAAGCACCAAAAGTCTTCTTGAGAATTTTCACTTGTGGTTCTAATCTCATTTTCCTTATAAGACAAAAGATGGCCAGTGAATCTTAGTAGTCATTCATTCAATTAAAATTATGAGATTTTTACACGGAAAAAAATCACCCAAAATTGCAGCTCCCCGCCCATGTCATCATCTAGGTTGACCACAACTTACTACTAAAGTGCCCCACATTCTCATCATAGGACCAAGCACCCTAGAAGAGCACCATCTTGTTGGATCCACATTATTGCAAAATGCCTTGTTTCTCTTTGTTCCAAGCTAATATTTGCCAACAGTGTTCAGAAAAACGGTCGAGTAAGCCGCATACTCGACCGCATACTCATACTCGGGGGCCTTACCGCTCCGAGTATGATGAAACGGCCATGTATGCGGGTTGAACCGCATACTCGGCCGAGTATACCCCCTATGCGGCCGCATACTCGGCTGCTTTTCTGATATAACTTTTTTTATTTATTCTAAAACCGCATGCTCCCCGCATAAAACCGCATACTCCCCACATAAAACCGCATACTCTCCCGACTGAGAATATTAACATAATATTAAATATTAATTTATATTTTAATAATAAAATATACCAAACCGCATAAAACCGCATACTCCCCGCATATCGCATACTCTCTATGCAGTGACCCCTCCGACTGAATACCGCATAGCATCTTCCTGAACATTGTTTGCCAACACCGCAATCGTTAAAGAAAACTTAGCCATGGTTGGTCCCAAACCCGGGTAAATTGAGGAGGGTTGCGCGTTAGGTAGCCGACAACCAGCGCAAGAGAGACAAATTCCCAAATAGAGTTTTGTTTAAGAACACTATTTAGGAAAGTATAAAAGAGGTTGCAAAGGAAGTTGTGGATAGGTAGTTGGAATATTGGCCCTTTAACCGGAAAATCGATGCAGGTAATCGATATGATGGAAAGAAGGAAAAGATTCATATACTATATCTCCAAGAGACAAAATGGGTTGGAGGGAAAGCAATGGAGATCGAAAAGACAGACTTTAAACTTTGATATTCATGTAAAGATAAGAGCAGAAATGGCGTTGGAGTGGTTGTTCATAAATATTTCAAGGATTATGTGGTTGAGGTGCAAAGATTAGGGGATCGGATATCTTGCTAAAAGTGGTGATCGAAGAAGAAATTCTGAATATCATCTCAGTTCATGCACCATAAATTCGTTTAGATGAAAGGATTAAACTAGTTTTTTGGGAGAATTTAGATAAGATTATGCAATGAATCCTACAAAGAGAGATGATTTGCCTAAGTGGAGATCTTAATGGACATATGGAAAAGGATACTTCAGGGTATGCTAGTGTTCATGGAGGATATGCCTTCGGGAATTAATATGAAGAAAGAAAAGTCATTATGGATTTTGTAACGACTTGTGATATTTTCATAGCAAACACTCTCTTCAAGAAGAGAGCAGGGCATTTAATTACTTATAAGAATGGCTCGACTAGAACACAGAAAGATTACTTTGCGTTGAGGAGAAGAGATCGGTTGTGTTGCAAATACTACAAAGTAATCCCAGGAGAGAGTTTGACCACTCAACATCGCTTGTTAATCATGGGTGTGGAAATAAAAGAGCTGGTAAAGAAAATGAGGGTTTCCAAAATCACTAGAGCTAGATAGTATAATCTTCAATTGAAGCAAACAAGCTTCAGGGAGAAGATTTTAGAAGACCTATCTTGGAATTGTAACGAAAGTACAAACAAGATGTGGGAGGCGGTAGCATCTTGTATCCGAAAGGTAGCCAAAGAATTGCTAGACGAGTCAAAGGGAGGAGCTCCGGGCCAAAAAGAAGCTTGGTGGCAGAGTGGAGGGGTGCAAGAGAAGCTCAAAATTAAAAAAGCATGCTTTAGATCTTTGTCTAAGGAAAGAACATATGAAATTGTCACAAACTACAAAATAACGAAGAGGAAAGCAAATAAGGCAGTAAGCGAAGCTAAGTCAAAAACTTATGAAGTTTTGTACAAAAATCTCGGCTCTAAGGAGGTTCAGAAGGATATATTCAGGTTGGCTAAAACAAGAAAAAGAAAGACCAAAGACCTCAAGTGAGATGCATTAAGGATGAGGAAGGTCACGTGCATGTTACTCAGAAGGATATAGAAACTAGATGGAAGCAGTATTTCCATACGCTTTTCATTGGGGAAGGAAATAGAGAGATCGTTTTGGGAGATCTAACTAGTAGTGAAATTTACTTGAATTGTACAAGCTATAAATGAATACAAAGGAAGTAGAGGAAGCTTTGAAGGTTATGAGACCTGGAAAGGTGTAGGACCTGATGACATTCCTATAGAAGTTTGGAGAGTTTAAGATAAGCGTGGTTTGACTTGGCTTACAAATTTATTAAATGTTATTTGACAAAGCAAGAAAAATGCTTGAAGATTGGAAGAGAAACATCGTGGTACCTTTTTATAAAAACAAATGAGACATTCAAAATTGTTTAAATTATAGAAGTATCAAGCTGATGAATAACATTACGAAAATTTGGGAACGTGTTATCGAAAGAAGTTTGGGCCAAGTTTCCAAAGTAAAAGAAAACTTATTCAGATTCATTTCAGGTCACTCAAGTATTGAAGTCACCCATCCACTTGTTGAGGAGAACAATGAAGATTTATATTGCTAAAAGGAAGAACCTCCATATGATTTTTATTGATTGGGGAAAGCTTATGATTCTGTCCAACGGGAGATATTGTGGAGAGTTTTGAAGAATAGACAGTACATGTCCTATACATTAACCTCATAAAAGATATGTATGATATGCCTTCATCTTGTATAAGGATACAGTCTGGGAAGACAAACTATTTTAACATCAACATTGTTCTGCATCAAGGTTCAACTTTGAATCCATTCCTTTTTACTTTGATTATGGACAAGTTGACAAGTCACATTCAGGATGGGATACCTTGGAGTATGTTTTTAACTGATAATATTGTGTTGTTTGATGCGATTAGAGATGGAGTAAATGAGAAGCTTGAGGTCTGGAGACGTGCATTGGAGACTAAAGGATTTCGTATAAGTAGGGCCCATACTAAATATATAGAGTGCACTTTTAATGTAAGCAATGGTGAAAGAATCGAGGTGAAGATTTGCGACGATAACATAAAGAAGAAAGATTCTTTTAGATACTTGGGATCTATTTTGCAATATAATAGGGAAAGTGACGAAGATGTTATAACTAGAATAAATGCATTTTGGCTAAAGTAGAGAGGAACCGCTACTGTTCTTTATGATAAGAAAATTATTTTCAACATAAAAGGAAAGTTTTACAAAGCAGATGTAAGACATGATATGCTCTATAGATCTGAATGTTGGCATGTGAACCATAAACATGTATAGAGAATGTCAATAGCATAAATGAAAATGCTAAGGTGGATGTGTGGATACATACACATAAAGATCGGATTCAGAATGATGCCATCAGAAGGAAAGTTGATGTAGCTCCGATCGAGGATAAGATGCGAGAAAATAGCTTAATGTAGTTTTTGGCCATTTGCAAAGGAGGCCCAGCTGATGCACCAATGAGGAGATACGAGTTTTGGGATGTTGAGCCGATTAAAAGAGGGCGAGGAAGGTCCAAGAAGTGTGGGAATGAGGCTATACAAAGAGATCGTAGTTTTTGGATCTAAGTTCGAAAATGACCCAAGATAGATCTGAATGGAGGCAAAGAATCCATGTAGCCGACCCTACTTAATGTGGGAAAAGGCTTTGTTGTTGTTGTATCTCAATCGTTAAAGAACTTCAAAATTCCTGCCATGAAGAACAATCTGTTTAAATTTCATGATTTTCCTTCACACCCTGAAAGAAAAATTGATTGATATCTGCATTTCCTCAGCTGCAAAAAAAGAAATTATTTCTGCATGTGAAATGGGAATTCCGTGGTTACCAACCATTGACATCTCAAAAGCTATATTAAATTTTCATGTGGCTGCTTTGAAGGGCGAGGATTATGATGAGAAACTTTCATTCAGGCATGCCACTTCCATACAACTGAGGTTGCTTGTCCCTTGCGTCAGAGAGCCTGAATGCGTGGTTCAGATGTTTTTCAATTGTGATGCTGCTGATGAGCATACAAATCACAAAGATAATATGTCCGTACTAAGCTCAGTTCCAAGTTAATCAAACACATTACTATATAATAATACTAGATTAAGCAACGATAAGATAACTACCTATATACTTATATTATCACTAAATAAACAAAAAAAGGAGCTTACCTCCAATATTTGAACCGCGATTACTCTTTAGTCTTCACACCAAAATTCATAATCCTGGGCTCAATCGAAAGACCTGATCTCTTCAATTGACCAACTCATCATTGTATGCACTGCTGATGTTTTCATAGTTAAATTCTAATCCAAAGTCGAGAGTTCACACATGATGCCTTGCTTTAATTTCTATATTTGATCTGACCAAATGGATCAAATTTGACCGCTTATAATGAGTGGTATGTATTCTTGACCGTTGACCTTATGAATTACGATCAACGGCTCAAACATCATTCGCACTCTTTCAATCTTAATTCAGGGCCAATATGTTGATCCTAAACCAATTATAACTGTATATACTACTGTAACACTGTTTACCTTCTTCTTCCTTGTGTATCATCAAAAGGCATGCACCGTGTATTCACCTAATACCTATAAAGGCAATGGTATATCAAAAATTAGCTAGTAATAATCTATAATTATGTTTCGAAAGATAAGGGTGGGCAATTTTGATAACGGACACGAGAAGAATATTAGGCTATTCGACTTTTTGTACATAACTTTTTCGACTGAAAAATTAGGATCCTTTATCATCCTTAAGCTAAAATTCTTTTTTTAAGCCAAAAACAAGGGGAGACACTCAGTGGTGTTCGCCCCACGATTTATTAAGGAAACAGCACACAATGAAATTACACGGGGAAAGGGGAAACAAAACAAGCAAAGCACCTACAAAGCCCACTCATCAACCAATCTCGCGTATTGTATCTCTACATTTTCCTTGTAGAAGCGTTGCCCAGAGAATAAAACAACATTCCTGCCCAGCCATATCGCCTACAAAATTGCCACGGGCCCGAGGAGCTCCCGCCTAGCTCTGCTCCAGTTGGTCACCATCGATCCGCAGAAGGAAGCCACATCGGACGTGCACAGCCAAATTAGTCTTGCCTCATCAAGGGACTCCACTGTCGTGTCGCATAATATGCACCTGTCAGAGACGGAACCCAGAAGCCTAGCACACCAATCTCTCGTCATCAATCTCTAACTACGGAATAACCAAAGGAAGAAGCCAATCCGCTCCGGGAACCAGAGACTCCATAAGAACCCGCAATCACGAATCAGAGTCTCCGACCGCGAAGGTGGGGGCCTGCAAATCCCCCCAAACGCCTTCCTTGCCGAGAAAGGGCCCAAACACCAAGCCCAATCCCTTCCCACAGTGGGACGCCCCGCATCCTCGATAGAGTCCAGTAAGGAAAGAAAATCCTCGAGCCTTTGGTCCGAAAAGTTAGATGAGAAGGCTGGGAACCAGTTACCGTCCGACCAGCAAGACGCAACCCGTGCATCCTTATCAGCCGCTAGAGCAAACAGGCGAGGGAACCGCGAGCACAGAGCCCCCCCCCCCCCCAGTCCAATCATCGATCCAGAAGTTGAAAGATTCGCCATTTCCAAGCATCGACCTAAACAGAGACAAATATCTGGAGAAGAACTCCACCACCCTGATGCAGCGTGATCTCGAATTATAGAGCCAAATTTATTTAATTAATAAGTAGTCAATTTTATTTACGTTTTTAAGTTGTCGTAATTGTCTAATTAAATAATTGAGATCGCATGTGATCTCAACGTTTATTCGTAGATTTAATTTGGTCAATTAATTAGTTAGAGTCTAATTAGGGTAATTAGAGGTCAATTTGAATTTTAAATTTTGTCAGAGTCAAATTAGGATAAGTTGGTTGTCAAATTTTAAATTAATTTCTATTTTTGTAACCCCATCTCTCCTATATAAAGAGATGGTAGTCCAATGTTTTTAGTCAGTCAAGTATGAATCAAAATTGAGATTTTATCTCTCTCCTCTCTCCCTTTTCCCTCCGCGGTCTTCGCGTTCTTCTTCTTCAACCCTCGTTACCGAAGAGTTCTTCTTCTTAATCCTTCCAATTTCTTCTTCTCAAACCCTTCTATTTCTTCTACCAAACATCCACCATAAAAAGTTTATTATTTTCGTCGACGCCGATTCAATTTGCATCATTTGGTATCATAGCGGTTATGGAGTCGTTCTCACGATTCCACGATCCTATCGTATATTGGCGTGTGCAATTTGATTTGAGTTGCCTATCTCCGGATTCGCGTACACGCGCACGACGACACAAGTTCAAGCAACATCTTGTCTCAAGCATTAAAGTTCAAGAATGGATGGATGCGCAAATCGATGAAGATTCGCCGGTCGACAACCAGAATCCGAACGTTGTACCTGCAGTTCAAAGCGATTTCAGCCAAACAAATGAAGATATAGGGCCGATCTTTGATGAAAGTGCGGACGAAGAATCTGATTTCGAAGTCAAAGTTGCTGTCCAGGAATTAAAATGTAAAGAAAACGAAGATTCGGGGTCCATATTCGAGGAAGAAACCTCGGGTGGCAGATACAAAATCCTCGATGCGCTCCCAGTTGGAACTCCTGTCCAAGCGGGTCCCCATTCCCCGCCGCCGGGCCACCCAGCCGCACAGCACAGCAGCGCGCAGCCGAGCAGCGGCCACCCAGCGTCGCCTTCCGCCAGCGGCCCATCGCCAACAACAAACCCCTGCGCCTCCTCTTCCCTCTCCCCAACGCGCACACCCCCACCCCGTCTCCGCGCGCCTGCCCACCCAACCGCGCAGCGCAGCAGCGCGCGGCCGAGCGCCAGTCGCCCCGCGCACCAACAGCGCCCTCGCTCGCATCTACGAGTGTCGTGCGCCCTCCACCCGGTGCCGCGCGCGAACCTGCTGGCCACCTCCTCACGTTCCAGCGGCGGCGGCGACTCCAACCGCGGCCCGACCGCGCGCAGGCGCCTTCCATGGCCGCGCTCCCTTCTGCGCCTCGCAGCGCCGCACCAACCCTTGCGGAGCCGCCTTCTCCATCCGCGCGAGATGCGCTCAACGCCTGGCAAACCCTAACCAAAGGGCCGAGGGTGACGGGATGTCAATCCCGTGGATTGTGGGAATGGAGCTTAAGTGGGAAAAATTGCAAGGAAAAATCCCGAGGATCCCCTAATTGCAGAAAGGCCAAAAGCAATAGGAAAGAAGGGAAGATTGAAGAGGTGCGAAAATTACGCTCAAGACCCTAGCGGCAGAAATATTTAAAAAAAAGGGCTACAAATCAAGAATCTGGGGACCCTCCTTATCCTAATACAACATCTCCAATGACGCACCTACATCGAGCAATTCGTCGGGAGACGAATTTTTTAAAGCGGCGGAGAGTTGATGCAGCGTGATTTCGAATTATAGGGCCAAATTTATTTAATTAATTAGTAGTCAACTTTATTTACGTTTTTAAGTTGTCGTAATTGTCTAATTAAATAATTGAGATCGCATGTGATCTCAACGTTTATTCGTAGATTTAATTTGGTCAATTAATTAGTTAGAGTCTAATTAGGGTAATTAGAGGTCAATTTGAATTTTAAATTTTGTCAGAGTCAAACTAGGATAAGTTGGTTGTCAAATTTTAAATTAATTTCTATTTTCGTAACCCCATCTCTCCTATATAAAGAGATGGTAGTCCAATGTTTTTAGTCAGTCAAGTATGAATCAAAATTGAGATTTTATCTCTCTCCACTCTCCCTTCTCCCTCCGCGGTCTTCGCGTTCTTCTTCTTCAACCCTCGTTACCGACGAGTTCTTCTTCTCAATCCTTCCAATTTCTTCTTCTCAACCCTTCTATTTCTTCTATTAAACATCCACCATAAAAAGTTTATTATTTCCGTCGATGCTGATTCAATTTGCATAACACCCCCTTCCAGAACGAGGTGGGAGATCCCACCTGAGTAGTAGCTACCGGAGGTGACCCATGGACCCCGTATATTTTGCGCAAAACTTTGCTGCAAAGATCCTCCCCCGAGCCTCAAATTCTGCTAGCCCATTTAAGAAGAAAAGCGTCATTCATATGCTCCAGACTCCGCACCCCCAACCCTCCCTCTTTTTTGTGCACCGTAATTTCTCCCCATTCAACCAGGTGGATTCCTCCCGACTCCTCCCCATGCTTGCCCCATAAGAATCTCCGCATAAGTTTCTCAAGGCGGCTATGGATCCCCTTCGGCAGCCGACGATTGGATAGGAAGTAAACAGGGATGGAGGAGAGAACCGCCTTAAGCTAAAATTTTGTGCCGACCTGTCCATAATGTACCTTAACACTCATGGGAAGTTTCATAGATATAAAGATTCAGGTCAGTGTGAATTAACTACGCAAGTTCCGCTATCAAATATGATATATATGGGTAAATATGATATATATGGGTATAAAGAGAGAGATTTTCACTTAAATTAGATCTCTTTTGACCACATAATCTTGAAAACCGTTGAACGATATTTGAAGTCCATAGCACAACACATTTAGCGCAACTTAATTGCGGACTGTAAGATATCAAGTTGGTCTGACCAAACTGAGGAGCTTTTCTCTTGTTTATGGTTGGTAACACAGTTGTCACCCAAAGTTGAGACGTCAATGCTAAAACATCTCTCTTAAACCAAGTACAATGAATGACTCTTGAGTGAAACATTCCATTTACGATTATATTACTGTCTTAGACATAGCCTTGCACAACAAAAAAATGATAGGGAGAACTGAACATTCTTGATGTACCCCTATCTATGAACAAAAGATTTCTAATAGTATAAGCATTGGATGACGCTACAAAAAGTCTAAACCAAATCATTTGCAAAAGCAAAAATTTCAAAAAAAAAGGATCTACCATATACATATTCCTATCAAAGAAGTCGGGTCACCTTCTTTAAGATTGCAAAAATTATTTTGAGGTCGGCATGCCACAAAAATGGATTAATGAACCCAACACAAACACAAAAGGAGCAAAAGTGACCACTTATACTTTCCGCCGAACATAGTCATGCTACTAACGAAAACGTATATGAATGAAAAGAATGCTTATATTTCAAAGAGAGTTAAGGTGAAGAGAATCTTTCCTCTCTTGTAATAATGCAAAAAAGGTTTAAATGGAAATATAAGTAGATTGAGTGGATACCTCGTGCTCCGAAAAGTTTTGGAACTCCATAGGACTGATGATCTTTCAATCTAGTCAAGACCGAATAAAGCCACCTGCCTTTCTTTGGGCATTGTGGTAGCAAGGAAAGCACTTGTTTATCCCCGCGAAAGGTTCTGTATTGACAGTGTGGCAGTTCATGCCAAGACTTTGTTTAATGCCTAGTTGATGTAATTATGTTTTCGTGATTAATAGTTTTTAGGTGTGCATCATCGTGTTACCCAGCCTTTCCCCTTTTCAAAAAATAATGCAACCCTTAACTATTCTCGACAATTATCTATCTCACACACTACTAGTCATAATCCCTCTCCCACCACATGCATTTTGGCACATTGCCTTCCAAATCCCACACAATCAACTGTTCCACCCCTTCTCATGTTACTATTATATCCTCCAATCTCATCTTCTAATTTCTCTTGCACAATCCACGCTGCGCTAAGTAGTTTTGCATCAATCCTTGTTCGTCGTGCCTTGAAATACTTCACCACTTTCCAATGGTTGTTCTCAATACGATGTAAACTTACTTAGTAGAGCTTCTTTCTTCGTTGGAGTGAGTAGGCATTATAAGTTATAATCACATAAGATGGATCATCTCGATTCCACGATTTCGGGTAGAAGCTCACAATGACTTGTCCCATTAGGCATGAAAAGTAGAAATCAAACCTGCAGTGCAATATCGTGCCCATGCTCCCTATTTGAGTCGCAACCACCTGCTAATACGGACATGTAAGAGTGGCATCCTTGTACAAATACTTACAAATTTAAAAATAATACTAACTTACCATGATTTTGTCATCATAGCTGCTAAGCACTATATCAGTTTGATGCCCCTATAAAAAAGTATAATAAGTTCGCTACAATACATTAAAAATGTAGGGCAGTGCAATGCTTCAATTTATATCTCTATCAAAATCTACATATATGGGCTTAATCAATAGATTTTGTAACATTAGAAAATAGAGAGGTTAATCATTAAAGCCGAACCCAAAACTAACATAAAAGGTGAAATAGAAATAATTGCAGAACACGTTGCCGGGAAACACAACCGATCTATTTTGAAAATGCGGAACAATCACAAAAAAGCTGTCCAGGCTGTTTTTTTCTCAAGGATAACAAAAAGGAAAGTAACGTATTAATTATATTCTTGTCAATCATTTTAAGATCAGTGTTGATGATCATATCATAGTTCATTTCAATATAAAAGCTTTAAAGAATTAAAATGCTTAACTATTGAGTAACTGTAATGCGTGCCTCAAGATACATACATTTGAACAAGTCACTGAAAGCTATCGACACAAGGCCAAAGGGTAGAAAAAGTAAGGAGGTTCCCTTCGGAATGTTAATTTGAGCAGTCTCAATGGGACTAGACCATAAACATTTAAATGATCTCTGGTATAGGTTACCGAAATTTCAGGGAACGTTCCCAATTTACATGTTTTGGTTTTTTTGGAAGAAAAGCATGAAATTTGTAGTAAACATGTACCAAACAAAAGAACGTTTAAAGTTCAAAGCACGAAGCACGCCAAACCAAAGCGTCCTGAGTCTCTAGAGAGCCAGTTATTTAGCATCTATTAGACATGATCAGGTCACGAGGAAAACAAGAACATGAAAGAGACAATATTTATAGCTGAATGGTTCCACTGTTGTAAAAGTCGACCGGCTAGGCCGATTAATCGGCCCGACTAATCGAGTCAATGGGATAGTCGACTCGACTAGGCCTAATCGGTCATTAGTTGGTCAACCCGACTAATCGGGTCGACTAGTCGGCCGACTACAAGGCCAACTTTTACAGAGAGAATTTTTTATTTTGTTAATTTTTTGATTTTTGGAAAATCAAACTTATTCTAATATGCTTAATGTTATATCTAAAGTCAATTACTTCTTTTATTTCATTATGACAATATAGAAAATGTACAAATCAATGTAAATATATAAGAATATATGTATACAAAATGATTTAGATATTTAAAATTATTAAAAAAATTCAAACCGACTAATGGCCGACTAAATTCGATTAGTCGCCCGACTGCCGATTAATCCTTAGTCAGTGATCCCGCCAACCGAGTACCGACTACTGCTTTTTGCAACCTAGTCTGGTCCTATCCTTGATTCATTCACTAGAAACATCGAACCTCGTTCCCGAAACTATAACACAATTACGTGTATCACAAGTAAATCTCCGACAACTACTCCATCGATCTCAGTCCGTTCAATTTCGGTCCCCAAACTACCCGTACACGGACTCAAGCCCAATTAGCCGCGCTATTTACTGCCTACCAGTATCAGACGCACTGCAAACTGATGCTAAAAAATTATATTCCAACCAGACAAGCGCGTTCAGAAATCGAGACGTAGCCTAACCGGTTTTGACCCGAATCCGAGTCCAGAAAAATAAAGCAAACGGCAAATGGAAGCATATAGGAATCGAAAGAAAGAAAGTGAGAGAAGGTGCACCTTAATGATGAGAGAGATGGTACTGTGGGGGACCGGGAAGCGAGGCGCGGCACCACTCGGATCCATCGCCACCTTAAGCCCGGCAGAGAGAGAGTGCTGTGGGAGGCCGTGCGTTGAAACGAGAAGGGGCTCCACCTTAAGCCCGGCTCTCCCACGGTCGCGCGATGCACGCGGGGAAGAGAGTCGGCTTGGTGTGACGTGGTGCCCTGTCCTGTGGCCTTTGGAGAGAGGATGCGCGTGCGGTGGCGAGCGCAGTCGCTTGTGGGGAGGAGAGGCACGGTGAGGGAGTGGCCCAAGCGGAGCTGCAAGAGGCGCCGGGGATGGTGTGCTTCACAAGCAGCAGAGGTTTCGCGGCCCGGTGATTTGGTATTGGGGAAAGGGGGTATCGTGCGTGACATGATATAATGGAAATATTGCAGAATCCACCTTACATATGTTTAGGTGTATATAACAGAACTTCAAATTATATCATGTGTGCGGTTATATGTATCGAATCGAATTTTTTACCGAACGAATTAAAGTTTGCTAATCGAATTCGAATGCTTCGATTCAATTAGCAACCATAATTCGTCGCCTTAAGCTCGACAGAGAGATAGATGTTGGAGTGCAAAAAAGTCACAGCACCTTCACAACTAGTATATAATCAAAGCTGTCGAACTCCGCTTCGCACCTCGCAAGAAGCCTAATCCTCTTCCCCGGCCGAAAAAATCTCAAACTAATTGGTCGAGTTTGAGGTCGCAATTGAATCCGAAAGAACAGTTATATGACGCAAAGAATCATCCTTGACCCCTAACGTCAATATATATGGGGCAGGACCATGAGAAATTGTAGTTATATGAGATAGAATTCGACCGGAAAGGGAACCGCATCTTTGTCGGACCAATCTAAGTGGTATTGAGTTGAGAGATCACCTAGAACCATGCGGGAATCTCAGATCAGACGATGATCTATGATGAGGAGTCCATTTGGAAAGTTCGTTCGTTGAAACGATAAAGGAAAAGAGAGACGATTCCACTCCACCTTAATCCCGGCTCTCTGAAAACCCCCGTTGCTACGTGAAGGCAAGAAGACTCCTGAAGCGAGTCAAGATCCGGGTCTGAACCTGTGCCTTAACAATAAGTGAAATGACAAAGAGAACTATACATTATTGATTTACCCCTGCCTGAACAAAAGATTTCTAATAGTACAAGTGTTGGACAACAGTACCGAAAATTTTGAACTAAAAATTTGCAAAAATAAGAATTTAAAAATCTATAATACATATTCCTATCAAATAAGTCAAGGCACCTCCCAACACAAACACAAAAAGGACAAAAATGAACACTTATACTTTCCACGGAACATTTATTGACAACATAAATGAGCGAAGGAAATGTTTAGATTTGAAAGAGCGTCAAGGTGAAAGATATAAGAGAAGATGTGGAGCATCTTTTCTCTTGTGATATTGCAAAAAACATATATAAGGTAATGTAACTAGATCAAGTGGACACCTTGTGCTCCGAAAGGCTTTGGAGCTCTAGGGAGCGATGATCTTTCGATCTCGTCGAGATCGAATAAAGCCGCTTGCCTTTCTTTGGGCATGGTGGTAGCAAGGAATGCACTTGATTATCCCCATGAGAGGTTCTGTATTGAGAATGTGGTAGTTCATGCCAAGACTTTGTTCAATGCCTAGTTGATGAAATTATGTTTTGTGATTAATATTTTTCAGGTGTACATCATCATGTTACTCACCCTTTCCCCTTTTCAAAAAACAATGCAACCCTTAACTATTCACAACAATTCTCTATCGCACACACTACCAATCACAATCCTTCTCCCATCACATTCATCTTGGCACATTCCCTTCCAGATCCTACGCAACCAACATGTTGCACTCCTTCTCAAGTTGGAAGTGGATCCTCTGCAGTAATGCAGAGGTCTGCTGTAGAATCAAGCCCAGCTCAAGCCGCTCGATCTTGATCAAGCGGTTCACATGAATTCTCACGGTATGGGCTCACAAAAAGTGGGATTTCGTGTGAACCGCTCGATCAAGATCGATCGGCTTGAGGTGGGCTTGATTCTACAGCAGCAGACCTTTGCATTACTGCAGAGGATCGCTCTGACTAATGTTACCATGACATCCTCCAATCTCACCTTCTAATTTCTCTCACCTAATCCACACTACACCAAGTAGTTTTGCATCAGTCCTTGTTTGTCATACCTTGAATTACTTCACCACTTTCCAACGGTTATTATCAACATGATGTCAATTTAGTAGAGCTTCCTTTTTCGTGAGTTCAAGTAGGCATTATAAAGTTGTAATTACATAATATGGAATATCTCGATTCCACGATTCCAGGTAGATGCTCACAATGACTTGTCCTGTTAGTCATGAAAGGTGGAAATCATTCCTGCAATGCAATATTGTGCCCATGCTCCTTATTTGATTCACCATCACCTGCTAAAACTGAGATGTAAAAGTAGCATCCTGGTAAGAATAATTACAAATTTAAAAAGGATACTAGCTTGCAATGATTTGGCCATCATAGCTCCTGAACACTATATCAGTTTTATGTCCCTGTAGAAAAGTTTAATAAGTTCACTACAATACATTGAAAATGAAGGGTAGTGCAATGCTTCCCTCTACATCTCAATCAATCTCTATGTACATGGGATTAATCAATATATTATTGTAACATTAGAAAATAGAGAGGTTAATCATGACAGCTGAACTCGTAACTAACATAAAGAAGTGCAAGTTCAGAAATATTTGCAGAGAGTTGCCAAGAAACACAAACAATCTATTTTTAAAAATGCAGAACATTCCACAAAAAATTGCCCACCCAAGTTGTTTTTTCTTCAAGGCTATGTAGAAACTGTCAGGGTTATGTGTGGACAGTTTGAAAGGAACTTTTTCTTTTTTGAAAAAAGAGAGAAAAGTGGCATATTGATTATATTCATATCAATAATTTTAAGATCAGTGTCGAGGATTGGAGTTCATTGAAATATAAAAGCTTGAAAAATCAGAATGCTTAACTATTCAGTGACTGTGATGTGGGACTAAAGATAGACATTTCAATGTCACTGAAAGCTATGGATAAGAGGCTAAAGGGTAGAAAAGGTAAGGAGGTTCCCTTGGGCTTGTTTATTTGAGCAGTCTCAATGGAACAATCCCTTTACAACATATCTCGCTCTAGACCATAAACATTAAATTATCTCTGATATAGGTTATCAATATTTGAGGGGCGCATTCCAATTTTACGTTTTTTTAGAAAAACATGAAAACTGCAGTAAACCTATAATAAACATGGGAACGTTTAGGTTCAATGGACAAAGCACCTTAAATCCAAACGAATCATGAGCTTCTAAAGAGCCAGTTATTTAGCATACATTCGACATGAACAGGTCATCAGGAAGTGAGCAGATAACTTGATACTTTGAAAATAACAGCATAATCTAATCACGGTTTCTCGATCAATATTTAATTTATGCCTGCATACTTTCATAAACCATATTTCATGTATGCCTTCATATATTCATGATCTATATTTCATATATGTCTTCATACTTTCATTATTCAAGCAATATTACCCTCATATTCATATAGGATGCATTTTACTAACCATCGATCGATCACTATGATTACATAATGACAACATCAATGAGTCAATAGTGAACTTTCCATAATGATTTAATCCGACACCCTCGGAAGGTGCTGCCTTTTAGGACAATAATATCCCTTAGGACCCTCCACAATGGATTCTAGATGTGGCTTCCGCCTTAGCTTAGCAGTTAGGTCCATATGTCGTTACGGTGTCAATCCTTATTATACTTTAGTTTATAATTTCCTTTTTTAATCATGTATCAATATTTAACCATGACAATTCATAAAATATATAATTAAAATCAACCGGCATTTACCCTCTATATCATATATACTTCTGAGTAGATAATGTCATAACATGTATACCCTTCTTTTAAAATTAATAATATATCGAAATAACCCTTGACCGTAATTTTAATGATCTTTACAACATCTCCATATGGTATATTAATCATACTACATCATGTATATACATCCATGTCCGACTTTTATTAGACCAAATACGATGATGATATCTACCAATTGCCCTTTCAAGGTCGTTGTTTGACAAGATCACACATAGTTGAAATTTATGCAAATTTTCTATGCATAATTATCATGGCATATAACATCTTGCATAAAAATAATGGATATTGTTGAGAGTTTTATGTTCAAATATTTATTTATAACTCCTTATGGTGTTTGTCCTCTTTATGTAATTTTCCCATGGCCACTCAACTCCATATAAGAGAGCCATAGGGAACTACATAATAACAAGTTCTTCTTTTCTCCCAACATGGTATCAAATAGACGGTCATAGACTGGAGCGATGTAACCCTAGCCCCAACCATACCCCACCACCCGCCGCCCTTCTCTCCTTCATCTCTTTCTCTCTCGGCATCGCCCCTCTCTCCTCTATCTCGGTGCCTCCACCCCTCCCCTCTCTCCCAAGCTTGTCGTCAATCAAAAGAGGGAGGTTGCTTCTTATTGGGGTGCCTAAGAGGCTTCAGAAGGCTCGAATTATCAGTTTATGTGGGGTTTAGCACCCTACACAATCCGATTTTGCCATGAAACAGTAAAATCAGACTACTACAGTCACCTCTCGCACCTATGTAAGATTAAAATAGTAAGGGAATGGTTGTGGATTGAGTCTACCCATAATCATCTCCCTAATGTACGCGTAGATACATTTTCCTTCCTTGAGTCTGCGATTTCATCATGTCCTCATCAGGAAATATGTCAAAAAGTCGCAGTAAGGTTACATCCACGGGTGCTTTCAAATGTCTCGCACCCATTGTCAAGATAGATGGCACGAATTAGGAGTTCTGGATGATGCAGTTCATGAGTTTAATGCAGAGCCATGGAAAGAAGCACAACCTTACATAGGATGAGTCAGAGGACAAGACGTGAATATATGTCTCATGAGAGGCAGATGATGCCTATGTTCGAGTATAGCTACCTCGAACCGTGTTTCTGGAAATAACAAATGACATACTGAGCCAACCGACTGCAAAGGCCATGTGAGTTATCCTCGCTACTACATATAATTAAACAAGAAATGGGTCAAAGATTTTATAGCTTCAGAATGACATCTTCATGGCCAAACAGAATGGTTGACCTCTATACACGATGTATACCACTCTCAGAGATATGTTTGAGAGGCTATACATCTACATACCATTGTCATCCACTCCTCAACAGTTAAAGGCATACCGTGATTTAGTTATGATTGGGGTGCTTCTGGCATCCCTAGATTCAGAATATGTTGCAACTCATTCACAGATACTTACATATTCTACTATACCTCCCATGGAAGAGGCATATAGGATGCTGAGTTGACTCAACATCTCCTCGGCCCCTACCGCTGCACAGACTTTGTCAGTTGTGGCTGCCTCCCGTGGGAGAGGTGGTTCTTATCCATTCATAGGGAGAGGTGGCTCTCGTGGGCGTGGATCTTAGTGTTCACGCCAGCCCTGCACTTACTGTCGTCGATTAGGCCATTCCGAGGATACATATTGTTTCAAGCACAGGTTTCCACCATCTGCACGGGTCGCTGAGCAGGCTCCACTAGTTACTACCACCATAAAAAGGATATACAGAACAGTTCTTTGATGAGCTTGTTATGTGCCTTCAGGAGATTGTGCCACGTGCAGGCGCTTCTCGGATCTCCTCTTATGATCCATCAAGCTTTGACGCTTCAATATCCACGAGTGCCACAAATACCACATGCATATACTAGTCAGTCCAGACTAGATATTTCAGAATGGATAATGGATTCTAGGGCCTCACATCACCTCAATGAAGATAGCTTACAATTCAGTAGATACGGTCTTGTTCAAAATGGTAGGTCTATGGTGATTGTTGATGGGACGCATGTCCCTATCACAGGTCAGGGGGAGGTTATCCTGACTCCCTCATTGCAGTTACAGAATGTCTTCATGCACCAGAATTCTCAATGAATCTATTATATATAAGTCAAATTACAAAATACGTATATTCTCGTGACATATTTGACTATACTTCTCTTCTTTTTCTGGATATACTCACAGGCAGGGTGATTGGATGTGACCGTGAGCGTGAAGGCCTCTACCGATTAATCCAGACTTTATATGCTAGTGTTGGTTCGCTTTTGGGGGGTTCACAATCACCATATGTCTGGCATCTACAATTTGGTCACCTCCTGTTGTCAGAGATATGTCATCTCATTCTAGGTGTTTCTGTCAAGTTTGAGTTTTATTGTGAGGCATGTCAACTTGGAAAACATTACCGTCTAGTTTTCCAAGTCGTAGTGGTCAGAATTTATTTGAACATATTCATTTAGACATTTGGGGTTATAACAGTGTCCTTAATCACCAGGGATACATGTACTATCTTGTGGTTGTTGATGATATCTCTCAGGTTGTCGTGGGTCTTTTTATTTAAGAATAAGTTTGATGCCAACACTATGATTCGAAACTTTGTTCGTGAAATTTCCAATCAACTTCAATAGAATGCGTTTGGCCAGATAATGCTTTAGAATCTTGTACAACTGCTTTATCTTAGTTTCTCAGTTCATGTGGGGTTGTGCATCAGACTTCATGCCCTTATACATCATAACAAAATGGTGTTGTTGAACGCAAGCACCGTCATCTTTTAAATATCACTAGGACTCTTCTTATTCAGAGCCGAGCTCCTCACTCCTTTTGAGGAGATGCTGTCATGACCGTATGATATCTAGTCAATCACACACTTTCTGCTATTTTTGGATCAAAGGCTCCTTTCTCCCTCACGTTTCCAGAGAAAGAACTATTTTCCCTTACACCACGAGTTTTGGGATGCGACCTTTGTGCATTTTCTGTCCCCCCGTAGCGACATGCTTGCACCTCGGACTGTCAAATGTATGTTTGTGGGCTGTTATCGCACTCAGAAGGGCTACAAATGATTTGATCCCCTTCAACGAAAATATTATATTGGCGTTGGTGTTACCTTATTTGAGTCCACCATGTACTATACCACTACATGGTATAAGTAATGCCCGTCTGAGTCTGAGGAAGTCCTCCTTCCGCCACCTCCCACTACTTCCATGCTCGATGCTCATCGACCTTTCCCAACACCAAGCACGCCTCAGGTAAATTCTGAGAACTTGGTTTCTACTAGTGGCATCAATGGGTTGAATGGTGACAAGATATGTCATAGGAAGACAACAGGAAAGACGATGGTCTGTGATGGCTAATTGCACTTTGGCAAGGGAAAGAACGTGTACAAAGTATCTGCTAGTAGGACATGTGTCTCTAGATCAACTATCCATGGCTTACCGGAAATTTGTATTAAGTCTATCTATTATTGACACTAAACAAACACGCCACGATGCCCTTAAAGAAAGTTATTGGAAGCTTGCGATGGAGGAAGAGATGGTTGTTCTTCAGTCACGTGGGGACATGGACACTTGTTGCTGCTCTATAAGGATAATCGATGATCAGTTGCAGGTGGATCTTCACTGTAAAGTACATGACATATGGTATAATTGACAGATATAAAACCAGGCTTGTTGCCAGAACATATGGTGTGGATTATAGTGACATATTCTCTCTTATAACGAGACCTTCTACCCTACGAATCCTCCTCTATGTAGATGTGGTGCATGATTGGGCTCTTTTCCAGCTAGATGTTAATAACGTGTTCTTATATGGTGATTTTCAGAAAGAGGTCTACATGCAACATCCACCGAGGTTTGTTGTTGAGGGGGAGTACGTATTATGCTACATAAGGCCATTTATGGACTTAAGCAGAGTCTCAGAGCTTGGTTTCAAAAGCTCTAGTGTTCAGATGGTCCACTTCAGATCATTCTTTATTTATATAAAAGACACAACAAGGTATAGTGGTTGCCCTTGTGTATATTGAATAAATTATTGTTATAGGTGACGACATTCAAGGGGTGACGACCATTTATCTCGGGTCGGCACCCCCTGCATTTCAAAAAATATATACTTTTGTATCCGATCTGGAACTTTTAATTGATGATGCCACTTGCCTGCAACTTTATATTCGACTGAATCTTTGGTTATAAAACAGCTCGTGAAATTATTTTATCTCAACAGTTTCCGATCTGGCTTATAACGTGATCGTCTTCTATTTTCAGATTGCCAGAAGTTCAAGAAAACTGTAGAGGATATCGGTGAATATTTTGACGAGGAAACTCGAATCAAAGAAACCGATTCTGCTTCTGAACTTGGGGAAAAGTTGTGAAAACAAGAGCAGCAGCATCTGGTTTTTTTATTTGCATTTTTTATCTACCTTGAGTTTGATCAGTGAATCAAGTTCTACTTGCTGAAAGAACTGGTTCCAGGTTTTCGGCACATCGTCATGTCTGTGGTTTTCTTCAGTTCTGTTCTATTTTAGTATTTATTACTTCGGCAATATCTTCTGTTTTGTCAATGATCCCCAACCCTACGGGGGTTCAATTTATGTGTCATAATTACAATTCAGACTCAGTTGTTTGTTTGTTAAAGGAATGGTTAGAATTCTTAATACATAAAGATGACGATCACTGGAATACATTTGCATGACGCAATCGTTGGCCATAATCAACCAACTGTTTTTCGAGTTCTGCAAATCTTTTTCCAGCTTATGTCATGTTTTTCACACGATCGTATGCATATAAATAGTGTCAGAGCGCGCACGCACGTGCGTGTAGTCTACATATGTGTGTTTGTGTGTATGTATAGTATACATGCATGTATGCATATGCATAATGTAAGCATATGTATAGTGTTGATGTAGAAGCATGTATCGATCTTAGCATCGATTAGTTCGTGAGCTTGTATATAAACAGAAACAAACAAATCATACACAATCATGAACAGTCTCCGATTATCAAGAAGTCAATAAGGACACCGAGTATTTTAGCGAGAACTGAACAAAAAACTCAACTAGAGTTCATCCCAGCTCGTGATTTTAACAAACCGAATCACTCGAACCTTTCCACTATGCAACTTGCTTTCAACTCGGATGGCTTGTCCTGAAATATACCCTTTAACACTAGTGGTCATTAGTATCAGACTTCTCTTCCAATCTAGAAGAGGGACAACCATAGCTTGGGCATCCTATGTAGTATAAGTATAAAGAAATAAACCTCACAACCTCATATATATGCAATGGAGTGTGAGGTTAAATAAAGAGTGTTCTTACAAATCTTGAATGCGTAGGAGAATTGCATGAAGCATGATTTGCGCATAGCTTCTTTTTTCTCGAGGAGAGAGATGTTGTAACAGCAGAAGATCCGCTCCCCATTGGACAAAGTAGCCTTTTCGGAATTAAAACGGGTATAGATGTTAAAAAGCAGTCAACTGACAAATTTATAGGGGATTTTTACTCGTCAGATCCTATAATCTTTGCCAATTACCTCCACGACCTTTTAAATAACCTAATTCCTCTCTCGACCCCGTAAACTTGCTCCATCTTGTCCCACAGATCATGCCGTCAGTTTTAACTTTATCTGAGTCAATTGCTTGGGTTAGCATTGAGTTAATCTAACCAATAAAAATCCAATGGTGGATATTACACATCCATGTTCTTTCCAAAAGATCATCCAACGGTGGAAATCCAACGGGGGAGAGCGAACGACCTAGAGGAGGTCGGGGAGGGGAGGAGGCGGTGGTGGGGAGGTGGGCGACATCTTGGGGAGGTCGGGGAGGGGAAGAGGCGGCGGCTTGGAGGAGGTCGGGGAGATAGGCGACGGCCTAAAGGAGGTCAGGGAGGGGATGAGGCGGAGGTTAGGGAGGTGGGCGGTGGCCCGGAGGATGTCGGGAAGGGGAGGAGGCAACGACCTGGAGGAAGTTTGGGAGGTGGGCGGTGGTCTGGAGGAGGTCGGGGAGGTGGGTGATGGCCTAGAGGAGGTTAGGGAGGAGAGGAGGAGGTGCAGGTCAGCGACAGTCTGAAGGAGGTGCGGGTCGACGACGGCCTGAAGGAGGTGCAGGTCGACGATTGTGCATGAGAGGTCGAGGGCGGTGCGAGGGAGGTCGGGGACGACGTATGGGAGGTCAAAGGGGAGGGATGTCATCTTTTGTAATTTTGCTAAACAAAGAGGGTAATATGCACCTTTTTTTAACGGAATCTGGTTACATTTAACAGGCAAATGGATGGGGGTTAACCACAAGGTCTATGGGGTAAGAGTTAACAAGTTTACGGGGTCGAGGGAGGAATTAGGTTGTTTCAAAGATCGTGGAGGTAATTGACAATGATTACAAGAGCTACAAGGTAAGAATCCCAATTTATAAAAGATTTCGATCACGTGACATAACCTTCCTAACGGCTATATTTAGCATATAGTCCGGCCCCCAACGACCCTCCTCCCCCATGCCAACGGCTTCGCGCCTCACGGTTTCTCCCTCTCCTCTTGGAGATCTCTCGGGAACACCATGGGAATGCTCCCATCATCGTGCTGCTCAGGAATCCGATGATCCTCATGGCATCCCCTATCTTGCAATCTAGTAATCTTGCGAGATAGAATAGTAGCAGAGAGAGAATAGCAGGAGGGGCTGTGGAAGGAGATGTCAATTCTGGAATTGCCTCCTGCCAGTGACCCCCTGATCGAACCCTCTTCCTCCCATGCGTCCTCTTCTATCGAAGCGCCACCCCCAGAACTCCACGTATCGCCGCCCCCGACGCATCCCCCTCCTCCCCATATCGACGTGCCGAGCAGCCCTCCACCGATCAACCAATCCCCGCCTCCTCCTGTAGTCATCCTTTTGCCGTCCCCTCCGTCTCCTCGTTCGACGCCTTCTCCTCCGCCTCCTCCTCCAACCACAGCTCAATTGCCACCGCCACCGCCACGCCCTCCTCCTCCGCCGCCGCCGCGGTCGTCTTCTATAGTATCTCCTATTCACGTATCTCCCAATGATGATCCCATTGTAAGATCTCCACCTCCTCCTATTTCTGGTACTCCGACATCTCCTCTGGCTCCCCCCATCTCACTTCCACCACCAATCTCCCGACCAAATCCCCCTCCCCCTGCTCGTTTGATTGATAGGCCTCATCGGATCACTTCTAGAGATGCTTCATTGGCATCTTCTCCTCACATTGCTAAATCTTCGACGACTTCCGGACGCGGTGTTGGCCAAGCCGTGTCTATCGGGATAGTGGTCATAGGATTGTTGGCTGCTCTGGTGGCCGTTTTTATAGTTATTTCGAGGAAGAGGAAACGAAAGAAATCGGAAGAACTCGCGGCGCATTACGATCAACAACAAAATTGTTCTGTAAGATCAGGTAAATCATCAGAAATTCGAAAACCAACAATTCTGTATGATGAAACTGCCTCCTGTTATTGGATTTTCTGTTGTTGCAGATGGGTATTATTACAGGCAGGCGAATCCTCCGGGGACTTATGGGCAATATCTACCGTCGTCGGGGACGTTCGGGAGCCGTTGCAATAGTTTACCGTACGCCGCACCCCCGGAAATGGCGGTGTTGGGAAATCGACAATCATACTTCACACACGAAGATATAGCCGGCATAACGCAAGGTTTCGATGCGCAAAACGTGCTGGGCGAGGGAGGATTTGGATGCGTGTACAAAGGATGGCTGGCAGACGGGAGAGTGGTCGCGGTGAAACAGCTCAAGGCAGGGAGTGGACAGGGGGACAGGGAGTTCAGAGCGGAGGTCGAGATCATAAGCCGCATCCACCACCGCCATCTGGTCGCATTGGTCGGGTACTCCATGACCGAGCATCACCGTTCGCTTGTTTACGAGTATGTACCCAACCAGACTCTTGAGCATCATCTTCATGGTAATTGGAGGAAATGATTGGAGTGATCAAAGCAATGTGGAATTGCCAAAAAAATCTAATCTTGACATCTACATGATGTCCACAATGCAGGGAGAGGACTTCCAGTGATGGAGTGGCCAAAAAGACTCAAGATTTCGATAGGCGCCGCTCGTGGGTTGTCGTATCTTCATGACGATTGTACGAGCGTAGTCGATTCTTTTTGTTTTTTTCCTTGAATGCAAATCTCTGCGTGTGGTTCTTATGATTGTTTTGTTCAGGTCAGCCCCGGATAATTCATAGGGATATCAAAGCAGCTAATATTCTTCTGGATGACTCCTTCGAAGCAAAGGCATGACAAAAAAAAGTACTTTCGTTCAAGATACTGAGAGAAATCTATCCTTGCAGAAACTAATGAACTTACAACGGCAGGTTGCAGATTTTGGTCTCGCGAAATTAGCAGATAGTACTCACACTCATGTTTCGACGCGCGTCGTGGGGACGTTCGGGTGAGTTGTAGCTATGAACAAAGGTCGTCATGATTTGTGCGGGAAAGTTTGGATCATGTAAGATAGTTTCATTCCAGATATATGGCGCCAGAGTACGCATCAAGCGGGAAGCTGACTGATAGATCGGATGTTTTCTCGTTCGGGGTTGTGCTTCTGGAGCTCATCACCGGACGCAAGCCGGTGGACGCCTCCCAGCCGCTGGGTGAGGAAAGTCTAGTTGAATGGGTAAGGATCTTTGGTCTGGGAATTTAGTTTGTGATAGATTGGTGTTTTCATTGTCATATCAGTTTGATCTTTTGAAGTCGATGGGGGAAAGAAGGATTAAATGTTCAGGATGATATGAATTCATCAGAGAATATTTGCTAGGAAAACCGCCACTGTTTTTTTTAATCTGAACTGCTTACTCAAGTGTGGAGATTTCACGAGTTCTTTCTATGCAGGCTAGACCACTTCTGATCAATGCCCTCGAAACCGGAAACCTCGAAGGGCTGGTCGATCCGAGGCTCGAGAACAATTACGTAAAAACCGAGATGTTCAGAATGATAGAGGCAGGCGCTGCTTGTGTTCGACATTCAGCTGCGAAGCGACCTCGTATGGTGCAGGTGACAAACATTTTCGTCGAATCCGTTGATTGCTCTTAAAATTCATCTACATCCAATCCTACCAACATTGACAAATTTATTACCTTGAGCACCAACTGACCATATGCCAATCCAATCTTAGGTGCTGAGAGCATTGGATAGCGCGGGAGAACTATCAGATCTATCGAATGGGGTCAAGTACGGCCAGAGTACGGTATTCGACTCCGGTCAGTACTCCACTGACATCCGACAGTTCCGGAAAATGGAATTCGACGCAGACAGCTACATCTCCGAGAGGAACTACACCGAGGAGTACAGCAGCAGCACAGCAGAGAGAGATGGGTACAGCTCCGGCGAGGTGCCGTATACGCCACTGAATGCTGGGAGGCACAACACAGGCGAGTACAAGAGTAGCCATGAGTTTGCACATGGACTCCGGTGACGCCTCTAGATACGACATACATCGAAATCCATCGCAGCTGTGTGTAGAGATCGTATAGATCGACGATCCTATGCTAAAGAGGCTGGCATTGGTATACATAGAGATCTGTAAATACACAGGCGTGAAGTGAGTGTTCACTGACAGATTATCTTCGCGAACAATCTCTTCGAGACGACTTGTCAGATTTCGTTGTAGCCATTTTGGAGCCAAGTATCTGGTCGTGCGAGATCCGAAGATAATCAGTGAGCCTATATGGTTAGCTTTGTTTTTTATGTAGTTAGTCCTCGCTAATCGTTACCACTGTACATTGATTTTCCATGGCATAATTTGGAGTAAGTTAAGGTCATTCAAGTATTACATTGTCGAGATTTGATTGAATTGAATCGAATGTAAACCGTTGTACGATCTAAATCTGCTTGTAGCGGTTGAACATCAGTCTTGAGTTTCAAATGCAGTGCTTGAGAGATGGAAGTCACTGAAGGCAGGAGTCATGTCAGCCGTCGTTGATCCGACAATCAATGAATACATATGCTGCCATTAATCCAGATATTGATGATCTCATATGCTACTGAGAAGGAGAAATCGAGCATGAGATTATCTGATGAGCAAAGGGATGTCTGCATTGGACAGATAGTGTGTCATGAGGTTTCAACTAGAACAACGAAATCAAAACGACGCGAGCGAGTAGGGAGATTGGACGGACAAGATGCTTTCACCCTGTAAAGTCCCCTGTAGTGGGAAGGAACAAAGCATCATTACATCAATCGAAGGAGACCCCACTGCAGGAGGCCCGAATTCCTCGAAATACAAAGATGCAAAGATATTGTTGTTGAGATGCCTTGAATCTGAACACATTTGGTCAGCTTGATACTTCATAGAGCCTGTTGTGCGTCCCTTCTGGAACAGAACCCATGACGATGAAGATTCAAACACCCAGTCAACTACAAGAAATCAACCACAGTAAGTGGAAAATTCCCACCGGACCAGTGTAGCGAGGGAAAAAGCTACGGGCAAAGTGAGGTCCTGTAAGAGAAAACATGAGTACAAATGCAAGAGCCTTAAAAGGAGGCGACTCTCTCCCACGCCTTAATCCTACAATGCATATATATAGGGGTAATCGGTAAACAGATCTCCATAAAATTTCTCAAACATTCAGTGTTAATTAATAGCAGAATTTGACATTAAAACTTCCAATTTTCTCCACTAATCAGCAGCAATTGATCAGCACATACATGCAAATTAATACCCCTCAATTCTCAATTTGTTAGTGGAATTTCAGCACCACATACATGCAAATTAAGCAAACTCAAAACCCAATTTTTAGTCATTTTTCACAGTTTGAACAACAACTGAAATTCAAAAATTAATAATCCTTCGCAATTCTTCCAAAGAATGGAAGAGAGAAGAAAATAGAAGAAATTTCATGAATTAGCAACAAATGGGAGATATTGTTAGGGGTGCTAATCAAATCGAATACATTCGAATCCAACTAGATTCAGATTCAATTCATTATAAAATTTTTGAATCCGAATCCGAATCCGAATCGAATATTAAACGAATTTCTAATCTAGATTCAAATTCAATTCATTTGGAGTTTCGAATATTCAAATTCGATTCATTTTATATCAAATTCTAATTTTATTTAATAATGTAACTAATAATAGAAAATTTTATATTAATAATATTCTAAGTCTCAAAGAATTGAATAGACTTTGTGATACTAATTAGTGAAAAAATAATTAAGATAAGTAAAAAACTTTTAACATGAATGGTGAAATTCAATAAATGATATAAATTACATTAAAGTACCTAACTTTTGTCCTTCTTATATGTCTCTTGCAATCCTCATTTACCTTTTTTTGTACCTATGGTGAATTGAATATATAAAGAAAAAATAATTATTGACATCTTGATAAACCATTGATCTTTTCTTTTTGTACCAATGATGGAAATTCAATCAATGCATCTCCACCTGTTAACAAACACTCCACCAATTTTCTCATTCTCTTTGGTAAATTATTCACAAACCATTGATCTTTTCTTTCTATCAATCTTGTTAATTATTTTAGAATTCAACTTTTCTATTTCTTTACCTTCTTCTTCCACTTTTTCATTAATATCATCATCATACCCAATAACCCTCTCATGGATACTATCTTGAGAAGATGGTATGTTTGAATTAGACTTCTAAAAATAAAATGAAAAAACATACTCAACTATATTTTAAATTCCATACCAATATAGAATACAAAATATAGATTAATAGATATACATGTCCAAAACAATAACCAGAAGATTGTGTTCCACATTTCTCTAAGAATCTTTCATATATTGCCCCCCATTGTGACCTATCTCCATGATATCTAAGAAAAAAGAATCACTAAATTTCATCAGAATCATAAAAGGTCGACGTGAACTGACTTATGGAGTTGAATCTCGCATCTGAGGTGTATAAAAATCGACAGATCTGACTAAGAACTCAGTTGGTATGGCTCTAATCTTTAATTTTCTATTATGTAACATTTTCTTCTACATCAATCAGTAACAGTTCATACTTACCTCATTTCAATGCATTCTTATAGGGGCATAGTTGGGCTTATTAAAGATTATGATGATATTTCCTTCTTGATAACTAAGTCTCCTTATAATCTTGATGAGAAATGGAATTTAGTTGCATTAGTTGCATCTATGATCTTTTGCACATTTAGTCATTTAGGCAAAGCTCAAAATCCATGAAATTTGTTCATACCTTAATTGTCTCTAAGATATTATTTATATTCAAATGCTTGATTGTCCTTATCATAAGATCTGGATATTATGGCAGATGGTAGGATTAAGAGTGTGATTAAGAAAAATATTATTAGAAATTTGAAACCTATGACATCGGGATGGCTTTTAAAAATTTAGTATGTGTTAGTTTGTAGATGATGTATTTTAAAATAACATAAATTATTTGGATAGAACCCAAATCTTAAGTTTTTAGGGTAAAAGGGTGAGTGTGGTAATACAAGTAGTTGCGGGGGTGATGGAGAGATGATGTCGACATTGGTGAGTCTAGAACTGGTGTCGTTGTCGACGATGAGGAAGAGTGGGAGCTAGTGGTGAGGCTGGCGATTGGGAGGTTAGCGTTGTCAGTGGTGGGAGCGAGCAGGAGCGGGAGACTAGAGCCGACGACATTGGAGAGAGCGAGAAGAACCAGGAGGCCGGAGCCGACGACGTTGGAGAGAGCAAGCGGTAGCGGGAGACTGGAGCTAGCAATGTTTGAGAGAGTGAGCAGGAGCGGGAGGTTGGAGTTGGCGGCGTTGGAGAGAAGAAGCAAATGTTAGGGTTTTTTTCTCATGAGTGACGAGGGGAGAAAGAGAATTTGGGGGAGTAAAGATGGGGTATGATTATGTAATAGGCATCCCAAAATTGGGATGTTTAGAATAAGATGATGAATTTTTTATTTATTATGTTAAGTTGTGTATCATTTTTGGGGATTTTACAAAATATATACTACATATATTTACATATATATAATGCTTCGTACATATTATATACGTGTGTGTATCGAATCGAATTGAATTTTTATCGAACGAATCTAGGTGAATTCAGATTCGATTCATTTGGGAATCGAATCCACAAGTTAAATTCAAATTCAGTTCATTTGATTTTGAATCGAACTTTTTTCAAATTTTTATCGAACGAATCTTAATCGAATTCGAATGATTCAATTCAATTAGCAGTCCTAATATTGTTGTAGATGGAGCAAATGGGGAAAGGGTCTTCTCCCGTGGAGAAGAAGAGAAGATGAAAAGAAGAAGATAGGGATGCCAGAGAGGGAACTTTTTGGTGATATAAATAAGAAAGAGAGGAGGGAACGTGTTAATTTTTTTTAAGAAAAGGGAGTTGTTGAAATTTGAGGAGGGAGGGTGACGCATGTGTCCCCTTACCTTTTTAACTTTTTATTTCTATTTCTTATAAAACACTAAAGTCACCGTAACTCTCATCTTTGATCTCTGATTTGGATATGTAAGGACTCGTTTTGATCGTCTCGGATTGATGATTAAAATGAATCTAATATTCATATTTTTCTGAAAAGATAAGTTCAAAAGTCATAAAATACTATTTCAATTTATGATTAAATTTTACGATTAAGACCGATAAAACGATCTCTGATCAACAAACGGTTGATTCCATTGGTTCTGTTTCCTCGAGACAGAATTTATGATAGTGCCGTTCGGATCGCATCATTGACTTTTCCGGTGACATGAGGTTCAATGTGATCGATTTTTAGTTAATCACATCTCGAGGGATCCGATTCCTAATCTACAGATTGATCCGGGCTCATTCAATAAGGATTTTTTTTAATAATTATTAAAAAAATCGAAATTAATTAAATATGCATGAAGTAAAAAAAATTAAAAAATGTGTATTGATCGGCACCTGAGGTGCCGATTTGGAAGTCACTCGTTGGGACCCGGCTGAGGTGCCGATTTGGAGAGGGACGCCAATGGCTCTCTCCCAAATCGGCACCTCAGGTGCCGATTTGGGTGGCAGTTGGAAAATTGCCAACGGTCCCCTCCTCCCCATTCTTATATAAACCCTACCCCATTCCCTCATTTCCTCACACTTCCATCCCTTCTTCTTCTTCATCATCTTCTTCCCTTACTCCTCCTCTCTCGGATCTCTCAATTCGTATTCTGAAGCACGATTTCGTCTCTCAATCTGCTAATCTTATTCAAGCAAGAATAAGATTTTTTTTGTAGACATATATTTGTGTTTTTTGCAGGTTTTTATCAGTGAAGGCAATATAAATTTTTGGATATCGATTATATTTTTTGAGGATAACATTTCTATTTGAAGACACGCGTCTTTCATGTAACTTTACTTGTACTAATTTTTTTGTGATTTTAATTAATAATTAGATGTGCAAAATTGACACTTAATTTAAATATATATTTAAATTAATTCTTGTAAATATTTCAATGGAAATTATTTGTGTTATAAACTTTGTACGAAGTACCCTAAATAAGTTAAAAAAAAGAACTGTAAATGTAATATGATTTTTTAATGTCAATTACATTAAGGTTAAACATTTAGATTTAGAAGTACCCATTTAGATTTAGAAGTACTTATAATCATGTTAAAATTACTTCTCATTTAGATTTGGAATCGAGCGTCGGGAGGGTCTCTATACAGCGCTGCCAGGACTCACGGTGGTGAGCACCGATGAGTCCCCAAGACCAGACTTTTGGATTCCATCTCTGAGTTATTAGTATATCATTTAAACAATCGATTAGTAGAGATGACATTCTAGTGAAATATAAATGATTGTTATATTTAAATAAACTAATCAAATCATGTATTTTATTCGTATAGATGGCTTCCAACACTGCTCATGTCCTATTATATTGAGGAGGATCGGTTCATGTCTCTGATGACCACGTAGACTATATTGGGGGCAAGAAACGGATGGTTATATTACCATGCCAATTAACATACATTGGTTGACTGGCTCGAGTATCTGAAGCCGCTGATCTCCCGCTCGACTAGTATATACTTACATTAACGTGTAATTGGTTGTATTAGGGATCAACATTCTTTGCAGTACTGATTCACGATGAAGAATCCACATTAGCAATGTTGAGTTCAATCATCGGTGTGTGATTTATTCATCTTTTCGTAGAAGCTACTCCCTTTGCTATGGAAAATATGCCGTCGTCATCGAGGTAAAATTAATCACATTTAATTTACGGAATAATGGTATATTTTTTTATTTAAACGCACAAATATGTAAATGTCGGAATAATGGTATATTACTATCGTCATGCGTACAACATCTTCTTTTATCCCATACCAGATAGACATTATTGGGGAGAAGAAGACGCCACTATTATGTTACCTCCAAAAATTGGGAAGAGAAATGTCGGAAGGCCTATATAGGGAAGAATTAGAAATGAAATGGATGAAATGTGCGTATGACCGAAATTATGTAAAATCTGCAAGCAGCCAGGACACAATAGATAAGTTGTCCACACAGAACATAGGAATACATCGATCTGTAAGGACATTTTAATTACATAATTTACATTTCATTTGCATTTTAAATTAATAGTTAATGTTTTCATGAAATTTACAATTGTTAATGTAGATGACACAGATGGACAGAGTTCCTGGACCAGTAGATACCTCTGTATTGTATATGCAGAATGAGCATCGATCGTCACAACCTACTAGCTCGGTATGTAATTTCTTAATTATTTAAATTTTCTATTTGTTAATAATGTTTCTTATTTTTATTCAAAATATTCTACATATTCGATTTGTAGAAGACATTGAATTACTAAACAACATTTCTGACAAGAAGAGTGTCGTAATAGAACAATTGTTAGAAGCGTCTGATTTCTCATGTGTGGTGAACATGATAAGAGTTCAAATGGATCCTTCGTTACTGATCAATTTGCTAGAGAGATGGAGACCTGAGACACACACATTTCACCTACGTTTTGGAGAGGCTACCATTACACTACAGGACATGTGATTAATTAGTGGACTGAGAGTTGATGGTCTACCTGTCACTGAGCCAGATACTCCGACAGGTGGATGGGATGCAATGTGCCTGAGTTTGTTAGGAGTAGTACCCACTAGGATAAAGAGTAGAAAAGTGAAGCTGTCATGGATACACAATGTCTTCTTCAGCACCGAACATCCGCTGTAGGATATTGAAGACGAACAACAAGCGGCTCGTATGGTTAGAGCACTAATTTTCTATCATATAGGATGTAGTGTTCTTGTAGACAACAACAGAGATATGGTGCCTCTAAGGTATGCGCTATCGAGTTAAAGCTAAATTTTTCATGTGTTATTGCATTCTTAGAAATAACGCTTAAACAATTTTTACAGATACCTATTACATTTCCGTGAACTGGAAGATTGCGCTCAGCTTGCTTGGGGGGCTGCTGCTTTGGCGCATATGTATTCGGAGCTCGATAGGGGTGCAAAGATCGGCACGTCTAGGATATACGGTTTCTTCTCAATTTTACATGTATATAGAGTACTCCATATGTCTCGTGTTCTCAATCGTATTTTGTTTATTTATGTCTTATATTCAAATATTGTTTTGGGCATGGGCGCATGTACATATTGGAAGACCAATAGTACGTGCCGATGCTCAGATCAACAGAGGTGCATTAGCATTGAAGTGGATAGGAGTGCGCAGTTTTAAGGAGAACGTTCATATGGCAACACTAGCATTCTATCATAATGAGTTGGATACACAACAATCTCATCAGGTAAGAATGACGATACTTCCCACATTTTTTTAAATTATTGTAAATGATTATATATAATTTTTTAATAAAATAAGATGATTGGGACACCATACGTCGATGGGGAAATAGCACAACTACATCCTATTTGCAGAAGTGGTCAGGCTGTTTGGATGAGTCGAGTGCCGCTTATATGTTATGATCTCGTAGTGATGCACCTACTTGATCGCGTGATGCGTCAATTTGGGATGCGACAACATATTCCCGCTTCTGTTGAGAGGATAAATGTTGTATCTCGACGTAACAAGACCCGAAGTGCTGACATCCTAAACTGGTCTACTATACATAGACAATACGTAGATCGTTGGGATGATAGGGAAGCTGCAGTTGTTCACGAGCACACGGATTCCAATACCGATATTTACATGCAATGGTATTGGAATATAACAAGAAGATGGATCCAGACATAGATTCCTCCTCCTACAGTAGCTTACCGACCACACGGACCAATGGAAAGACATCTGGTATGTTTAAAAAATCTATTTATTCTCTTTATATTCTATTAAATTATTCTTATTATTTTCATAAATGGAGAAGGTGGACACCATTATACAAGGAAGGAATAGTATGGATGGACTTAGACGTTCAACAGACTTACCTTCTAGCATGAGGACAACGGTCGAAATACAATAAACTTGTTCGATGAGACACTCAACATGTTCTCCTTGATCTATCCATTCCAACAATATGAACAACAATACATGCCATCACAGGAGCATCACACTTCGGGAGCATCAAGATTTGTGATTTCTTTTTTATAAATTGAAACTATTTTATTTCCTTTTTGGATGAGTGAATTTTTAAAATTATATGTTGTAAATCGTACAGGTAGGAATTACACAGAATATGGTGGGGAGGGATCGCAATCACCACCGATGTTTGGAACTTCAGGTTTTGATTAATTCTTTATGTATAATAAACTTATATTAGTGTATCGATTTTTTGATAAATAAAAACAATTCCTCAAAAATATAGCAGGACACGGTGACCGTGCATTTTCGCAAGGTCAAATAATGGAGGAGTCAATATTTGGAACCTCAGGAATGACGTCTGCGGGATATGGCGGACAAGGGTACCCGTCAATTCAACAAGGACTCGCATCTTCCAGTTGTTAAACTTAGTATTATTCTCTTAGTAGTACTTTCATTTACGTGATATCTAATTAAATTAATAACTTTCAGGTATGAGTTATATAGAATATAACACTTTAGGATCCCAATATGATCAAAATTAGATTTGGAGATTCAGGTTATAACAACTTATTTAATAAAATGACTAAATGCAACAACTAATGTGTATCTTCTGTAATATTTTCTAAAAGATGAATATCTCATTCTTTAGGATATGGAGAAGCTTTCAGTCAATCATAATTTGCAGGATCATCATTTGCTGGTCCTTCGAGTCAAGGGTATAGCGGGCTGGAATTTTCGCATATACAACCAGGATTCGTATCTGCAGGTTATTATAGTTAATTTATTGGGATTATTACCCAGCAGACCCTATAATCTTTCAATATTACCTCTACGACATTTGAAACATCGTAATTCCTCCCTAGACCCCGTAATCTTACTCCATCTTACCCCACGAACCATGCCGTTAAATTGACACATCTTGAGTTAACTCGGGTAGGTTAAAACTGAGTTAATCAAACCATATAAAATCTAACGGTTGAATTTATTTCTCTCATCCCTGTTCCTTCTTCTATCCTCTTCTACACCTTCCCTTCCCTTCCCCAATCCATCACTGAGACAAAACCTTAAAACACGTCAACGTCGAGGGCACTTTAACATGGGTGGAGGTTCTCAGCCTGGGAGCATTTCCATCGGTGCGCGGGGGGTGAGGTCGGGAGGCAGTGCGTGAAGGGAAGAAGGTTTGCGGGGGTCGAGGGAGGAGGTGACATGGGCTGGAGGGGGGAGGTTCTCAGCCTGGGAGCAGTTCCATCGGTGCGGCGACGCCGAGGGGGTCGGGGCGGCTGGGATGGGGGGTCGATCTTGGCGGGGGTTGGTGGGCGGGGGGGGGGGGGTGCAGCGACGCACCGGGGAGGGGGGAGGGGCGGCCGCCTCGAGCTCTTCAGCGGCGCATCTCCCTCGCCGCACGATCACGGTACCCCCCTTGTTCAAGCACCTGGCGGCGCCATCATTCGGCAACGAGCCCTAACAACCTCCAGGTTGCGCACCGTGCTCGCATAGGTGGAAGGGGAGACATCCACGCGCCTCAGATGCCCTGTTGTATCGGTGCGCAACCCCCGAGCGCCCCAGGCGCTTGCTGTTGCACCGCTCAGTCCCTTACGCCCAGCGGCGCGATCTATGCACGAGATCTCTTCAGTTGTAACCATGGGATGAACCTCCTGTTCCGCTGCGAGATCCCCTTCATCCAAGCATCAGCGGGCTTCTAGCATCCCCAGCAACGACGTTACCGATTCGAAGGGGGTTTCGGGGGTGTGGGGGTGCAGCGGCGCGCCGGGGAGGATAGGGTGCAGGGCTCGTCCGGGGGGGAGCTGTTCGTCGGCCGGAGGGGAGAACAGGGATGGAGGAGCTGTTCGCGAGGGGTTGGCGTTGACAGAGGAGCGGCTCAGGGAAGATCAACTCTTATGAGATGATGTAGTGGCATTAAATGTAAATTTGATAAACAAATTGGGTATAATATAAATGAACATAACGGAATCAGGGTAATTTTAACGGGTAAATGAACGAGAGTTAACCGCAGGGTCTGTAGGGTAAGGGTTAGCAAGTTTAAAGGGCAGTGGGAGGAATTATGATGTTTCAAAGGTTGTAGAGGTAATTTCGAAAGATTTTAGGGTCTGCTGGGTAAATATCCCTAATTTATTACATTGTATCCTTCTCTTACTTATAGTTTAATTTATGTGACATATAATGTAATTAATATCTTTCAGGTATGAGCTATATAGAGTATGGTGTTGCAGGGTCTCAAAGTGGTGAAGCAGGATTTAGAGGTTCAGGTATAAATATCTTATTGAATACAAAAACTCATTTCAGTACGTTATGTTTACCTTCTGCGATACTTACAACAATATAAATGTCTCAATCTTGTAGGACCATCACTTTTTGGTCCTTCGAGTCAATTTGACTATGGACCCTCTCAGCTCACACCGTCTACTCAATATAGTTCAGGAGATTTGCAATCACAAATATTTGATAGTGTTCGGCAAATGGAGACAACTGATTTTGATAGACAATTGTTTGGTCTACCCACGATAATACCACAACAACGTCCGGAGATGCCTCGAAGACCCTCTCTCGGAGTAAGGATCACTGAGGCTCCTCCGTTAGAGCAGCCTCGCCAGTCAACAAGTGTATGAACTTCAAGAAACTAGGAAACTCAAACAATCAAACCTCCACGGAAGTCGTCAGCTAGGCCGCATCCTCCAGGGCACATTCCAACACATTCGGAGCAAATCGCCAAGCAAAAGAAGAAGAAGACGAAACATATCAATAGTATATAATAAATTTAAAAATAGAGATATACATCATATTTTAAAATAACGTTATCGTAGAGAATCGAGACAAGGAGGAGGTGCAGAAGGAACAGTAATCCATCTTTCCACCTCCAAAGATGAGAGCACGAAGCTCCTAGTGATAGATCGAAAAGTTTGCGATAGGAAAATACTGAAAGCCTATTTAATTTATTTTGTTTTTTTAATAATTACTTACAACATTTCCTCATAGGTTCTCATTTATATGTAATAGGAAAAATAATAATATTTTCTTATTTATAGTATCGAATATGAAGTAGAATGTGAAATCGATGTAATCTGTAAATTACCCATGAGTCGATTTGGGACCTCTATCCAAATCGGCACATGAGGTGCCGATTTGGGCTGAGCGCCATGATGTGCCGATCAATACACATTTTTTTAATTTTTTTTACATCATGCCTATTTAATTAATTTCAATTTTTTTAATAATTATTTAAAAAAATCCCTCATTCAATATTAATTGGATTCTTATCGAGTCAGGCGGGCCAAAATCGGATCGGATTCGATTTTGGATTCAAGTCGTTCAGACCAGGACGTTACATCATGCACACGCAATGGCTGTGTGTTGTGGTTTTTTCATTTTTTTCTCATTAATGCGGGTCTCTCAATGGCAGGTATTTTGATGCTAGGTCCTTCAAATGTCCAATAATACTTGATATCGGGCACTCCATGGCTGGTCCACTAATAGCAAAACTTCACATATTAGCTAACTCATTAGTTGGTCCTCACACGTCCAATTAGGATTTTTATTGTTTTTCGATGTTATTTCTCAAAGATGTAATGGCCTCAAGCATTCATGTTGAAAATTGTAAAAAGGGTTGGACGTTTTCTCCTTAAATAGAGGTGTTTGCAATTTTTGAATTCAAATTCGCTGCTTTTGACCTCAAGTCAGTCTCTTTATAACATAAAATGTCAGATATGTCTTTCAGCTGAAATAAGTGCATGTCCACGCTGTCACATCCTCAAATTCCGTGATTGAGAATGATCGTGCAGACACAATAGCAGATGCTTGAGAATAATCGTTGAAGCTGACTTCAGGAGAAGTCTAGAGATTCGTGGGTATTACTGAGGCTATCCACGAGAGTCTGGAGGCTCAATCGTACATGACAATGGAGAAGCATCACACAGGACACTAGCTCGGTAGTAGAGCGCCATGGTCCATGGAGCATGTAACAGTGCGAGCAGAGCGAGTACATACAGCAGTGCAAGACATGACGGTGGATGCACGCAGCGGATACGTACACGAGCGCTGAAGGGCGGTATGCTGTGAAACAATACACATAGATGAGCAATGCGATACGATCACATATGCGTATGCACGAAGGCGCACGGTATCGGTATTGATGCGTGACGATCCAAGGTGACGTTGAGCATTGTAGGTGCTGAGTACGAGCATTGTCGAGCATGCTCGGTAATACACACAAGAGAGTGGTCTGGAGGCCACGATAGCGAAGTTCCAGAGGACTTCCTCTTAGTATACAAAACACTAAGTAAGGGTTTACTACACGAGGGTTCGGAGGCCGCGGGTTCCCTTTGGCATAAAATCGAGTGTTCAGTGGTACTCGGTAAATTATGACAAAGCCGCATCAGCAAGACTTTGGAGCATGAGTGTGCCGATGATTGGGCGGTTGATGCAGCATCAACCGTGCAGGAAGACGAAAGGACAATGAGGGAGTCGAAGAGACAAGAAGACGAAGAGTTGCTGTGGAATGCGAATGGTTGCCGAAGAACTCAAAAGGTCTATTAGTCTTTATTGTCATTATTGTAAATGTAATAATGAGTGTCATTGGGTTGCCTAAAGAAGGGTGGTGGCTCATTTGTAAACACACAAGTGTAGAGTGTCAACAACATACTCCAGAGCGAGTATCCCCTTCTAATAAGATAAAAGCTTTGTGCTCGTGCCTTGTTTGATTGCTTGGTTGAGTTCTTGAGCTTCTTGAGCATGTTCTTGAAAGTGTTCTTGAGCGATCCGAGAGTTCCTGCTTGTACTTGTGTTTGAGTGTCGGTGCGTTAGCAATTAGGTGTCCGAGAAGAGTTGGAGTGTGTATGTGACCGTTCTACTCGGGAAGGCTGGTTAGCTACGGGTTAGCTAACGCCACACAAGTCGAAATCAGTAGCGGGATTTTGACCTTGTGACACATGCCAACATGGCCACCAAGTGAGGTTAGCATTGGAGAGTGGGTTCTCGGCATGTCGTTAAAAAAATCAAGATCATTGGGTACTCGATTCTATTCATACACTATGATTCTAAAGCTCACAGGTACCTGTTGGAAAATACTATATCAGGTACCCGCTATACCATGAGTCATGACATGTTCAAAAATCCATTTGGAAAAGCTGGCACCTGGTGGTATGACTAGGGCTGTCAGGAAAGCTCGAGCTCGATGAGTTCAACTCGTGCTCGGCTCGTTAAGGGCTCACAAGCCGGACTCGAAACCTTAATGAGCCTGAGCCCGAGTTGGGTTTTATTGCTCGTTAGCTTCTTGGACAAGCAACATGTTAACTTCTATTTTATCTCAAACTCAATGTGGAAGTTTCGATATATATGTTTTCAACTTTTTATTTAATTCAGTAATTCCTGTTTGTTCTTTCTCCGAAAGAAGAAGAGACCCTTCTCGCTCGGCGTCACACTATGCTCCACTTCCACAAATGAGAGTTTTCGGTGGAACCGGTGAACCACACGAGCAGTTACGATGCATGGGGCAGAATGCTCGTAGTACCCGCGGAAGCCGCAGTGGCAGGGAAGGAGCCTAAATCAACCCCCTTCCACCCCCTCTGGCTTCGATGGTAGGCCTACGTGGGAGCATTGCCCCTCATCAATTCTGACCAACATGTGTGAGAGAGACAGGAAGCTTCTCCTCGGTCGAAGTGGAATGCGAGGCGAGACTAGGTGAGGGCAGCTGGCTGTTCATTTCAGATTCAGGACGCCTCGGGGGACCGTTAGGCTAGTCCACCCCACCCCTCCCTTTCCCTGGAAGCCTGGCCTGGGAAGACCTACCTCGTCGGATATTGATATTGAATTCATATCTGGAGCACGGAAGGGGTATATATAATATATCAAGAAATGACATATTTGAATTATGATGAATATTTATTCAGACCTCCTAACCGGACTAAAAAAAAGAACAAAAACAAAAGAAGAGGGGATTGCATAAAGAAAAGGCCTTTTCTTCCTTCAAAATTATGCACCTTGACTGAAGGACAACTTTTTCTCTGAATTTAGTTGAGATGCGACATTTAGTCCAGTCATTGAATAAGTGATGGTCAAAAACCTAGTTGAAGAGTAATGATCATACCTCTGTAATTACGGTGGGTGTGCTGCTGTAGTTCTTTTTGTAGTCCTTTTCCTCTTCGCTCTTCTGGCTAACTATTCTGAACGCTCAGCTAAGAGCTCTATAATGAGCTGAAGAAGGCAAAGAAGCGTATCGAGGCATACAAGGCCGGTGTGAAACCAAATTATGATCGTAGGTCGACAATTCACTTGTGGAGATCAGGTATTACGAAGCTTCACTTCCAGGTAAACATGCCCAACCAAAGGCAGACCTTTCCTCGTCTTATTCCATACATTTTCCCGATTCGCAACTACTATTTCTATAATTCTCTTGATTTTCTCGGGGGTTCCAAAAACAGCATGAAAGAGGAAAGGACCTCAGACACGTCAGTCTAGTATTTCCGGTATCCGCGGGTCTCTCACGTCAGGGGAGGGAATTGACATACATTTCCTCTTCTAGCTTAGAAGTGCTGACACAAACCGAATCATGCGAAGGATCAGACATATACGGAGTCAGGTACTTTCCTATCTCAGTACTCCAGCAACGAGTGACGAAAGCGGAAAGCCCGATAATATGACCACTTAAAAGCGAGGAAGGCAGAACCCCCAACTTCACAATGCTTTCTCTGTCTCTAGAAGATGATACCCAAGCTGAGCCATTAGCCGCTATGAAAACAAAGAAAGTCATAAAACCGAAATATATATAATTTTCTTTAGATTTTTAGGGAATTAGCTAAAGAAAGATATCAAATAGTGATTAGAGGCGCGAACACCCCTAAATGGTGGTGGCTAGATATGTGCTTGAAAATTTGATTGCCACATCAACTACCACGTAGGAATTTAGTTGATTTCTTGGGTGTATATACCAATTGAACATTACAGTTTTAACATCTTACCTTCATGTTTACAAATATTCATGAAATCTTCAAGTTTACAAAACTAACCTCGTACAAAAAGGAACCTACATCGGCACCTCCGCACCAAGATGACCTTGACCACCATAAACATGACCGAACGCGTCTCTTTGTTATTCCTCCAGGCTTATCCCTAGATGAGTGATTGTATCATGAGTACACCCTCCTTCCATTATATCTTTATCTATAGTATGCATCCTTCATCTATCAAAATAATCGAATAAAAACGAAAGATAAACATTAATGATCCATTATCCATCAGATTAGTTGACCAAAATGAAAGGGTCTGGCAAGTTAAGCAAGAGAGATTTAGGAGGGAGCAAAGGAATGGTGTCTAGAGAGGAAGGCTAAGCAAGGATGGAGCCATGAACATAACTTAACATAATAGAAGCATTTATGTAGCCTATATTATCATATTCAATTCTCATCTCACAAACCTCTAATTTTACATCAACTTTTCACAAGATATTAGCTTTAAGTGAAACTATTTTACGCTTTAAAAAATGATGCAAATTTAATTGTTATTTACATGAAACCGTCGCATGGCAATATCGATGGTATCAGCTTGACCTTTCATGAGTGGAGACTGAATGAAACATCCACAACAAAGATGTTTGCTGCCTACTTTTGATTCAACACAATTCCATTATAGTGTTAGAGTGAATCCTATTATTTCCTCTCGAACCATACCAGTGTATTATTATTTCGATTGGTTAATCATTTATCTTGATATATGTTCTATTCTTATTTTCATACAGACCTCTTTAGAGGTCGAGGTCTGCACACATCGTGTGGCATAGGGGTTGCATCACCAACGAAACTTAATAGTATACAACTTCAACTAATAGCTCGTAATGTTGCATCTCTTCAAGACCGGGACCCTTTATCATAACTTGTAACACAATTTATTTTATGTCATACACGGGCCATGATTTAAAAATTGGTTTTCATATCCAGCACACGCCAATGGACGGATATATTTGTAACACAGATAATTTACAAGGAATCTTTTGAAAATAAAAATGCGCAGGCGGGGATGAACTCTGTAAAATTACAAGTTTACAGGATCATTTTTGTAAAAACCCCATGCCACGAGGTTCCATTACACGTTTGGCATAATAGTACTAAGTTATCGTCGGCGTCATGCCCAAACAAATAGCTTAAGAAGCGAGAATCATGTGAACATATTTCCTCTACACTTAAGAAGCTTAAGTGAGCCTAATGTCAAAATATACAAGTAAATACATAAAACAACAGAACCCTACCCATATCCGATTCATATTTCCTCTACACTTAACCCTTAACCTGAGGTCGATCAATCAACACATCGGGTTACCGGGTATTAGTGTCTGTTTGATTATTGGGTTATCTCAAGGTAATCCGATTTACCCATCTGCATTCTAGGTTGGAATTCCATCATAAATCAAAGTGACATCACAACCCATTCCTTATTCCAACCCTCTCCAACCATCATAACCATCCAAACAGCTACTATTCACAGGAGGTTTACCCCAACCCATCCCATCCCATCCCAGTAACCAAGCAGACCTTAAACTCACCTCCATACTAAAAGGTCCGCCCCTCCTCGCCCTCTTTCTCATCAAGTAACGAGCGAACTTGGCAGTATCACTCTCTAGCTGGGACACCTTAAGCTAAAATGATCTACTCGTCTTTTTCTCCCAAGGCAGTCCCAACTGCAAACATATGACATCTGCGGCATCTTTCATGAAATCAGTGCAGCTACACAAATGACGGTTTGCATTCAATCAAGTGCCCCGCCCTCCGTAAGGAAAAAAAACCGGTTCTGCATCAAGAATATTGTCAACCTGACTAATAATCCATGTAGATAAGACATCAAACTAGAAAACGGCACATTGTTTTTATTGACTAATATTATCCATGTAGATGAGCCATCAAACTAGAAAACAGCACATTGTTTTTATTGACTAATATTGTATGCAATTGAATAATGAAGAAGAAATTTAACCCATATAAAAAAAGCTGTCACCAGTGAGAAACCCTTTATATAAACCACACTGTATATATGACAGGGGGCACCAGAAGGAGAACTATCTTCACAAGCATCATCAATGGGGAGAGGATTGGACAAAGATGAAGCAGCATCATTGTGGCGGCGGTTCGTCTTTTTCTCTGGGTTGTTCTTGACTAGATAGATTGTCTAGCTGCTTCTGCAACTGAAATGGTAAGAGAAAGAGAATAAAGCTTAGAGTTTGCATTATGCAAGGACAAATGAGTGCATCAAATGGAAATGTCTAAGGATGCCCTTTGTCTAGAACCATGAGTATAGTGCAACTGGATCTGACTCAAACTTGCTCCTGGATAATACAAGGCCCAAATCAAGTGACCACATTTACATTTTATCTTAGATAAGAGTAATTTTCAACATCAGTAATCATGAAAATAAGTGGTTCTTACACTTCTAACGAAAATGGCAATGAGGGGAGAAGTTTGATTAGAAAAACATCAATATATTTCAGTAATTTCCTCCTTTCTCTACATTTGAGACTTTTAAGGGTGGTTTGAGTATCATCACAAAATGATACATGACAGCAATAAGATGGTTGTTGCACTGGAGTAGCCTATAAGTTTCAACTGTGTGTATTTTGCTCGCCTAGTACCTAATGGCATTCACTTCAACAGAAAAAATGCAGCAAGAAATTGGGCATGCTATATTACAGTTAGTAATAGATCTGCACAAGGGAGGGGTTTACCTGAGCATTTTGTAATTTCAAATTTTGGATCTCTTCCGTAAAATTTGAGATGCTGAAACAAACACATGCTAGATCAGTTTATTGATCAAAATATAAAAACAAAAATGAAGAAATGAGAAATGTCGGACCGCTGTTGAAGTTCACATGCATATGCTTGCAAATTTCTTTCTCGTTTAGACACAGAGCAGAACTGCAAAAACTATCAGATCAGGTCATCAATAGTTTCTAATACTTTTATTCGATTAAACACAGATAACAAACACCAAGCACCATTTAAAACCCCAGCATGAACAACAACATTCCCAACATATATGCCTTCATTACAAAAATACCACTGAATTTATAGCCAACAGTCAAACCCAGATCACCACAAGCAGCTTGCTTGACGCGATCATGAAGAAAGCTCTCTTTCCTAGTTAGCTAATAAATTAACAGAGATGACCAGACCTCTCTAGCATTCAATGCATCTAGGGGCAGGAGCAGTCTCTCTCTAGGGGACAATGAAAGCCAAAGAGTTAATGTTCTTTATGATCGAAGGAGTCAAACTTCCCGAGGCTAACTATTCTCAGGGCCCCAGAGGTGAGGCATTCAGAGGTGTGTTAGGCATCCGGGAAAAGCCTCCTGATATATAATAGGTTGCCCAAGAGTTTAAAATTGGGCAAGTCAATGTGAAAACTAAGCCTCGTTGACACAACAACCGAGGTTAATCATTTGTTTATCCGTCTATTGAACTCATCAAGGAGTGTTGGGATAATAATCCCATATCTAAAGATGTGAAAAACGAGAACCGTCGGGATATTAGTCTCGTATCTAAATATGTGAAAAATAAGTGGTTAGAAGGTATGATTTGGTCCCAACTGTTGTTAACCTTAAATCTAACATCATTCACCAAAACAGCCAAGTTTCTTCCAACAACTGAGACTATTCAACAGAGGCTAAATTCATATCTAGTCTTATGTCTGAATTGGAGGTAAAACTCTTCTATATGTCTGAATTGCAGACAAGCTGAGACAACAAGAAAGATACTCTCTCCAATAACATCACAAATACTCAAACAATTACTTGAAGTAACTGTGCCAATCATTCTTCCTTTGCATTATTTGACTTTGATCTGAGGAGTCCCCATCTTCAATACTTTCTCAATATTCCATCTTACAACCACTACAATATGATATTTTCTGGAAGACTGAAAATAAACAATGCATTGGCCATAACATAGCACCTTCTAGAAAGATATATATTGTTGGAAGAAATGAGGGCGTTGTTTATTCCACAAACCCTAGGCTCTCTTGTATAGGAGAGTCGCCTATGGGTAAATTACATAAAGAGTTCATAAGGAAAAAAGAAAATAAGAAACAATACAAAATATCATAACCGCATAATAAAATATATATCTCTACACTCCCCCTCAAGATGGAGCATAGATGTCAATCATGCTCAGCTTGGACGAGCATTTTTGGAATGGTCCTTTAAGTAAGGCCTTGGTGAAAATATCTGCAGTCTGGTCCCCTGAGCTGACATGAGATGTGGAGATGAAATCCCTCTGAATCATATCTCGTATATAGTGACAATCAACCTCAATGTGCTTGGTTCGTTCATGAAATGTTGGATTATTGGCAATAAATATAACAGTCTGATTGTCACATTCTAGCGTCATAGGAAGTGGCACATCTATATATAGATCAGTAAGAACAGCTTTAACCCACATCATTTCTGTACTTAGCCCTAGATTCAGACTCTGCACTAGATCTGGCTACAACAGTTTGCTTCTTACTTCTCCATGAGACGAGAGAATCCCCAACATATACAACAAATCCAGTGGTGGACTTCCTATTCTTTAGGACATCCTGCATAATTTGCATATACGCATGCTGAGATAGTGATCTCCTTGCCTTTCTTAAATAATAGACCTGCACCTGGAGATGATTTAAGATACCTGAGTATTATATGTATAGCATCCATATGTACCTGACGTTGTTGCTACATGAACTGGCTCACCCAACTAACAACAAAGGATATATCGGGTCTGGTAATGGTACCATAGAGAAGTTTTCCAACCAGTTCTCAGTATCTCCTCCTATCCAAGAGAAGTTTTCCAACCAGTTCTCTGTATCTCCTCCTATCCACTTCGTCAGTGTCATCATCATATAGTTTCATGCTTGGATCCATAGGTGTAGTGGCAAGCCGGCATCCAAGCATTCCTGTTTCACTCAGTAAGTCAGTGACATATTTCCTCTGAGTCATCACAAGTCCTTGTTGATTCCTGGCAAATTCCAATCCCAGAAAATATCTAAGGACTCCAAGGTCCTTGGTGACAAACTCACGACTCAACATTTCTTTTGCCCTCTTGATTCCTTGTATATCATCTCTTGTAATATCTACATATACCATAATTGCAACCATACCTCTGGATGTTTTCTGTATAAAGAGGGAATGATCTGCATTGGAGCGTTTGTACCCCTGTTTTTCAAACATGTCTGAAAGCTTTTGGAACCAAGCTCTAGGACTCTGCTTAAGGCCATAGATCGCCTTATGAAGTCTACACACCTGTGAATACTCCCCCTCAATAGCAAAACCAGGTGGTTGTTGCATATAGACTTCCTCCTGAAGATCACCATATAAGAATGCATTCTTGACATCTAACTGAAATGGTGGCCAATCTCGAATAACTGCAACAAATAGAAGAATCCGTAAGGTGGAATGACGAGCAACAGGAGAGAATGTGTCAAGATAATCCACCCAATATGTTTGTGTAAACCCTCGTGCAACCAGGCGTGCCTTGTATCTATCGATGCTACCATCTGCATTTTGCTTGACTGTGAATACCCATTTACAACCAACAGTAGACACGCCCGTAGGGGTAGGAACACGACTCTAGGTACCTCTCGACTGAAGAAAAATCATTTCTTCTTCCATAGCTAATCGCCATCTACTGTCCTTCAAGCCTCCTGGTAATTCCGTGGAATGTTCACAGCAGATAGGGCAATAGTAAGGTTCCTGAATTCACCATAGAGACGATCAAAAGAAACCACAGATACTATAGGATATGACGCGCACCTACGCTTCTATTTACGAAGCGCAATAGGTAGATCCAAATCAGTAGCCTCCTCATCTGCCCCCTGTAACGAAGATCCATCATTAGAAATAATATTCTCAGAACATACCTCATGCGAGCTAGATGATGAGCGATGACCATGAGCAGATACAGGTCGATAGGTATAGTGGTGTGGCAATGGTGGAACATGAACTGTAATAGGAAGGGAGGACGGTGTAGGCAACCGTGGTGGTGGTGGAGGTGGTGTTGGTACCGATGATGGTTGTTGTGGAGGTGGTGGCATGAATATGGCATCATCAGTGTCAGAAGACATCAACCTATCAACTGAAGGGGAGAAGTACATAACAGACTCACAAAATGTAACATCGGCATTAACATAATATTCCCTGCGCAGCGGATCATAACACCGTACCCTTTTTGTGTCCTGGAGTACCCGACAAAACACATTTGACAACTCTAGGAGAGAGCTTGTCAACACCTGGAGATAGCTGGTGGACAAAGGCAACCGAGCCAAACACACGAGGGGTAAGTGAGAACAGTTTTGGCGGTCGATTCGTCGGGTCGGCCATGGGTCTTCCGATGATGTCTCCAAGCCTTTTGCCGCACTGTGGGCTATTTGGCTTGGTAGGAATGACACAATCTTCAAGGGGCAGCGATTTTACTATGAGAATGTTGTTGCCCACTGTAATGTTTTGTACAATTTCTGGGTATCAAACTGATGTACACTTTACTTTATTAATGAATGCTTTGGTGTGGTGACTCCCGACTCGGGAGGACTCCCCCGTATTTTTAGTCAAAAAAAAGTGAGAACAATTCCTTTTTAGGAAAAGCCACAGAGAAAGGAATCTTCTCACCCAAGACAGACGATGGCATGCGATTGATAAGATAGCATGATGTTAGAACAACATTGCCCCAGAAGGAATAAGGAGCATGACTCTGTATGAGAAGTGTCCTCATGACATTAAGCAAATGACGATGTTTTCTCTCAGCAACTCCATTTTGTTGGGAAGTATAGGCACAGGTTATTTGGTGAATAATTCCTTGGCTAGAAAAATAACTAGAGAGAGTATTGGTACAAAAGTCCAATGCATTATTGGTCCTAACAATTTTCACAAAAGCAGAAAAAATATTACAAACTTAATTTATGAAATTTTTGATAACATTTCCAGCTTCAGATTTATTCTTTAATAAGAATACCCACGACAAACGAGAAAAATCATCAATGACAACAAGGTAAAACCTGTGTCCCTGGTGATCAGGGACACGTCTAGGACTCCAAATGTCAACATGAAACAACTCAAAATTGGAGGTACTACTCCGACTTTGACGACTGGGAAAGGTAGACCGATGATGCTTTCCCAACTGACAAACCTCACATTGAAAGGACGTGTGAGGTGAAATCTGGGGCAGAACACGACATAACTTCTGAAGCGGGAGATAACCAAAGTGCAGGTGCTACATAAATGGTGAAACATGTCTAGCAGGTAGAGAGGAGATTCCGACATATGGAGGTCGAACTAGGCGATAGAGACCCCCCCCTCCCCCCGCTCACGGCCATGACCAATCACGTTGCCCGTAAGGATGTCATGATAAATAAGAGAAGATGGATAGAAAATGGCTCGACAATGTAAATCCTTCGTAATCCGGCTAATCAACAACAAATTCATAGAGAAATCAGGTGCACGCAACACATTCTTTAGATGCATAGAAGGTGTCAAGCTAATCTCCCCCTAACCTGTAATCGAGGAGTGGGTTCCATCTGCAATAACCACAGTGTATCCTGAGGAAACCTGTCTGTAAGCTGTAAATTGACCCGGTCTCCACACAGATGATGTGTAGCACAGGAATCCATAATCCACTCTATAGTATCAGATCCACTACTGCTAGTGAGAGCATAACTACATAAGTACTACCTGAGGTACTATAGGAAGCTAAAGCATCAACATTTGGATGGCTCTCAGATACCGGCGAAGGCATCGCAGGACCAGATTGGGGTATAATACCCCTCAATCGGGCTACAAGATCATCAAAGCGTTGATCCAACGAGGAAGCAACTGAAGGCTCAATCTGTTTAGCCACTCGTGCAGAAGCCAGGAATCCATGCTTGAAGTAGCATGTATCCTCAGTATGTCCAAGGCGATGACAGAAATTACATGGTTGGCGAACACAACCTCCCCTTCCTCGAGGTCCACAACCACGAAACGAAGAACCACCGTGACCTCGGGATGCTGCCATAGCTGAGGGCAAGGTTTTAAAAAACGTGAGGCGGATCGAGGCGGTTTTCCGTTATTGAGGCGAGGCGTAAGCCTCGAGGCGGTCGAGGCGTAAGCCTCGATTTATAAAGAAAATACATGTCAAAATTATTATTAAGCATAATTATATTATCATAAAACCGTAAACTTCAAATATTGACAAAATATATGATCATAAATCCTAAATTTGAATATTTTAAATCTAATAGATGTACGAAGAATACCATATTAACCATATATGCTAGTTTTAATTTGTGATTAAGTAATATTAATATTATATATTATGCTCATTGTAATATATACAGTTTCTTAAATATAATTTTACAGTTTTAATTTCTTATATACAGTTTTAATTTCTAATATTCTTACAAAAATATACAGTTTCTTAAATATATATATAATGCTCATTGTAGCGATATAAGCAATCGAATATCAATTGTTGGCATAAAATTTGTTCATACTAATTAGAAACAATCATTGTACACTTGCATGATTTCTTTGATGCAATAGTGATTGTAATATAAATGTATAATTGTATATTTATGAAATGTTATGTTTTGGGAATATATGATGATACTATAACACAATATTGCGAGTGTGACTTGTATGTTTGTAAACTCAGCCATGGCCGGTCCCAAGCCCGGGTAAATGAGGAGGGTTGCGCGTTAGGTAGCCGACAGCCAGTGTAGGAGAGATAAATTCGTAAATAGTGTTCTTAAAGTTCTTCTAAGAACACTATTTATGAATTTATCTCGAAACCGTTCGGATCTTTTAAACATGGATTTAAGCAAACAAACAGATTTCGTTGGGGCGTTCCCTACTTGCGACGCGTTGCATCGCCCGAATGCAATGAAAAATTGGCAAGGGCCGCTACATCGCAGCCTGGATGTAGTTCAAAATTTGCAAGGGTTCTCGCATGAGGAACGCATGCGGGTAAATAATCTAGTTCCGCTGCATCACCGCCCGGATGCAGTCCAAAATTTACAAGGGTTCTCGCATAGTGGACGTATGCGAGTAAAGAAGTTAGTCCAAAAAAGATTGCAAAGGAAGTTACGGATTGGTAGTTGGAATATCGGTACTTTAACTGGAAAATTGATGGAGATAGTGGATACAATGGAAAGAAGGAAGATTCATATATTATGTCTTCAAGAGACTAAATGGGTTGGAGAGAAAGCAAGGGAGATCGAGAAGACAGGCTTTAAACTTTGGTATTCAGGTAAAGATAAGGGCAGAAACGGTGTTGGAGTGGTTGTTCATAAAGATTTGAAGGATTGTGTGGTTGAGGTGCAAAGATTTGGGGATCGGATTATTTTGCTAAAGTTGGTGCTTGAAGAAGAAATTCTGAATATCATCTCAGTTTATGCACCGCAAATTGGTTTAGATGAAAGGACTAAACAAGCTTTTTGGGAGGATCTGGATAAGATTTTACAAGTAATCCCACAAAGAGAGATGGTTTGCATAGGTGGAGATCTTAATGGACATGTGGGAAAAGATGTTTCAGGTTATGCAAGTGTGCATGGAGGACATGGTTTTGGGGATAGAAACGAAGAGGGAAAAGTCATTCTGGATTTTGTAACTGCATATGATCTTTTCATAGCAAACACTCTTTTCAAGAAGAGGGAGGAGCATTTAATTACTTATAAGAGTGGCACAACTAGAACACAGATCGATTACTTTACGTTGAGGAGAAGAGATCGGTTGTGTTGCAAAGATTGCAAAGTAATCCCTGGAGAGAGTTTGACAACCCAACATCGCTTGTTAGTCTTGGATTTACAAATAAAAGGGCTGGTGAAGAAAATGAAGGTTCCTAAGATCACTAGAACTAGGTGGTGGAATCTTCCGCTGAAGCAATCAAGCTTCAGGGAGAAGGTTTTAGAAGACTTATCTTGGGATTGTAGCGGTAGTGCAAACGAGATGTGGGAGGCAGTAGCATCTTGTATCCGAAAAGTAGCCAAAGAGATGCTAGGCGAGTCAAAAGGAGGAGCTCCGGGTCAAAAGGAGGCTTGGTGGTGGAGTGAAGGGGTGCAGGAGAAGCTAAAAATTAAAAGAGCTTGCTTTAAAGCTATGTCTAAGGATAGAACAGAGGAAACTGTCACAGACTATAAAATAGCGAAGAAGGAAGCAAAGAAGGCTGTAAGCGAAGCTAAGTCAAAAGCTTATGAGGTTTTGTATAAAAATCTCAACTCTAAGGAGGGCCAGAAGGATATATTCAGGTTGGCCAAAGCAAGAGAAAGAAAGACCAAAGACCTTTCTCAAGTGAGATGCATTAAGGACGAGGAAGGTCACGTGCTTGTTCATCAGAAGGATATAGAGACTAGATGGGAGCAATACTTCCATAAACTTTTCATTGGAGAAGGAAATAGAGAGATCACATTGGGTGATCTAGCTAGTAGTGAAAGTTACTTGAATCGTGCATGCTATAGACGAATACAAAGAAAAGAAGTAGAGGAGGCTTTGAAGGTTATGAGACCTGGGAAAGGTGTTGGACCGGATGACATCCCTGTAGAAGTTTGGAAAGTTTTAGGTGAGCGTGGTTTGACTTGGCTTACGAATCTATTCAATGTTATTTGGCGAAGCAAGAAAATGCCTGAAGATTGGAGGAGGAGTATCGTGGTGCCTCTTTATAAGAACAAAGGAGACATTCAAAATTGTTTAAATTACAGAGGTATCAAGCTGATGAGTCACACTATGAAAATTTGGGAACGTGTGATCGAAAGAAGGTTGAGGCAAGTTTCCCAAATAAAAGAAAATCAATTCGGATTCATGCCAGGTCGCTCAACTATTGAAGCCATCCATTTGCTGAGGAGAACAATGGAGCTTTATAGAGCTAAAAGGAAGAATCTCCATATGATCTTTATTGATTTGGAGAAGGCTTATGATTCCGTCCCACGAGAGATACTGTGGAGAGTTTTGGAGAAGAGACAAGTACCTGTCCTATACATTAATCTCATAAAGGATATGTATGATAGGGCTTTATCTTGTGTAAGGACCCCTACGGGGAAGACTGACTATTTTGATATCAACATTGGTTTACATCAAGGTTCAGCTTTGAGTCCATTTCTTTTTACTTTGATTATGGACGAGTTGACAAGTCACATTCAGGATGAGTTACCTTGGTGTATGTTATTTGCTGATGATATTGTGTTGATTGATGAGACTATAGATGGAGTAAATGAGAAGCTTGAGGTTTGGAGACATGCATTGGAGACTAAAGGTTTTCGTATCAGTAGGGCTAAGACGGAATATATGGAATGCACCTTTGATGGAAGCAATGGTGAAGGAATCGAGGTTAAGATTGGTGAAGATAACATCCAGAAGAGAGATTCTTTTAGATATCTGGGATCTATTTTGCAACATAATGGAGAAATTGATGGAGATGTTACTAATAGAATAAATGCAGGATGGCTAAAGTGGAGAGGAGCCTCCGCTGTTCTCTGTGATAAGAAAATGCCTTTAAAAATTAAAGGAAAGTTTTACAAAGCAGCCGTGAGACCTGCTATGCTTTATGGTTCTGAATGTTGGCCTGTGAACCATAGACATGTGCAGAGAATGGCTGTAGCAGAAATGAAAATGCTAAGATGGATGTGTGGACATACACGTAAAGATCGGATTCGGAATGATGCAATCAGAAAGAAAGTTGGTGTAGCTCCGATCGAGGATAAGATGCGGGAAAACCGCTTAAGATGGTTTGGTCATTTGCAAAGAAGGTCAACTGATGCACCGGTTAGGAGATGCGAGTGTTGGGATGTTGAGCCGGCTAAGAGAGGACGAGGACGGCCCAAGAAGTGTTGGAAAGAGACTATACGAAGGGATCTTAGTTTGCTGGATATAAGTCCAAGATTGACCCAAGATAGATCTGAATGGAGGCGAAGAATCCATGTAGCCGACCCTACTTAATTGTGGGAAAAGGCTTTGTTGTTGTTGTTGTTGACTTGTATGTTTGTAACTAAAATATGCTTTATAACTTTAATATTATTATAAAAGTACAACTTTATATAGTTTTTTTATTTATTTACCTAAGAAAATGCACAACAGATTGAGGCAGCGCCTCGGGACCGCCTCACTGACTCGACCGCCTCGATACCGCCTCGGGTCTCTGAGGCTTACGCCTCAGATATCTAGACTGAGGCTATAGCCTCGAGGCGATTTTCTTGGAAAACCGCCTCGAGGCTATAGCCTCGAGGCGATTTTCTTGGAAAACCGCCTCGAGGCTTACGCCTCAATGCCTCGAGGCGCGTTTTTTAAAACCATGGTTGAGGGTGTCTGATTTGTAGTAGAAGATGGGACAGTGATACGACTGAGTCTGCGAAAAGCTTCCTCCATAGGAGGAATAGTAGACTCTGCCAATATCTGAGAACGTGCCGCCTCGTATTCTGGATCAAGTGCTGTCAGGAATACACCTACCATGGTGGCATTCCTATAAGTCTTCTGCTGCTCAGGAGTAGACGTGAGAGACATAAAGCTATACAACTTCTCAAACATCCCACGTAGGGATGCATATAAAGAGTGTAGTGGTTGTTCATTCTGTTTGATAGTGAAGATATCATGTTGTAGCTGTAAAATCTTCGTCTTGTTCTTAGCTTGTGAATACGTAGCATCAAGAATATCCCACATCGCTTTGACTGTGTGCTGATGGAGTATATCATTGGCAATTTCTATTGCCAACGTACCTGAAAGCCAAACTTTGGCGTATGCATCATCCGCCTCTCATGAGGTGTTAACCCCAGTCTTCTCAACCGGTTCTTCCTCGGTAAGAATGTGTTTCTTACCGGTAGACTTCATCATACTCATGAATTGCATAGCCCACAGTTCATAATTTGACCCATCCATCTTGATTATGGACGTTGGACCTCTGAAGGCACATGTGGAGGGAATATCCACCTTGTTCTCTGACATATTGGCTAGAGAAGACTAGGGTTGAATACTTGACTGGATTGTGTCTACACCAACATAAGGAGATTGGATTGCATGTGTAGACTCGTGCACCCAATCTCAACATGTAATAGGGCTAGGCGTGCACTTGCGCACGGGATGGAGCACACAGCCGCACTAGGCGCACGTCGCGCTAGGGCTGTACACGAATGCTGGTCTAGGTGCACCAAGCGCACCAAGTGCACGCCACACTTTAGGTCTGGCGCGCAGATACGGGGCACACCAAGCGCACGCTGTGCTTTAGGGCTGGGCGCGCACGCGCACTAGTGCTTGACGCGCGAGCGCTAGGGCACCAGCGCACAAGCGCATGGTAGAAAGGAGCAGCGTGCGGGAGAAGGCGCGCAGGAAAGGTGGCACTGAGAAGCGACGCTGGCGGCGACGGAAGGAGAAAGAGGGAGGGAGGCCGGCGGGTGGAGGTTAGGGTTAGGTTTAGGTATTCGAGCTCCGATCTAGGACCGCTGCTCTGATACCTTGTTGGAAGAAATGAGTGCGTTGTTTATTCCACAAACCCTAGGCTCTCTTATATAGGAGAGGCGCCTATGGGTAAATTACATAAAGAGTTCATAAGGAAAAAAGAAAATAAGAAACAGTACAACATATCATAACCGCATAACATAATATATATCTCTACATATACTGCTATCTAGCATGAACTCCCAAACGAAACAAGTAAATCCCACATCGGAAATTGCAAATACATTGAACATCTGTGGGTTTCTGAACATTATATTTTTCTGCATGTTTTAAACAAATATAGTGACAAAAACACTTGGTTTTGAGTACAGATTTCTATCAAAGGATTTCATGCTTCTAAATTAACGTTTTTTCCAGCATATTGACCCAAAAAACTTTAATAATAGACCTAGTTCAACCATGTAACCCCAGCTAATGCATCGGGGACCAGGTCAACCTGATCTACACTGATACAGGCTAGCCAACCTCACCCCCCCTTTCCACACACACACAAGAAATGGACAAGGACTCCCCAAAGTAGAAGACATGAACCATGAATTCTGAGCAACACTACCGAAATTGTATTATAGGTTCTACCTCAATGAACCACCTTGGGCACTGCTTGTTCATTCTGGTAAGATACACCACCTTTGGATCTTAAACCCCACCCCCACAGACAACACATAGACATAGAAAATGTCAAACAGGAAGAAATACTATTTCAAACCTGTCTTAAGTCGACATTGCTGCTAACTATATCGTCAGTTTGACGTCCTGCATATACACAAATTGTCATAGAACTCTACATATTCAAACACTCAGAACACAAAGAAACACTGCACACATAATCTCATGCAGACCTGATGTCTGCTCGGCGAATCTGATCAACTCGGTCACTTCCTCCTGCCATAGCCAATAAGATATAAAATGAAAATGAAAATGAAAAGTTCGTGTAAAAGGATGGTGAAAATAAAAAATTCTATTTTTTAGCATACCCTTTGCAGTGCATTCTGCTGTAAAATGAACTTCAACATTGGAAGAACAGAAGATGTTGGTAAGGATCCATTGCGAGGGTTGCTTGAACAATACGATGTTGATGGGCCCTAAAACAAAACAATTGTTACGGGCCCAAAGTACTTGGAGAACTGGAAGTTATTGCTTCACTCATCCACAGAAAAAATACTGACTACCTTCAATTGCATAAAAAGGACATATGGTCAAGATCCTGAAAACGATGTTTTCTATCTAAAAGGAAGCATATATAGAAATAGCAACTTCCATGATACCTTCTTAAGAAACAGTGATTATGCGCATCATGTCCATGAACTCTAGTTCATATTTGCTTTTGTTATCGATATGTTAAATATATAATGCAAAATGCATCTTTGGATTCTGAGAAAATAAATTTTAATGCCCCCCTGGTGTTCAGGGTGGCTTAAAGTAGAATGGCACCACTATTACCCCACAATTTAGAATTTAACATAGGTAGATTCCATTATGAGAGTTTCCTCTCAATTTTTTGTCCCTTGTTACTTTAGAAAAACCAAGCATATCACATGAACCAGTATTATGTAATCAAACCAATCAATAAAATGTCAAACAAAATCATTTTATTTCCAGAGGAAATAGAAGTAGCCCTGCGGAGAGAACTTGTTTTGATCCTTGAAGGAGATAATGACAAAATGGAGGAGAGCTATGGGATCATGTGATCTAGGTGGAACTAAGAGGCGGGAAGCAGAAACAAGATACTTGTGAATTAGTATGGGTTTAGGTAGATAAGATAATGAGGGAAGGATGGACAAATCCACTGGAAGAAGTTAGGGATAGATTCATGACTTCAACAAGCAATAACCATGTTGTTGTTAGAAGCTAAAAAGTCAAATGTGATGAACTTTGGTCTCTAGAGACTAGGAGGGCAACCTCCATGAAGTCGACTCTAGTTCAAAGTATGTCATCCGAAACCATAAGGTGAGACCTCACATAAAGCCCTTTAAGAGGATAACCCCATGAATATGGTCTTTAGTTCAAAGTATGTCATATCCAAAACCATGAGGTGAGATCTTACATAAAGCCTCCACCATGATATTGCTTGAGGTCATGTAGGGAGGGGGCAGAAACAATATGGGCAACCTGAACAGCCTCCACCATGTCATCCGAAACCATAAGGTGGCACTAGTCTCTTATTTAGCAGAGGCATATCCCTTGCTGTTACAGCTTGCACATATGCAGATTGCGCGGGATGTTCCAATGACAGGAAGTCTACCTCTGGCTTCGATGTGTTCATAGGGAGATCCTTGGTGTCATGGGAGAGCAAGAAATAGACAGTGGTCACTATATTTAGTGCAGAATCAGAATACAGAGCTATGGCACAATGGAGCACAGAGATGATGTCGGTCAGATCTGTTTTGACTGACCTAGCTATTGACGTGCCTCTTCCCATGCACCTCCAATGCGACAACCATGTTGCGCTTTTTATTGCCAACAACCCAACCTTCCATGAGAGGACTGTTAGAAAATAGGAAGCGGAAGCGGAATGATAAACAGAGCATAAGAGCAGAAAGAATAAATTTGACACACGAGATTTTTTACGTGGAACCCTACTCCCTAAGGAGCGGGATGAAACCACGGGAGAAGGCCTGAAAGGGCCATATTCTTCATTGCTTTTTCTTATCTGACTACAGGGGTGTGGGGCTCTATATATAGCATCCACGGAGTCTCCACATCTCCAAACTGGTAGATGTGAGACTAAAGACTGGATGACGTAAATGGATCATGGAGGTATCCATTTACCCATCTACAACTTAACAGGAGCACAACCAAATACTCCAACACCCCCCTCAAGCTGGAGCATGCAATGCTCAACTTGGACAAACAGAAAGAAACTCAACTCATGTTACATGACACTACAGACAATATCAACTCAACTCAACGCGCACAATTGTCAGTTGCTGTCGAGAACGTTGCTTCTCATGCCGTGCAGGTGAGGAGGACGGATGGGCTGGAGTGTGAGTCAACTGTGACTCGGAATCTGACCATCGAGTCTGAAACTGCGCATGGAGTCTCCTCGTCGGAGAACTGGGTCTCTCCCATCTGGCTCAGAGAATGGTACTCTACTCTGGAGTCCCTATGGATACCACATTAAAACCCTTGCTCACATGACATAGGGCATGGTCCTTTACTCTGGAGTCCCTATGGCTCACATGAGAACTCTGGTTGACAACAACAGATTGATGGGGACCATGACAAAAGATGGCATACATGTGCACATCTGAAAATACCACATACTCGTGCATTTCTGAATGGGAACTCGAAACCAACTGACGTCGAGTCTGAAATCTGAGAAACTGTAGAGTCTGAACAACCGGCTTGGTCTGTAATATGGAGTCTGGAGAATCTGACATCTGAATCTGAAACACGACATGTGACTCTACACAATACTCCCCCTTTCTCCCATATTGGTCGGAATGACAATCTCGACCAAGTTGGGAGAAGACAATAATCCGAGGGAAAAACATGTACTTACGGCTTTTCTATATTTTTTTAAATAGCCGCTTCTTTAAAGCCGTTCAATCCTTTTTTTACAGCTTTTGCAACATTTTTAAAAAAATTGCATACGACTTTTTATTTGTACGCGCCTTTTTCATGATTTTTTTACTGAGGTTGGGCCTCCCCCTCCTGTTTCCTCCATTCACATTTTTTTAATATCATCGGCCCACTTGGGCCTTTACATCAGTAAGCCCACTTGCCCCCCCTTTTTTAAAATCAAAACAACTCCTTTTTTTACTGCTACAACACCACAAGTTCTCTCATTTTTTTAAAAATGACGGTAGCAACCTTTTTTTTAATACTTTCGGCCCACTTGGGCCATAAATAGATCCAGCCTCCTTTCTTTTATTAAAGAGGGCCATCGTCTCTTTTTTTATAATCGTCTAGGGTTCCCAACACGAAAGACGATGCCGCCGCCGCCTTGAGATCTGGAAGATGGAGACAGAGCGCTGCGATCTGGAGCGCGTGCCTGGGGGGGGTTCCGCCTGGTAGCAGAAGACGTGGCCTGGAGCCACCTCTATCGATTGGAGGAGGGAGGCAGCAATGCCTTGTACTGCCTAGAACCGCGCCAGAAGGACGCGCTGCGCGATGGAGATGGAGGATACCGCCTGGAGGGGCGACTATGAGGGGAGATCCGCCTGGGGTTGCGCCTACAACAGGAGGTTGCTGGGGTTCACGCGAAGGAGGAGATCTCGCGGTGATGTTGAAGGAGTCGAACAAGGGGGATGGGGGGTGGGGCGGGAGGCGCGCAAGATTGCGCCACCGCGTAGAGCAAAGTCCGATGGAAGTGCACGAGGGCTAGGGCGCGCGCAAAATGCTGGAGCACGAGTCTTTGGTGCTACCTGGAGAGTCATGCTGCCTGGACTCATGCTGAAGAAGAGATGGATGAGCATCTGTGTCGCTCCTTTTTTTCGAAAATGGTTGAAGGTGCCGCCATCGCCTTCGTCAATTGGAAACAATTTGGGGCTTTTTTTTGTGCTTCGTTGCTGCGAGTGCCGCCACCTTTCATCTTCTTCTTCGACGTGGAGATGGCGCCACCGTCATGCATTTGGAGATGCACATATAGGGTTCCAGGAAAGGAACCTTGTCGTCGTATGCAGAAATAATTTTTTCCAGAATACTGGAAGTGATCGTGCATGCTTTTGTGCCTGTCTAGAGATGACTTGCGCATAAAGATCGCTTGTCTGAATTCACGTCAGTGCAGAACATCAATCTTCAGAACTCCGGTCAGAATGTGAGAAAAGCATGAAATTAGGGTTTAAAACACCCTAGAAATTATTTGAACAATCTCGAATATTAACTGCTCTTGAATCTTGAAAGATGCAGAACTGAATTTATAAATCTCCACGAACAAGAACCGAATCTTCTCGAATCTCAAATATAAATAAGAAGATAAAAATCCTCGAGAATCAAGCCCTCTCTGATACCATGTTAGAAAATAGAAATGCGGAAGCATATCAAAGAAATAAAAATATAGAACATGAAGAACAAGGATTTAACGTGGAATCCTACTCCCTATGGAGCGGGATGAGACCACGGGAGAAGGCCTGAAAGGGCCATATGCTTCATTGCTTTTTCGCATCTGACTAAAGGGGTGTGGAGCTCTATACATAACACCCACGGAGTCTCCACATCTCCAAACTGGTAGATGTGGGACTAAAGACTGGATGTGGTAAATGGATCCTGGAGGTATCCATTTACCTATCTACAACTTAACAAGCGCACAACCAAATACTCCAACAAGGACCAAGCATATCGAGGTAGACTGTCACTACACTTGAGACATTATCCAGAAGTGTCTCACTTCTATTTCTCATGTTAGCTCAAGTGAACAAACAACAAACATACTCACCAAGACTCTTGCCCGAGGACTCTTTTGGAGATGTTGTTCCAAGCTAAGCCTGATAGACATCTACACTCCAGCCTGAGGGGGAGTGTTGAGAGTTTTTATATTATGTTACTCTTTTACAATTTGTTTAAACTCAATGGATCCATGTTACTAATGTAAAACAAGTTCTCTTGAAAATGTATAGAACTCGTAGATCCCTTCGCCATTTGGAAACAAGTGAGGGAGGATGCACATCAATCACTATAGAGGGATCGACGTCCGAGATTGGGCCGTCGATTCTGCTCCCTGAAGGCGCATGTTCTTGGTGTCATCAAACAACCAAATAGGGTGGCCCGGCATGCCAATACTCCGCTCAGACCTCCTCATAGCACCTTCGCTGGTTGCTCTCATCCACGCCTAAGTCTTCCCCATCTTCCCTACAAAAAACTTTGGAAGGCTAATTGCAAATGAGTCTCAACCCACCTCGCATGTCATCATTGCAAGAAGGGAAAGGCCACAACATCCCTTTAAGAACAAACACCGCCTCGACATCTTCATCCGATTACAATCCATCGGTAAGAACCTAAGTTATCATTCCCGATGGCATGGAAGCTGAGGAGATTGCCTTTCTAGCGACTCACATAGCCGAATCAAAAGATACAAGTCTTAGATAAGAATCTAGAAGGCACTAGATACTGGAAATCCGACAAATCTAAAATCCCTGAAGAATGTAATGTCTCGCACCAAGTAAATCCTTAACCCTTCCTCCTCTTACTCTTACAAGTGATGCATATGCTTAAGCAGAATGCTAGGACTAAGATTCTCGTGGGAAAGAGAAGCGTGGTCGGGGGTTGATGATCTTTCATAGGAAGAGTGGAAGATATGATCAAGCATAGTTTAAACATATAATCAGAGCAGATTGACTGTCGAATTCGATGATAGCCTAGCTTGAAATATCTTCAAAAACCCATAAGTTCATAAAAGAATATCAGTAGATAAGGTATTTAGGCGGAGATAGAAAGGCCAAAGTAGGTTTGCACGGTTGTTCATACGAATTCAACATGCTATAGTTAGCAGTTGAAGGGAAGCTCTTTCCCTACTTTTGTTCAAATATAGTAAATAACTAGAGGAATGAGGGGAAAAGCCCTACGTTCAATCTTAACATCTCCAATACATCTTGTTTCCCTACCTTAACATGACAAACTCCAGGAGCCATGAAATGTCCTTGTGCCCCCACCATTCTATGTTGAAAGCACACCACAAGGTCACGACAGTCCTAGGACAAGTATCCAATTCCATAACATAGGAGCACCAAACATTTGCACTGCCACCCACCACTCAAAGTCATTCGGCCTACATCGAGCACATTCTTACAACAACCCGCAACCCACCCACTCCCATAACATCCCACAACATGTGCTCTCATTCACCTTTCTCTCCTCTCTATTGCTTGCTCTCCCTATTGACACTCTCCTTCTCGTCCATTGTCCCCTCTAATTCTAAATGGAAATGCTCATCAGACATTCATATACACACATATACATAAAGAACTTACAAATGTACAAAACCTAGCACTCACATTGAAAAAGGATCTTTCATCCTCATAATATATAATCATAAGATGTTTAAGATTGTTCTACCTAATAAACATGCTTCAGTTTGATATTCTCCTTGTAATATTCAGAAGACAAATCTTGCATACTGAACAGGTCACGAGATATAAGAGGACACTAGGGATGCAATCCTATTAAACATAGACAACAACAACAACAAAGCCTTTTCCCACAATTAAGTAGGGCATCCTATTAAACATAGCACAGTAGAAAATCTATAGATGACAACACTCACATAAAAGATCCCACACGACAAACTAATTCATCATTGAACATCGATGTAGTGAGAGGTGAGAAACTAATCTTCATGATATGCACCCTAGTCAGTGATTCGGTGCAGTGTCCGACAAAGCTGGCATAAATACACAAAAATAAAAATATCCATACAATAGCACAAGTATGCATAAGGAAGAAGCAAACCAAGTGGCATAGTAATGCATAACGAGGCATGAGTGGCATGTGTGAGGATACAAAGCGCATTGTAAGCAGCTTAACACTGAGTCGTGAGATGAGATCCATATAGGCGCACAATTCAAGAAGCTACAGTATAAGGAGTTCTGGTGCAAGTAGGCACGTGAAAGTTGATGACATAAAGAGAAGGGATGGAAGAATTGCAAAACCACCAAACTCTTGGACCACTTCTCTAATAGCATGTTGAAGAAAGTAATCATCCAAATCTAAATGTAATCCTACCCTATACATGATAATGCAAAAAATGCCTACAAAAACATTCTAAACAAAAAGAAAAATCATAACACTGACACACACACACACACACCCCTCGAGATGCATGATATTTACCATTGGCCCCACATCTGTCGAAGTAACTTTGAAGCGTCCCCTGCATTGGATAACTTTTCCTTCTAAATCCTCATGTTGGACTCCTGCTTAGAGAAATATATGCATGATGCATCCAAATCATCATGGAAAAGAAAGCTGATGAGAAATAAAAGATAAAACTAATCTAACGTATAAAATTAATAATAACAGTACCAGGTGATTGAGAGTTGGCCTCCCGTACTTGTTCAGACAATAAAGGACTGCTAAAACACAATGTTCACAAAGAAAAGTCAGAAATTTAAACGGACAATGCCAGATCAGTATGCAGTCAAAAGCAGTTCTTTTTATTACAATGTCGAAAAAGAAAATATATTTGTTGTATCATCGAGATACTTAACTTATATATTAGGTTCGATCGGTGCAGTCATTCTTTCTAAAATATTCAATATTCAGAATTCCTAAATAGCCTGAATATTACCCCGGTTAAAGTCAAAGTCCCCCTTTTTATCTATTCCCTTTTTATTATGTAAGAAAAAGTACGGACAGTTTTCGGATGGACAGTAATGAACTGCATATGACGGGTTAGATCCGACCTGATAGATAGGCAAACTAATCTTGTTATATCAAACAGTACAATAGAAATCAAAAAGCACGAGTAACCATAAAGAACGGGAAAGAAAGTGTGTGACCGAAGGGTGCTGTTAATAAGGACGATAATGACATAGATGTTTAGCTTCCTTATTTCCATAGATCGCTTCTTCAGTCAGTTCCTTACCAAGCTGCAGAAGTTGATGGACAGTGTTAGGTCAGCTAGATCACTCACTAAGTATTAATTGTCGATTAATCAGATTTAATCAGACTTTAGTTGTCTTTTTTAGTTGTTTCAAATATATATTTATTTATTACACATATATTCGTATATATTTACATAAATTTGGTTTTAGATACTATCGTGATGAAATAAAAGAAACAATTAAATTCAAATCAAACATTGAGCATGTTACTGACTTTAAATAAATCAGAAAAAAACACAAATGGTCGTAAAAACAGAAAGGGTCGATTAATCGGATCGACCGATTAGTAACCGAATAAGCTCGAATTAGTCACTCACCCCCCTGACCTGATTACTAGTACCAACTAGTTAGCCGGTTTTTGCAAGCTTGATCGTTATAGTGTTGCAAAAGTTGGTACAACATTTGATCGGACACATCATAGAATCGATAAGAAATGCTATTCTGGCGACTATTCTAAATTACTCGATTATATAAAAATTTTAAATATACAAATTATATTTAATACATATATTCTCATACACGTAGGGTAACTGATTAACATAATTGTTGGGATAAAATTCATTCATATAATAAAAGAGATCCCACGGCTCTCTTATATAGGATAAGAGCCATGGGTTAATTACATAAGTGATACCGAAAGAAAACATAACATGTCAATATAATACGGTGATAAATAAACATCTCAACACTCCCCCTCAAGCTGGAGCATAAATATCAATCATGCTCAGCTTGGAACAACATCTCTGAAAAGGACCTCTGGCCAGAGCCTTCGTGAAGATATCTGCAGTCTGATCTCCTGTGGAAACATGAGAGGTGGATATAGGTCCTTTCTGGATCATGTCTCTAGTGTGGTGACAATCCACCTCGATATGCTTTGTCCGCTCATAAAAAGCAGGGTTATTGGCAATAAATAAAGCTGCTTGATTATCACATAAAAGCTTCATAGGAAGAGAGACCTCAACGGTAAGGTCGGTTAATACTGATATGACCCAAATCATTTTTGTACATCCTTGTGCCATCGCCCTGTATTCAGACTCAGGAAAAGATCTGGCCACCACAGTCTGCTTCTTGCTTTTCCATGAAACAAGTGAGCTGCCTACAAAGATAGCAAAATTAGAAGTCGACTTTCTGTCCTTGGGACAACTAGCATAATCTGCATCTGCACATCCTGTCACCTCAAGTGATGCATCCCTACTGAACATAAGGTCAGAGCCAGGTGAAGTCTTCAAATACCTCAAGATCATGTATACAACATCCATATGTACCTTCCTGGGTTGCTCCATGAACTGACTGACTTTGCTAACTGCAAAAGCAATATCCGGCCTGGTAATGGTAACATATATGAGCTTCCCAAAAAGCTCTCTATATCTCCTCCTGTCAATTTCTTCGGTGTCATCATACAATTTCATGCTTGCATCCATGGGAGTAGAAGCAGGTTTGCACCCTGTCATGCATGACTCATATAGAAGGTCCATAACAAATTTCCTTTGATTCATCACGAGTCCACGTTGATTCCTGGCGAACTAATCCAAGAAAGTAGCGAAGATTGCCAAGGTCCTTAGTCACAAACTGCTGACCAAGGAACTCCTTGACGGTAAGAATACCCTGCTCATCATCTCCTGTAATGACAATATCATCCACATAAACAAGAATAGCCACGGTACCTCTAGGTGTCCTCTGTACAAACAGTGAGTGGTCCGCAGTAGACTGCACAAATCTCTTTTACTCTATCAACTCCGATAGCTTTTGATACCAAGCTCTCGGACTCTGCTTCAGGCCATAAATCGCCTTGTGAAGTCGGCACACCTTCTGAAACTCCCCCTCAGTAGCAAATCCTGGTGGTTGTTGCATATATACTTCCTCCTGGAGATCTCCATAGAGAAAGGCATTCTTGACATCAAGTTGATATAGAGGCCAGTCCCTGGAAACGGCAACAGATAGCAAAATGCGTAATATTGAATGTCTTGCTACTGAAGAGAAGGTGTCCTGATAATCCACCCCATAGGTTTGGGTGAACCCTCGAGCCACAAGCCTTGCTTTGAATCGGTCGACACTGCCATCGGCCCTTTGCTTGACCGTGAATATCCATTTGCAGCTCACAATAGATGCTCATGGTGGAGGTGCGATAATCCTCCATGTGCCACGTGATCGCAGAGCCGCCATCTCTTCTTCCATAGCAAGGTGCCTCCTACTGTCCTGGAGTGCTTCCTGATACGTCCTCGGGATAGTAACAACCGATAGTTACACTATAAACTTCTTGTAGTCCTCAGACAGATGATCCAAGGAAACCTGGACAGCCATTGGGTACGTAGCATATTGGCGACAAGGTTTCCTTAGAGCAATTGGTATCTCCAGGTCATCAGCCTCACTGTCCTCTGGAATTAACTCTTCCTGTTCATCATTAAAATCTCTAGTGTCATCAGTAGAAATAATATGTTCTTAACATGCCTGAGGCATGGTAGATGATGTGGTAGAAGCATGAGCAGAGGGACGAGTAGAAGACCTGCGAGTATAAACAAGTGGTAAGAATGTAGATTCTTTGGGAGGAGGTGGAGGTGGAGGTGGAGGTGGCGGTGGGGGGGTGGTGTAGGTGGTGAAGGTCATGGAACATCACAAGGAGCAGATGGAGGTGGAGGAACCACAACATCCTCTCGGGATCCAGTATTAGACAACCTGTCACCTGTAGGAGAGAAATACATAATAGATTCGAAAAATGTAACATCGGCACTCACATAGTATTTTCTCCCAACAGGATCAAAACATCTATACTCTTTTTGGGTATGGGAATTATGTTACCCGTCCTCCTAGGATCCGGGTACTCGGCAAACCAATTCCACGCATACACATTCCACATTCGAATACTTGACATTCGTAACAATAGGAGAAACATAGCAACATGCACATGAATTTAAAATTTTACTTCTCATTCAACCTGTTCACATTCCATATTCCATTCATTTCATATACCAATTCCATTTCATTCCATTGATCATTTCCATGTCCACAAAAAATATACTTGTAAGCATAAAATAGATGTCCACAATTATACATTACATGCCATGTCTCTCAACAAAATACTACAAGTGAAGAAGGATAGTAAAACTACAAACAACTGTACCGCAAAGAAAAATGTCGTGAAGCTGCACAAAAATGGTGATATCCCCAAAGCTACTCACTGCTGTGAACCTACGGATCCACACGTAGGTACGTTATGAGCAAAGTTGCTCAATACGATTTAAACAACTATACAATAACAAGCAAGATATAATTTAAATGTGTGTAAAAGAACAACTAGGTAATAAATCTCGCAATGAATTACATTATTATTATTGTTGATCTGGATATGGATATGAGTAACCAAGTTTCGTAGATAGTCTGTGGTCTTGGTCTGGATGAGACCTCACACTATGACTCTAAGGTAAAAGAAACACCTTAGGGTTGGGGTGCCTCCGTAGGCATACGGTGGGGTACAATGCATCCTAACTAAGTTCCCAACACGTCCACTTAGCTCCACTTCGCAATTGTACTTCCGATTCACAAATTAGATTACAACCTGCGAATCATCGCGACAATCCGATCCTCCTTATACACTGGAGATTCACGTCCCGTCACCAACTTCATTAACCACATTTCCCGAAACTCCCCTCTTAGCGCTTCCACTCTGAATACCGACCAATGTAGCCAACATTGGCCTGTACACGAGTGTTAACTCTAAGTGACAAGCGAAGCACTAGTCAACCAACCATGACTACTTGGCCCGCGCTCGAGCACCGAGCTAAAGTACGCAAGTGCCAAGGCCAACACCGTCAGACTAGCACCTCGATGTGCCAAGCAACATGTCTCCCAACCATCGCAACTACAATAGCAGTTGGGATTTCGGTCATTTAAGCTTCTACCCGGGGCCCCAAGGGTGCATGCCCTTCCCTTGGCGGCAACTAACTCCATCTATACTGTTGGGAAACGTGAATGAGATGTTTATTCCATAGCCCTAGGCTCTCTTATATAGGAGAGTAGCCTATGGGTAAATTACATAAAGAGGATAACAAGAAAATAAAATAGCAAAGAGACACAATAACTAAATATGCGTCAACACTCCCCCTCAAGATGGAGCATAGATGTCAATCATGCTCAGCTTGGAGGCACACTTCTGAAATGGGCCACGTAACAATGCCTTGGTGAATATATCTGCAGTCTGGTTCTCTGAAGTAACATGGGATGTGGTAATGAATCCTTTCTGAATCATATCACGTATGAAGTGGCAATCCACCTCAATATGCTTGGTCCGTTCATGGAATGCAGGATTGTTTGCAATGAACAAAGCAGCCTGATTATCACACTCCAAGTTCATAGGAAGTGGTATATCTAAGCATAAATCTGTCAGCACCGCTTTCACCCACATCATCTCTGTAGTAGCCTGGGCCATAGCCCTATATTCGGATTCAGCACTGGATCTAGCTACCACAGTTTGCTTCTTGCTCCTCCATGAGACTAGGGCATCTCCAACATAGACCGCATACCCTGAGGTGGACTTCCTATCCTTAGGACATCCTGCATAGTCTGCATCTGCGCATGCTGAGACAGAAATCCCCTTTCCTTTCTTGAATAGCAGACCTTTACCTGGAGAAGATTTGAGATATCTAAGTATCATGTGTATTGCATCCATATGCACCTGGCGTGGCTGCTCGATGAACTGGCTCACACGGCTCACTGCAAATAATATATCTGGCCTAGTGATCGTGACATATAACAACTTGCCTACCAGTTCTCTGTATCTTCTCCTGTCAACCTCCTCTGTGTCATCATCATACAGCTTCATGCTAGGGTCCATTGGTGTCGTAGCAGGTCGACACCCTAGCATACCTGTCTCACTTAGTAGATCTGTGACATACTTCCTCTGTGACATGACTAATCCATACGGATTTCTGACAAACTCCAGCCCCAGAAAATATCTAAGGACTCCCAAGTCCTTGGTGACAAACTCGGTCCCCAGCCTTTCCTTTGCCTGCTTAATGCCCTGGTCATCATCACCTGTAATCAAGATATCGTCAACATAAACCATGATTACAACAATACCTCTTGTCGTCTTCTGTACAAACAAGGAATGATCAGCATTGGAGCGTTTATATCCTTGTTTCTCAAAGAGGTCTGACAGCTTCTGGAACCATGCTCTGAGGCTCTGCTTAAGGCCATAGATAGCCTTATGTAATCTGCAAACCTTGGAACACTCCCCCTCAACAGCAAAACCTGGTGGCTGTTGCATGTACACTTCCTCCTGCAGGTCGCCATACAGAAAGGCATTCTTCACATCCAGTTGATAGAGTGGCCAGTCTCTAGTAACTGCAACTGATAAGAGGATCCGCAGAGTGGAGTGACGAGCCACCGGGGAGAACGTGTCAAGGTAATCTACCCCATATGTCTGTGTGAATCCCCTTGCAACTAGGCGTGCCTTGTACCTGTCAATGGAGCCATCTGCATTATGTTTCACTGTAAATACCCACTTGCAACTCACCGGGTTGACATCTGGTGGTATAGTAACCAAGCTCCATGTTCCTCTAGACTGAAGTGCCGCCATCTCTTCATCCATTGCTAGCCGCCATCGAGAATCATGCAAAGCCTCATGGTGGTTCCGTGGAATATCTGTAGCTGAAAGTGCCAATGCAAACGTCCTGAATGGTCCAGATAGCCTCTCAAACGAAACCGCTGCTGATACTGGATACTTGGCACAGCTTCTCTTCGGCTTGCGTAGAGCGATTGGAACATCCAGATCCTCTGTGGTATCACCATGCTCCTGTAATGCATCCTGCTGAGAAATGTCGTCAGATCCATCAACATTAATATTTTCATTACATACCATAGGCGAGCTAGTTGACTGGTCAGGACCATGAGCTTGATTCGGCCGCCGGGTGTAATGGAATGGTAACGGGGATACTATTGGTGGCGGTGGTGGTGGTGGTGGTGGTGGTAATGGTGGTGACGGCTGTGATGTTGGTGGTGACGGCTGTGATGTTGGTGGTGCCATGAATACGGTATCAGGAGATAATGGTGGTGGCTGCATGTTCCCGGATTCTGAAAAATACATAATGGATTCAAAGAATGTAACATCTGCACTGATCATATACCGCCGACGCACAGGGTCAAAACACTTGTACCCCTTTTGAGTTCTGGAGTACCCCACAAAGACACACTTGACAGCCCTAGGAGAGAGCTTGTCAGAACCAGGCAACAACTGATGGACAAATGCGACTGACCTGTGATGTTTTCCCAACTGACACGCCTCACACTGAATAGGTGTGTGAGAAAGACCATAAGGTAAGACTAGACGCAACTTCTGAAGCGGTAGATGACCAAAACGCAGATGCCACAGGAGAGGAGATACTTGTTCTGCGGGAGAAGCTGTGATTCCGGCAAACGGGGTCTGGTTCAGACGATAAAGGCCTCCTTGCTCATAGCCATGACCAATCACGTTGCCCGTACGGATGTCCTGAAAAATCAATGAAGATGAATCAAAAATGGCTCGACAATGAAGATCCTTCGTAATCTGACTAATTGACAACAGATTCATAGAAAAATGCGGTGCATGCAAAACATTCTTGAGCCGCATAGAAGACGTCAATCTGATCTCCCCCTGACCCGTGATAGGAGAATGCGTGCCATTGGCAATGACTACTGTCCGTCCTGGAGGAATCTGGGTGTATCCTGTAAGTAGGCTCTGGTCGCCACATAGATGATGTGTAGCGCCGGAGTCCATGATCCATGGCAGTGTATCAGATCTACTACTGTGGAGTGCAAGTGGACTACCTGAAGTACTAGTAGAGGCCGAGGCGGAAGCAGCAGCATCAGTATGGTTCTCTGCAGTCGGTGCTGGACCAGATGGTGGAATAATGCCCCTGAGACGGGCAACTAGATCATCAAATCGTTGATCCAGTGTAGCAGCAGACGGGGGCTCTATCTGCTCAGCTGCTCGTGCGGATGCAGGAAATCCATGCTTTGAGTAGCATGTATCTTCAGTATGTCCGACTCGGTGACAATATGAGCATGTTGGCCTAGTGCGGCCACCCCTTCCACGGGGAGTACGTCCACGGCCCTGGTGATGAAAACCACGGCCTCTGTTGGCCGCCATAGCTGAGGGATTCTGACTTGCAGCTGCTGAAGGTACTATGATCCTGCTCAATCTGTGAAAAGCTTCCTCCATGGGAGGAATGGTCGAGTCCGTCAAAATCTGTGAACGTGCTGCCTCATACTCTGGATCAAGTGCAGCGAGAAATACACCCACCATCGTCGCATTCCTGTATGTCTTCTGCTGTTCTGGCGTGGCGGTAAGAGGCATGAAGCTATAAAGCTTCTCAAACATTCCTCTCAACGATGTATAGAGAGAATGTAACGGGCGGCCGTTCTGCTTTATTGTGAAGATATCATGTTGTAGTTGCAGGATCTTCGTCTCATTCTTTGCCTGAGAATATGTCGCTGCCAGGATATCCCACATGTCTTTGGCTGTGGGTTGATGTAGAATGTCATTGGCGATCTCAATAGCCAATGTGCCAGATAGCCACACCTTGGCATATGCATCATCGGCCTTCCATGAGGCATGAACTCCAGTCTTCTCTGCAGGCTCGGGCTCGGTAAGAATATGCTTCTTACCCGTAGACTTCATCATACTCATGAACTGCATTGCCCACAGTTCATAGTTCGTACCATCCATCTTGACAATGGGCGCTGGACCAGGAAATGCGCCCATAGATGGGATATCAGCCTTGCTTTCTGACATACTGGAGATGGAAAACTGGAGTGACCGAGAGATAACAATCTTCGTCTACAATGACATAGACGGGATTAGTTGCGTGTGTAGACGTCAGGCAACTAACCCCATGTATATCAAGATCTGTGCCCTAGATTTTTTAGGGCTTGGGGCACGCAGGCACGTGCAGGAAGCACGCGCGTGCGCAACTGGATGAAGCGCGCAATGCACAGCACACAGGAGAGCGCGCAGTGGCTGGATGTGCGTAGGCGCACAGTCGGTGGAGACGCACTGTGCGCTAGAGATGCAGGTTGCGCGCTAGATGCGTGCGAGATCGGAGATGAGGCGCTGCAGGTTGCGCGCTAGATGCGCACGTTGCGCGCTATATGCGCTGATCGCAGGTGCGAGATGCGCAGATCGGAGAGGCGCCGCAGGCGACCGGCGAAGACCGGTGATCGGATCGGAGACGAGAGCGGCGCCGAGAAGAGAGGCCGGCGGGTGGGGTTAGGGTTAGGGTTAGGTTTCGAGAACTCCGGTCTAGGACCGTCGCTCTGATACCATGTTGGGAAACGTGAATGAGATGTTTATTCCATAGCCCTAGGCTCTCTTATATAGGAGAGTAGCCTATGGGTAAATTACATAAAGAGGATAACAAGAAAATAAAATAGCAAAGAGACACAATAACTAAATATGCGTCAACATATACATATGCCACTTAAGACCAAAATCACAACGGCATGGATAAGAACAGAATGGGAAAGCGTTCGTTGAACATGGACGTAACATATATATATCTGGATATATAGTTGGGGCTACTAATTTAAATATTTAACCTAGTCATCCAAAACAACTGTCCATGAGACAAACAAATAGGATGCCACACAAGAAAATGCATGTTGCAATTTGACTAATTGTTTGGCGATCATCATAAATTAATGGTGATCTTACTGTGGTCTTGCCCCAATAGTCAGTGTTCAGAAAGGCGGCCCAGGCGGCCGCATATGTGTATTCGATGACTAGACCGAACCGCATATACAATATTCGGTACATATGCGGTTTTGGCGAGTATGCGGCCGCATACTCGGCCACCTATTGGATAGAACCCCCCATTTAGACTTCATCTTTAGTTGATGCTGCTACTGCCCTTCAGAGTCAAAAAAATAAATGTTACTAAATATTTAATTAAATTGATTATAGAAAATGCTTTTATACAGTTGCTATAAAAAATATTTTTTTATTTAATTAGATCTGACAACTGTTTATGCTTTTATTTAATTTTTCTTCAAATGCCATTTCCTGTCTTAGCATTTGCTTAATTTGAATACAATATACTTTAGTTTTAGAATCCAACACATCTTCTTTCATGAAAAATATATCTGAGTCGTTTGCTTTCTTCATTCAATATTTTTCTCAATTGTTCAGATATTCTGCAATCAAAAATTTTGTTAAATCCCCTAGCTAGTTTCCATCTCATTAATGCTCGTTCTTCTCAAAAAATTTCATTAACACTTGGTAAACGAGAATCCGATTATTTAATCATTGAACATAATCTAATTTCATTTAGTTAATAGTTAATTCCTATAGAAACATAACATATGTTTTTAACAGGAATTGATTTATTATTATTTTATCTCATAATATTTTTTTTGTTCTTATATTAATCATTTTAACAATAAGTATGCCAACTAATTTCACCTTCGAATTTTTGTCATGAATTACTCTTTTATCTAAGTGGACATTTTTTCGAAATGCTTTGCTTGAAGTCATGTCGTACTAAAAAGTCTGCTTATATTTCGTCTATTGTTATTTTTTCGAAACAAAAATCTAATATTTGAATTTGAGTTATTATTTTAATTATTTTTAAAATAAAATAGTACAAAACGCATAATCCGCATATACTTGCGCATATACTTCTGCATAACCGCTTACTCGCTTCAGACCGCCTGACCGAACGAATACCACATACCGACTTTCTGAACCTTGCCAATAGTACTTAAACAAATTTATACAATTTAAGAGAAGACATGCCGGTTTATCATTCATAATAAGAAGCGAACTTATCGAGCCATTTTAGTAGTTTTCTAAATCGGGCATTTAGCATATCAAAGATGAAATCCTTTGTACTTAAGAAACTTCATAAATTGACACCAATGCGACTTAAACAAATTCTTAACTTAATACTTTCATTTTATCCTAGAAACAAACAATTCATGCAGCTAAAATTTCGGCTAAAGATCCAGTCCAGCATATACTCGGTTCACTTAACAATGCCCAATCCAAACCCCTTTTTTATTAAGCTTTCACAAAAGATCAAGCATAGTAGATAGGTTATTTTGAACTTGACATTCTCAAGCACGATTGACCTGTGTGAAATATTTCTATTGGTTCTGTGATAACATTGCAGTGCACCTGTATAGGATCTTAGTCCTTTGGCCTGCAAAGAGCAGGGGTCATGCCAATAGTTCATTTACTAACAAGCGAGGGGCAATGATATTACTTCCGATAATGGTTTATCCCAACATATAGTTTGTAATGCCTCAATTATGTCCCATTTGAGATAATCCACCTCCCGAATATATGGGATAACTATTAACTAAAAGAGTTGGCCTACAACTTCCTAATGGCATGTGAGTCGTTTTAATATGGGAATAAAAAAGATATATATATATATATATATGTATTTGTTTCCAGAGCACATTCCACGTGGTGCATCACAGTGCACAGTGCATATTATGGATAAATAGCATCAATCTTGTGGATGGTGTGAGTCAATACAAAAGCTAACTTTTAGGAGAGATCCTCAAGGCTACGGATATTAAGTTAGTAATACTAAATCATCATCATTGCAATTTCAGCCTGCACTATAGAAAATGACCTGAAGAATAATGTCTAATCTTCAACAGAACTGACACGAAAGCACTACAGGTCTGTGGGTTTAACGATAGAAATTGAAGGGTATCTAACATAAAGGTCGAGTCCATATTTAATATGAATTGCCTTTAGAATGGATGTCATTACATTATCTCGAGAGTAGTAGTCCAGATGTGTCAAATATAGACATACTGGTATGTGCAGTATTGAACTTCATAAAGGTGTTCAGCAACTCAGAATTTCCTGATCTTCTCCCGGTTCGTTTGAATTGCAAATACTTAACCCTTCTCTCCCGTTCAGAGTACTACCCATGATCATTATTGCATATGCGTTAGTACAAGATCTCTACAATTGTTATGTGCATTCCATAAGGACTATGCAACACACAAGCATTAATCTAACTTCTCCAGAGCACCCATGTATATATTGGCCCAAGTCAATGTCTATCTTCATTCCCCACATGATGATGCCAAGCCAACCCCATGCAATTTTGTGCAAATGTACTCAAGTTTTGATGACTAACCAGGAAAGGGGCATGACATTCAGAACTATTTCAATGTCTGGAAACATATCCCTTGATACAGGTCACCGAGAATTTCTTTATTATTATTATTATTTTTTGGATATGGCCTTAGATTTCCCCAAGCCCATTTACACGGCATATCTATAGTAAGGCACCCACATCTAACAACCAGTGAATAAGCATAAAGAGAACATGTATTTAAACCATTACAAAAGTCAGCATTTAGTTAGGAAATCCACAACAATGCCACTGAAATAGGTTGACGAGTAACTGGAGAACACCCTCAACTGGGCATCCATATCTTAGTGGGGAGAACATTAGCCCAATGGATGGAGTATGGATGACATCCAACGGGCTGGAATTGACCCAAAGAACCACATAACGATCATGGGTGCTCACGAAACAGATACTCAACAAACTGTATACAAAATAAGATCAGACTCCACTCTAATCTGTACAAAACGATGTAGATTTCAAAAAATAAACTCGTTCGAATATATGGTCGAAATCGTGTGGGATCCGCAACAAAAGGAGAGGGGAGCATCGTACCTCAAGAACTCGATTTCTCGGCAACTCCGTCCATGGAGAAACGATGCAATCGGTGCTTCGATCATGATGCCAATCCGTCCCCGAGAGCTGCCTAGGCCTCCTGCGCTCCGGTGAGCTCTATTGAGGCTCCAATGAGGGAGGAGGAAGAAGAGGGCTGTCGAAGGGTTTGGTCGTTTTTGGGCGAGGAAGGGGAAGGGTTTTATTGGTTTGGACCCGGATTCGGATCCGGGTCCGGATCTGTATATGGCTTGGACCCCCCTCTCGCAAAAATTATCGTAACTCGGACTCCCGAACTCGGATTTTCGCATTCTTGGACTCGTTGGAAAGCTATCGACGAGCCCTACACAATGGACTACTCAAATAAATTTTTTGGACACTGGAATAAAAGCAGATTTGTAATTAAGTCCAAATCCAGCTGGATTTTGCATTTTAGTCCCTGTTCGATTTTCGGTGGTTTAACAGGAATAACCAACAAAGACACATTTGACAACTCTAAGTGAGAGCTTGTCACGGCCAGGATTAAAGTCATGGACAAAAGCTACCGATCCAGAAACATGAGGTGTAAGTGTGAAGAGTTCCTTCTCGGGAAATGCAATCGAGAAGGGACTCTTCTCTCCAAGAATAGTGGATGGCATGCGATTTACCAAGTAACAGGCGATTAGGACCGCATCTCGCCAGAAAGAATGAGGTATACTGCTGTGAATCAACAAGGTCATCGTGATGTCTAATATGTGACGATGTTTGCGTTCTGCAACCCCATTTTGCTGTGATGTATAAGTGCATGAAGTCTGATGAACAATACCCAGAGACTGGAGAAATTCTGCCAAATGAAGAGTAGAAAATTCCAAAGCATTGTCGGTACGAATGTATTTGACTTTAGCAGAAAATATGTTGTTGATCTCACGAAGAAAAGTTTTAATTTTAGCACATGCTTCAGACTTATGTTTAAGTAAGAAAACCCACGAAAGTCTAGAATAATCATCCACAACAACAATATAAAATCTATGCCCCTGATAATCAGGAACACGACTTGGACCCCAAATGTCAAAATGAAATAACTCAAAGGAACGACTACTACTACGACTTGGATGACTCAGAAAGGAGGAGCGATGGTGTTTCCCAAGCTGACAAGCTTCACATTCCAGAGTAGTACGAGTAGATATTTGCAGGAGAACACGTATCGTTTAAAGAGGAAGGTGACCAAAGCGAAGATGCCACAGAAAAGGCGAAGCAGATCCAGAGGCAATAGAGGCAACCCCAGCACATGACTAAACAACAAGTTTGTATAATCCTCTCTGCTCACGATCATGAATAATCATCCTGCCAGTTAGTATGTCCTGAAACATAAGAGAAGGGGGGTCAAAAATGGCACGACAGTGTAAATCTTTTGTAATCTGACTAATAGACAAAAGATTCATTTGAAAATCTGGAGCATGTAAAACATTCTGAAGGCATATAAAAGGGGCTAAAACAATCTTCCCCTGACTAACAATGTGTAGCCGAACTCCATTGGCTATGATTACGGAACGCCCTGCAGGAATAGTCTTGTATGAAGAAAATCGTTCCGATCTCCACACATGTGATGAGATGCTCCAAAATCCATAATCCAATGTCACATCAGAACTGTTGCTACTGGTACTGGTAAGCACATATGAAATACCTGATGAACTGGGTAGTGCTCTGGCGGTGGCCGCTGCATCTGATGGTCCTGCAGTCTGAGTCACAGGAGTGGTCACCATTTCTCGAAGTCTCGAGACAAGATCATCAAAACGTGCATCAGTTGTAGGTGCAGGTGAAGAGTCAGTCTGCTCCGCAACACATGCAGATGTCGAAAAGACGTGCTTTTTTTTTTTGAAACCAAAGCACTTCGGGGGAAACACGCCGTGGTGTTCGCCCCAAATATTATTATTAAAAAACGATGAAGGGGAGAAGGCGGAAGTAAAGAGATACAGACACTAAGGATCGAGTGGATCCCGCCTGAGGCCCCAGCCCAAAAGAGTAAGAACACACGTCAAATGCATTACAGGAGCAACCAGTCATTCATAAGCAGATCAACGTGTGCTAGAACATTCTCCTTGTAAAACCTTTGACCCCTGAAAATCTTTGCGTTCCTAGTGAGCCACAGCGCCCAGATGCACGCGAAGGGGCGTAGCAACTCACTCCTTGGCCGATCAGCATTTGAGCGCATAGAGTCCCAAAACGAGCCAGTCGAAGATGCGTTGACCCAGGAAACATTGAGGTCCTCCCAGACTGTGCCAGAGCTCGGACATAGGAAAAAAAGGTGCTGCAAAGTCTCCACATTGTCGCCACACAGCACACAGTCCAGGGAGTCAGTCCCCGAGAGAAACTTTGCACATCTATCTCGGGTCAAGACCCTCCCACGTCTCAAGAGCCATAGGAAGAAAATCACCCTCTCTGGTAGCTTTATGCGCCACAGCCAACCAAGATCCTTGCAGAGGAGATTCCGGTCAGAGGTCTGCTGTTGCGAGATGACCTTGAAGGCCCGCCTCGAAGAGAAGATGCCGTCGCGCCAAACCCAATGGTCCCTGGTAGACGAGGGCTTTGGCACAGCCCTAAGCTCTTGCAGGAGCCTTAAGTAGTCATCGAATCGCTCGTCGGAAAGGTTGCTAGCAAAGGTAGGGAACCACTCGCCCCCGCTCCAAGAAGACGCCACCGACACGCTAGAGTCAGAAGCCAGAGCACAAAGACGAGGGAAGGAAGTACCGAGAGAGGTGTCCCCCGCCCAAGCGTTGCGCCAGAAAAGAAAAGAATTGCCATCCCCCAGCGCTGGCTTGAACAGGTGAGAGAAGCGCCTAACCGCCGAAGCGATCCCCCTCCAGAAAGGGGTTCCAGAGCGCATAGCGTCGGCGTCCCGCATCATGTCCACCCCGATCGAAAGAACATCCTGCAACATAGAAGGAAAGAACCCGATGGCGCTACCCCAAAGTCTGTTGACCCACTTTAGCATCAACGCGTCGTTAACCAGATCCAGCCTACGTATGCCGAGCCCACCATCGCACTTTCTTTTCGCCACCTCCTTCCATGCCACCAGATGGATGCCCCGCGATGCGGGACCCCTTCTTCCCCATCGAAAAGCCGTGCTTGTGAAAGCATGTCTCCTCTGAGTGGCCAGGACGACGAAGAACATGGACCACGCTGACGGCCTCCACCTCTACTACGAGGTCCACGACCACGGAACTGGGACACATTGCCTCGTCCACGAGAAGCAGCCATAGCTGAGGAAGTCAGTTGTGGTGTGGATGTAGATGTGGTAGTAATCCTGCTCAACCGCTTGTATACCTCCTCCATTGGTGGTATGATCTCGCCAGTCAGAAGTTGAGTACGAGCGGCATCGTACTCCGAGTCAAGAGAGGACCGAAAAACTCCAGTCATAGTAGCATTCTGATACGCATGTTGTTGTTCCACACTGGTAGTGATAGGCATGAAGCTGTGGAGTCATTCCAACATGCCTCTCAGATGTGAAAAATGTGCATGTAGAGGTCGGCCATTTTGCTTGGTCGAGAAAATGTCGAACTGAAGTTGGAGTATCTTGCTTTCATTTTTCGCTTGTCCATAGATAGCGGCCAATATGTCCCACATGGCGTTTGCAGTTGGCTGATTGACAATATCATTAACAATCTCTATGCTAAGTGTCCCAGAGAGCCATATACGAGCATATGCATCATCTTGCTTCCATGATGCGTTGGCCCCTGTCTTGTCCGATGGCTCTGAATCAGTCAGAATATGCTCCTTGTTGTGGCATTACATCAGGGTACGAAACTGCATGGACCATAACTCGTAGTTGGTCCCGTCCATCTTTACGATAGGTGCCGGTCCTTTGAAGGCACCAGAAGAGGAGAATATGTCACCCTTGACTTCTGACATTCTTAAATAGGCCAAAATGTAGAACAAGAGGGGAATATCTCGGCAAAATACTTGTCTACAGCATCAAATGATGGATGATGTGTATCTATAGACTTATACACTCATCCCTAATGCTGTGGTTGTGGTCGAGGCCCGCAAATGAATGGAGAAATTAGACTATTTCACCCCGCATAGATCTGTCCAGACCTTGTCGTATGTGAACAGGGGTCGCGGGGTCGCCGAGGGTGCGTCGAGCCCTTGCGAATCAGGCCACAGCGCCTACGGATGTCTCAGCGCCGCAAAGGAGGGTCGTCGGAGCCTCGCTGGGCTGTTGCGAGGCGGCAACAGCCGCTGGGGGGAGGTGGCGGTGCTGGATGTAGGCAGTGGCAGCGTTGGAAGGCGGCACGGGCCGCACGGAGACGCGCGGAAGGGCGTGGGGGCGTGCGGAGGGGGGTAGCGGGTGGGGCTAGGGTTAGGGTTTTGGTTCGAGAACCCCGGTCTAGGACCGTTGCTCCGATACCATGTTGGGATAAAATTCATTCATATAATAAAAGAGATCCCAGGGCTCTCTTATACAGGAGAAGAGCCATGGGTTAATTACACAAGTGATACCGAAAACATAAATGTAACTATAATACGGTGATAAATAAACATCTCAACATAATAATACATATATTCTCATACACGTAGGGTAACTGGTTAACATAATAAAACTAGCAATTGAATTTCAGTTAAGTATTGTACATCTTGTATATTTATACATATTAGGAATGATACAAGGACTTGAATGGAATACACAACTTAATGGCGAGCATACAACATGAAAGATTGAGGTTGAGAAAATAATTTCCTTAATTGTTAATTTTAGTCTAGGTTGAGTAGAACTTAGCCATGGCCGGTCCCAACCCCAGGTAAATTGAGGAGGGTTGCGCGTTAGGTGGCCGACAACTAGCGCAAGAGAGACAAATTCCTAGATAGTGTTCTTTTCAAGAACATTATTTAAGAATGTATCTCAAAATAGATCGGATCTTTTCAACAGGGATTTAAGCAAACATTTTGTGAACCCCCGAGGATCCGGGTACCCGTTTACGACACAATTCGTAATATTCCATTTATTGACATCGCATTAAAAGCATAAATTTATGGGGAAATTTTTCGCGCGGCTAATTTTCCACATGACATTCACATCTACAAGTTAATAGAGAAAAATTGACACCAAAATCTTATTTCATTAATTTCCATATGATTTTACAACATGTACAATGTCTGACAGTATATACAACATCCCAAAAATTTGACTGAAGAGAAGAAGCATTTTACAATATCAATTGAACTAAAAACTGTAACAAAAATCACATACCGTCTGGTATAGACCTTGTCTCCTGGAACCATGTATAGCTACTAAACAACAGACTGTTTGCCTGCCAAACATGTTAGGAAAGAAGAGGAGTCAGCGGGCGCTGATACCTCCCAAAAATTTATAAAAATATCAGGTTTTTATTGTGATCAAAAGAAGCAAGTAGAGAGGCATGAGCAACTCAAATTAAAATTTAATTCTACTTGCAATTGTAAAAGGTTTCGAAATTTCTAATAAGCACCTCTCATGATTAGCCATTAACCAATCATTTCCCACATAAACATATATATTGTAACTAATTGATCATAAGTAAGTACATTTAATTCTTATATTAGTTAGATATCATATTTGTGGATTTTAATGATGGGAAAGATGAGATAAAAAGATATAATAATTTATTAAATTCTTAAGTCTAGTGGATAGTCTGTGGTCTTGGTTCGTGTGAAACCTCACACTATGACTCTAAGACTTGAGGAAAGTCTTAGGGTTGGGGTACCTCCGTAGGCATGCGGTGTAGTATAATGCATCCTAACTAAGTTCCCAACACGTCCCCTAGCTTATTAAGATTTCGAATTCAGATTATAGTCACTTCCATTTACTCAACTTAAACTGTGATCTTTATAGGGATTTCGAAACAGATTATAGTCACTCCCAATCATCTCAATTTTCAATTGTAATTTCTCCAAACCTTTACAGTAACTCTCTCAGATGTAACTCTCAATGATATAGATATAGATGTATATATGGATGATCTGGATGTAGAATCGCCAAGTCTGTTGGCGAAAGAAAACTCAAGTGGTGAAGAAGCCTACAAATGGCTCTTCCGTCTCGCCCTCTAGTTGGAAGGACGGTCCAATAGAGGGATAGGTCTACTCCCCAACTACGCCACTGAGACGGGTGAGTGAGACTTCCCGGAAAAGTCACTCTAAAAAAAACAGCCCGACCGGTAACGGGCAACCGAGCTCGTACGTAAAACTGAAAACCAAGGATCCCCCACCTGGGTATCCTAAAACAAAGGGTCAGCGGAACTGGTCTAAAGTCGGGGTCCCAACGAGGCGTAAAAACACTGCGAGCTCGCGTAAAAACCGAAAAGGGACTGGGATCCTAGACCCGCGCACTTGGCGGCCGCTGCCCTAACTGGGCTTCCTATCTCCCGCCCAGTTGAGGGTCACCGCGCCCTCGCACGATTAGGTGTAAAAGTCACCACAACCGGCATCCAAATTTATAATTTTGATACTGATTCACGATCGTTATCACTGCTTGTCAACTCCTCTCTTTCCCACTTCTTTTTGTGGTTAATCAAACAGATCTAGATCTCTTGGTTTGTGATAGTGATTCATAGATAGCAGAGTATACTTAAAAGATGATTTTCTAAAGATGATCAACTTTATGGTTAGAGGTTACCATTGATGATGCAATCATATAGTTAAACTTAACTCAGTCTTAAAGGATAGTCATTCCGAAAGTAATGTCGCATCCAACTATCTGAAATCAACAGTATAAATAATAATTCAAAGGCGTTTATTTCAGTTATATGTATTAATCAAAGGTACATATAAAATCCTCTTCTCAAAGTCTTTCTAATCCTAAAAGTCCTATGTGAAACACCTTTCTATGCTATCTTTTAACTATTAGAACTTTCTCCTGTCCCATGCAATAGGGTTCCCATGGATCCGATGTCGAGGAGTGTAGAGGGAATCTTACTGATAAGGAATAATCAATCACATCTTGCTATCTTTAGATGATAGTAAAAGTGGAAAAGTGGGTGTGTAAGATAAATTATAGACGGGTTTGATCCTTATTAGGTTGTCAACTTTGCCTAGATAAATAGAGAAGTTGGAAGATTCGACTCAACATCATCATATGAAACACCCTGTATGTACTTTCTTCTCGATTCGATTCAATATTAAGTTGAGTCATCTATATGGACTTTTTTTTCTCCTAAATCGGATCTATCTCGAGTCATTCTCGGGTTTAGATCAACTATATAAGAATCAATCCTTTACTGATTGGTGAGATTTGTGCCAACTCATGTATGTCAGAAAGCAACAAAGTGTTAATGATATAGATTACGTTCTTATAACAAAAATTCCTAAAATCTTAATGTCCTATATCTTTGTGACAATAAAATATTTTGAACTTTATATCCCTATATGTAATTGATAATTTGAAGTTGTAGTATAAATATGTGCTAGGCATTTATTTGTTCGAGTAATAACCCATTTACAGACTTTTTTTTATAATAATAGGAATTGATATAAAATGCAAGTGGTTGACTATTATAAGAGGTATCAATCGTATGGTGGAATATTTATGCTTTTTAGCAAATATATTATTAGTATGGAAAGGAATCAAGCTTTTTAATTGGGATCTGGTACTGGATAAGAGTGGGTGCAAGTGGATTAAATAGTATATTAGATACCTCTTGTGTGGCATGATATTTCTACTTCTAAGATCAATTATATATGTAATCCAGATGTTATATCTGTTTGCTTTTAGATTACTCCATTACATAAGCTAAATATCTGGGGAGAATTTCTCTTGTTCAAACTCTGGACAGGAGAATAAGTACTATTTATAATCAATTATGAAATGGACCCCCTAAAAGCCATTTAATAATCAAATTAATCGTAGCAGATAAGGAAAGGAACTTCCTGTTCTATTGGAAGTATAGTATTTATAGCAAACTTTCCATAACATTCCCAGGAAGCTTAGTTTTTTTATACTATGCCAAAACAGTCAATCCTTTAATTAGAGAGGTATTATATTTTAAGCCACAGTTTACCAGCAATCCCCAAATCCCATCACATATTACACTAGAAATAGATATCAAAATGTATAGCAATTAAATTACATGTATGGCAGCAAAAGGGGAGATTGTATTGTACATATAATCATGTGAAATGTACATGCATGGCAGCAAGGAGGAGGGGAGGGATGTACCTTCTAGATCTCTCAAAATAGAGGCCAATTAGCTTGCATGCTATGTTTGCAATAAGGTGTTGCAGCTCCCAATTGCTTGCTTCTTGGGAGAAGGAAGAGCACAACATGGGATGGGGGCTGCAACAACATCTTTAGCTATTGGAGATGTCAACAGCAAGGGGAGGAAGATGCTTCCAGCAACTTTGGATGCTGCAACCTGCAACGGGGGGATGAGGACTGGAGCTAAAATCTCCCTTCGTTGGAAGTGTTGGAGAGAAAAAGTGGGAGGAAAAAATAGGAGAAAGGTTTGATATAAATAAGGAGGAGGAAGCCTCCTTTGATTGACAAGTGGGATAGAAGAAAAATCCAAGTGGAATGAAAGAGAAATTTAAAAAAATTTGGCCGATAGCAGTAGCAGTGCTACTGTTACTGTTAGTTAAACAGAATTATATTATTATATTTTTAACAATTTCTCTCTTTTATTTGAGAAAAAAAATCGACCGTACACGCATCTCGAACTTCGTATTTCGATGCGCAATATCTTGATTTGACCGTCTCAAAATGACGGTCAATATGAGTATAATATTGATATACTTTTGATCAGGTTTGGATGCCCGAAATTTTCGTGATACGATTTCGGTTTGAGGTTAAATTTTACGGTTTTAAAATATCAAACGGCCTCCGATTAACGAACGGTCGATTCCGTTGGTCTTGTTTCGTCGAATCGGATCTAATGACGGTCTCGGTTCGTTTCGCGGTTTCCGAATTTGCGTCGTGGCTTTTTCGCGGCGCGCATTACGAAGTGACCGATTTTTGATCGATTTCACCCGAACAACTTTTGATTCACTACCAATTGGTCGTTTTAGGTTGGTTAGTATTGACCAACAACTTTATTGGGTTATTCGGACCTTATTCGGGTCGAGTTCGGGTTTGTAGAAATCCGGAGGTTACAATTATAAAAACCTCAAAGGGAGTCTCGTCCTCGAGACTCGAGTCAAGGTTAATAGGTATCTTGTTTGGATGTAATATGGTCATAAAAACCTCAAAGGGTTTGAACCCATAAAAACCTCAAAGAGAAAAACAAGCCATATATTTGAACATATATCTAATTACAAAAGTTTGTTTTAATTATTACTTCAGAAAAGCTGCGGGTATCGTGCCCGCATGTCGGCTTCGGTCTCCCACGTCGCTTCTTCGACGCCGTGACCGTGCCACAAAACCTTGACCAATGGAATCTCTTTGCTGCGAAGCTTCTTCACAGCACGATCAAGTATCTGGACTGACTTCTCCTCATAAGTCAGATCTGGCTCCATGTCTAGATTCTCATGACTGATGATGTGTCGAGGGTCGTGCACATATTTCCTCAAGTTGGATATATGAAAGACATCATGAATAGAAGATAGATGTGGAGGAAGAGCTACTCGGTAAGCAATCTTCCCCATGCTAGCCAGAATCTCGAACGATCCAACATATCGTGGTGCCAACTTACCACGAACACCGAATCTCTGCACTCCCTTCATGGAAGATACACGGAGAAATATCCAATCTCCCACCTATAATTTACAGGAATGTCATTAGTATGTGATTGAGTTGATTATATATGAGTTATAATTGAATAAGTGAAGAGGAAATAATTAGATTACCTGAAACTCTATGTCTCTCCTCTGACGATCCGCATAGCTCTTCTGGCGACTCTGTGCTCTCAGAAGACTTCGTCTCACAAGATCAACAGCTCTCGCAGTCTCCTCCAAGAGATCTATAGAATATAAAGCATGATCGCCTACCTAATGCCAACTGAGAGGTGTGAGGCATCTCCGCCCGTATAGGGCTTCGAATGGTGCCATACCAATACTGGAGTGATAGTTGTTGTTGAAAGTAAATTCTACTAATGGCAGATGGTCCTTCCAGGACCCTTTCCATTCCAAAGTGCAAGCGTGGAGCAAATCCTCCAATGTCTGTATGGTGCGCTGACTCTGCCCGTCTGTCTGCGGATGATATGCAGAACTCATCCTCAGCTCTGTCTGTAGTGCTGACATAAACTGGTGCCAATAATGAGATGTAAATCTCGAATCCCTGTCAGACACCACTTCTCGTGGTATACCATGTAATCTGATGATGTTCTACACAGACAGCTTGGCCAATCTGGATAGAGTGTAAGTCGTGTTGACAGGTATGAAATGGACTGACTTGGTCAACCTATCAACAACGATCCAAATGGAATCATGGCCACCCGGTGTCTTCGGCACGTCTGTGACGAAATCCATAGAAATGCTCTCCCACTTCCACTCGGGAATGGGAAGAGACTGCAGTAATTCTGGTGGTCTCCTGTGCTCAGCCTTAACCATCTGACAGGTCATGCATCTGCTGACATGCTGCGCCACATCGTGCTTCATTCCATCCCACCAGACATGTCGACGCAGATCATGGTACATCTTCGTACTGTCTGGATGGATAGATAACCGTGAACTGTGTGTCTCATCGAGAATGTCTCTGCGAAGCTGCTCGTCATTGGGTACAACGACCCGTCCTGCCTTCCATAAAATAGACTCTGCTACGACACAATCATCAACTTCGTCCTTGACGGCGCGCATATATCTATCTCAGATCCAAGGATCGGTCTTCTGGCCCTCTACAATACGATCCCAAAGACTACTGTATCGTGGAGGCACGGCAGTAGAAATGGATGCGCTCTCCTGAAGATGCCAATCGGTCAAAGCGGCAAGCGTATCCCATGTATATAGCCAGTTCGATGTACCATCAGCATGCGCTCTCCTGCTGAGTGCATCAGCCACTACGTTTCCCTTACCAGGATGGTAAGAGATCGTGTAATCATAATCCTTCAGCAGCTCGAGCCATCTGCGCTGCCTCATGTTCGACTCTTTCTGATCAAAGATGTACTTTAGGCTTTTGTGATCCATGAAAATCTCGAAGTTCACCCCATATAGATAGTGGCGCCAGATCTTCAAGGCGAAGACAACTGCCGCCAACTCCAAGTCATGTGTGGGGTAGTTCCGCTCATGCGGCCTCAACTGTCGTTATGCGTAAGCAATCACCTGTCGTCTCTGCATCAACACTGCTCCTAGACCTTCTCCAGATGCATCTGTGTATACCGCATAGTCCTGAGTGCCTGAAGGAAGAGCAAGAATGGGCGTTGTAGTCAATCTCTCCTTCAGTGTCTGGAATGCTTGCTCACATGAATCATCCCAAATAAATGGAACTCCTTTCTGTGTCAGTCGTGTCAGAGGGCGAACAATGCGTGAAAAACCGCTGACAAAGCGTCTGTAATAACCTGCTAGCCCAAGGAAGCTCCGAATCCGCGTGACAGTTTTGGGCTGCTCCTAAGACATAACTGCATCTATCTTTGCAGGATCAACTGCAATGCCTGCTCCAGAAATAACATGCCCGATAAATGAGAACTGGGATAACCAGAACTCACACTTGCTCAACTTCGCATATAGCTTGTGCTCCCGCAATGTATCTAAGACAATCCGTAGATCATTCGCATGATCCCATTCATTCCGTGAATAGATGAGCACATCATCGATGAACACTACTACAAACTTGTCCAAGTATGGACGGAAGATCCGGTTCATCATATCCATGAAAGCCGCAGGTGCATTGGTGAACACAAACGGCATCACCACAAACTCCTAGTGTCCATAGCGAGTCTTAAAGGCTGTCTTCGGAATATCCGACTCACGAATCCTCAGCTGATGGTAGCCTGAGCGAAGATCGATCTTTGAGAACACCGAAGATCCCTGGAGCTAGTCAAACAAATCATCGATGCGTGGCAAGGGATAACGGTTCTTCACCGTTCTCTTGTTCAGCTGCCTGTAATCGATGCACAGTCTCATGGATCCATCCTTCTTCTTGACAAATAGAACCGGAGCACTCCAAGGTGAAGTGCTCGGCCTCACGAATCCCAAGTCAAGTAACTCCTGCAACTGCACCTTCAGCTCCCTCAATTCGGCTGGTGCCATGCGGTAAGGAGCCATCGAGATCGGCTGTGTATCTGGTAGCAATGTGATCTCGAACTCAATCTCTCTCTCAGGAGGTAGTCCTGGTAGCTCATCAGGAAAAACATCTAGATATTCTGATACCACTCGGATGTCCTGAGTCATCGGCTCCTGATCAGATACCTCCCGCACAAATGCAAGGTATGAATCACAACCCCGATCAACAAGTCGCTGGGCTCGCAACACTGAAATGTACTCCATGGTGGAGTCACGTATAGTACCCTCAAAAGTGAACTCGGATAGATCTGGAATCATGAAGACAACCGTCTTCCTAAAGCAATCAACAAGTGCATGATGAGCGGATAACCAATCCATGCCCAAAATCAAGTCGAACTCATCAAGCTGCAGAAGTAGACAATCTGCGAGCATCTCGTGACCGCCAATCAGTACGGGCAAGTGCCTGACTATCAGTGAAATAACAATCAACTGGCCACCTGGCCCTTGGATGTGATATGGAGAAGAAAGAGTCTCTGCGACTCTACCTAAAGAAGGTAGTAGCCTCGAAGCAAGAAAAGAATGTGTTGCACCAGAATCAAATAGAACATGGAAAGGTCGATAAGAGTAGTCAGTATGTGTGTTAGTTCGTTAGTCATCTCCTGGTCTGGTCGGGATGACATGGCTCTGCATGAGAACCATTTATAGTCATAAAAATTTATGGTTCGCAGATAATATGATATATGTTTTTTCTCTTCTTGGGATATAATATGAAAATTAATGAAATTGGTGACATATGTGGTGATTGAATATGAATGTCATATTTCCCTTCTCGGACTCACGACAAGTCGGAGGACTGTCGCTATCGGAAAACTCAATGCGATCTGAATTGAAATAATACGAATGTGTGTATCGAGGTACCACTGCTCTGATACCAAATTGTGAACCCCCGAGAATCCGGGTACCCGTTTACGACACAATTCGCAATATTCTATTTATTGACATCGCATTAAAAGTATAAATTTATGGGGAAATTTTTCGCGCAGCTAATTTTCCACATGACATTCACATCTACAAGTTAATAGAGAAAAATTGACACCAAAATCTTATTTCATTAATTTCCATATGATTTTACAACATGTACAATGTCTGACAGTACATACAACATCCCAAAAATTTGACTGAAGAGAAGAAGCATTTTACAATATCAATTGAACTAAAAACTGTAACAAAAACCACATACCGTCTGGTATAGATCTTGTCTCCTGGAACCATGTATAGCTACTAAACAGCAGACTGTTTGCCTGCCAAACATGTTAGGAAAGAAGAGGAGTCAGCGGGCGCTGGTACCTCCCAAAAATTTATAAAAATAACAGGTATTTATTGTGATCAAAAGAAGCAAGTAGAGAGGCATGAGCAACTCAAATTAAAATTTAATTTTACTTGCAATTGTAAAAGGTTTCCAAATTTCTAGTAAGCACCTCTCATGATTAGCCATTAACCAATCATTTCCCACATAAGCATATATATTGTAACTAATTGATCATAAGTAAGTACATTTAATTCTTATATTACTTAGAGATCATATTTGTGGATTTTGATGATGGGAAAGATGAGATAAAAAGATATAATGATTTATTAAATTCTTAAGTCTAGTGGATAGTCTGTGGTCTTGGTTCGTGTGAAACCTCACACTATGACTCTAAGACTTGAGGAAAGTCTTAGGGTTGGGGTGCCTCCGTAGGCATACGGTGTAGTATAATGCATCCTAACTAAGTTCCCAACACGTCCACTAGCTTATTAAGATTTCGAATTCAGATTATAGTCACTTCCATTTACTCAACTTAAACTGTGATCTTTATAGGGATTTCGAAACAGATTATAGTCAATCCCAATCATCTCAATTTTCAATTGTAATTTCTCCAAACCTTTACAGTAACTCTCTCAGATGTAACTCTCAATGATGTAGATATAGATGTAGATATGAATGATCTGGATGCAGAATCGCCAAGTCTGTTGGCGAAAGAAAACTCAAGCGGTGAAGAAGCCCACAAATGGCTCTTCCGTCTCGCCCTCTAGTTGGAAGGACGGTCCAATAGAGGGATAGGTATACTCCCCAACTACGCCACTGAGACGGGTGAGAGAGACTTCCCGGAAAAGTCACTCTAAAAAAAACAGCCCGACTGGTAATGGGCAACCGAGCTCGTACGTAAAACTGAAAACCAAGGATCCCCCGCCTGGGTATCCTAAAACAAAGGGTCAGCGGAACTGGTCTAAAGTCGGGGTCCCAACAAGCGTAAAAACACTGCGAGCTCGCGTAAAAACCAAAAAGGAACTGGGATCCTAGACCCGCGCACTTGGCGGCCGCTGCCCTAACTGGGCTTCCTATCTCCCGCCCAGTTGAGGGTCACCGCGCCCTTGCACGGTTAGGTGTAAAAGTCACCACAACCGGCATCCAAATTTATAATTTTGATACTGATTCACGATCGTTATCACTGCTTGTCAACTCCTCTCTTTCCCACTTCTTTTTGTGGTTAATCAAACAGATCTAGATCTCTTGGTTTGTGATAGTGATTCATAGATAGCAGAGTATACTTAAAAGATGATTTTCTAAAGATGATCTAACTTTATGGTTAGAGGTTACCATTGATGATGCAATCATATAGTTAAACTTAACTCAGTCTTAAAGGATAGTCATTCCGAAAGTAATGTCGCATCCAACTATCTGAAATCAACAGTATAAATTATAATTCAAAGGCGTTTATTTCAGTTATATGTATTAATCAAAGGTACATATAAAATCCTCTTCTCAAAGTCTTTCTAATCCTAAAAGTCCTATGTGAAACACCTTTATATGCTATCTTTTAACTATTAGAACTTTCTCCTGTCCCATGCAATAGGGTTCCCATGGATCCGATGTCGAGGAGTGTAGAGGGAATCTTACTGATAAGGAATAATCAATCACATCTTGCTATCTTTAGATGATAGTAAAAGTGGAAAAGTGGGTGTGTAACATAAATTATAGACGGGTTTGATCCTTATTAGGTTGTCAACTTTGCCTAGATAAATAGAGAAGTTGGAAGATTCGACTCAACATCATTATAATGAAACACCCTGTATGTACTTTCTTCTCGATTCGATTCAATATTAAGTTGAGTCATCTAAATGGACTTTTTTTTCTCCTAAATCGGATCTATCTCGAGTCATTCTCGGGTTTAGATCAACTATATAAGAATCAATCCTTTACTGATTGGTGAGATTTGTGCCAACTCATGTATGTCAGAAAGCAACAAAGTGTTAATGATATAGATTACGTTCTTATAACAAAAATTCCTAAAATCTTAATGTCCTATATCTTTGTGACAATAAAATATTTTGAACTTTATATCCCTATATGTAATTGATAATTTGAAGTTGTAGTATAAATATGTGCTAGGCATTTATTTGTTCGAGTAATAAACTATTTACAGACTTTTTTTATAATAATAGGAGTTGATATAAAATGCAAGTGGTTGACTATTATAAGAGGTATCTCTCGTATGGTGGAATATTTATGCTTTTTAGCAAATATATTATTAGTATGGAAAGGAATCAAGCTTTTTAATTGGGGTCTGGTACTGGATAAGAGTGGGTGCAAGTGGATTAAATAGTATATTAGATACCTCTTGTGTGGCATGATATTTTTACTTCTAAGATCAATTATATATGTAATCCAGATGTTATATCTGTTTGCTTTTAGATTACTCCATTACATAAGCTAAATATCTGGGGAGAATTTCTCTTGTTCAAACTCTGGACAGGAGAATAAGTACTATTTATAATCAATTATGAAATGGACCCCCTAAAAGCCCATTTAATAATCAAATTAATCGTAGCAGATAAAAAAAGGAACTTCCTATTCTATTGGAAGTATAGTATTTATAGCAAACTTTCCATAACATTCCCAGGAAGCTTAGTTTTTTTTTTATACTATGCCAAAACAGTCAATCCTTTAATTAGAGAGGTATTATATTTTAAGCCACAGTTTACCAGCAATCCCCAAATCCCATCACATATTACACTAGAAATAGATATCAAAATGTATAGCAATTAAATTACATGTATGGCAGCAAAAGGGGAGATTGTATTGTACATATAATCATGTGAAATGTACATGCATGGCAGCAAGGAGGAGAGGAGGGATGTACCTTTTAAATCTCTCAAAATGGAGGCCAATTAGCTTGCATGTTATGTTTGCAATAAGGTGTTGCAGCTCCCAATTGCTGCTTCTTGGGAGAAGGAAGAGCACAACAGGGGATGGGGGTTGCAACAACATCTTTAGCTATTGGAGATGTCAACAGCAAGGGGAGGAAGATGCTTCCAGCAACTTTGGATGCTGCAACTTGCAACAGGGGGATGAGGACTGGAGCTAAAATCTCCCTTCGTTGGAAGTGTTGGAGAGAAAAAGTGGGAGGAAAAAAAAGAGAAAGGTTTGATATAAATAAGGAGGAAGCCTCCTTTGATTGACAAGTGGGATAGAAGAAAAACCCAAGTGGAATGAAAGAGAAATTTAAAAAAATTTGGCCGATAGCAGTAGCAGTGCTACTGTTAACAGAATTATTATTATTATTATTATATTTTAACAATTTCTCCCTTTTATTTGAGAAAAAAATCGACCGTACACGCATCTCGAGCTTCGTATTTCGATGCGCAATATCTTGATTTGACCGTCTCAAAATGACGGTCAATATGAGTATAATATTGATATACTTTTGATCGGGTTTGGATGCCCGAAATTTTCGTGATACGATTTCGGTTTGAGGTTAAATTTTACGGTTTTAAAATATCAAACGGCCTCTGATTGACGAACGGTCGATTCCGTTGGTCTTGTTTCGTCGAATCGGATCTAATGACGGTCTCAGTTCGTTTCGCGGTTTCTGAATTTGCGTCACGGCTTTTTCGCGGCGCGCATTACGAAGTGACCGATTTTTGATCGATTTCACCCGAACAACTTTTGATTCACTACCAATTGGTCGTTTTAGGTTGGTTAGTATTGACCAACAACTTTATTGGGTTATTCAGACCTTATTCGGGTCGAGTTCGGGTTTGTAGAAATCCGGATGTTACACATTTAGATTTTGTTGGGGCGCTCCCTACTAGCGACATATTGCATCGCCTGAATCCAATGAGAAGATGGCAAGTGTTGCTATATCGCTAACCGGATGTAGCATCGTCATCCGGATGCAGTTCAAAATTAACAAGGGTTCTCGTGTGATGGATCATCTCGTTTGCACTTCTGTTACAATCCCAAGATAAGTCTTCTAAAACCTTCTCCCTGAAACTTGATTGCTTCAATTTAAGATTGAACTCTTCGCTTCTTCTCGCTTTTTTTCCAGCGGGCAGAGGTGCGAGCCATATGTGCCATCTAGGTCTAGTTATCTTGAAAACCCTCCTTTTCTAACCAACCCTTTTATTTGGTACCAACTAAAAGAAACGAAATGCAAGCTTGATTTAATTGGCATTTTTCGGATACCAAACTATTCCAAAGATCAACTAAGTAGCAGACAAGGCCAGAAGAAAACCAGGTAATGAATAAAGCCCAAGACCATACCCTTGGCGAGCTATGATGGATAAAGAAGGAAACTAAAAATGTACTAAGCCTTCTCCCACTTTAAGTAGGGTCGGCTACATGGATTCTTGCTCAAATCTATGTTGAAAGATTCAATTATTTTTTACGCTGGCTATCGACTACCTAACACAACTCCTGCAAGAGTGGGATTTGAACCCTGGTCTTTTGTGTGGTAGACACACTGTACTACCACTAGACCCTAGATAAAGAAGGAAACTAAGAATCTAAAATACAATTGGCATAAGTTGTACAGAACAAGCAGTTGCTGGACAAATGAGGGGTTTTACCATTTACTTAAACCGAAGTGGTTGGGTTGGACATGATTTGACATGCTATTTTTTTGAATTTTTATTAAATTAGAAGAACATAGGCTTGAATTTGGACGGTTCAAAATACTAAGTATGATCAATTGTGGATTCTTTAAGATTTCATTTCAAGGTTGGAAAATAATATTAACTATGATCATTTATGGACTTTTTATGCGCCCGTTGTAAGTGTTTGAAAATAAGATCATCTCTGTAACAACTTTAAGCACCCTAGAAAGAATGGAGTAAGCATGAGCTATTACAAGGTCCAGATTATGGAGCCTTATAACTTACCTATTTGTACTGGTTGAAGCATTTGCAGAAGATGAAGAAACTAGCTCATGTGAAAGGAAACCACTCAAACAATTATGTCGTTCAAGAATAGTGCTCTTTGTGCAAGGTTCCAGATTGACATGACAGTCAGCATCTAAATCGTGAGCTTGTGATGACTGTTGATGAGAGTCGAAGCTAGATAAAGTGGCATCCTGCCATTCAGTGCTACTAGTACAAGTATTGTCGTCGCATGTATCAAAGCAGTCTCTGCACAAAAGTTAACATGAATAAAATGTACGGTATATCTGCTTAAATAATGCAATTTCTAACATTTTCTTTTTCAAAATATTAACAACCTATCCAACAAGCTTCCCTCCGATCAATAAATCTCAAAGTGTGACGCCTTAGGATCCGTGCACCCGTTTACATCGCGTTCTCAATACAACATTCAATTATATTGCATTAATTATAAGAAAATGCAGGTAAATTTTTCGCGTTTTGCCTTTTTCATATGACATTCACATTCAAGAATATGGGCACATGATTATTATAGATCCACATACTCAGACAAACTCTTGAGTTAAATGAATACAAATACAAACCACATCTGTTACCATATGGATTTTGTTAGGAACCATTGATCCATTAAAATAACATAACTCTCAACAGACGTCTGTAGCTATTTTTCTTATAGGTCAACATCAACTGTCCGTGAAGATGCTACATGTGTACTGGAAATTTCTAAGATGGTTAAGTAGAGGAGTGGTGTTTTTTTTACCGCAATCATGTAAGAATTTCTTAATAGAAGTTTTCAAAATATAAATTGATGCAGAAAATTGTAGCTCTTTCTGTAGCCAAGTCCATAGTTGACTTATCATTTTACATTCATTATTTAAAAGAGTATTGAAGAGCATATCAAGGCTCGTCGCATCCCGGCTTTAAAAAGGCTAAGATGCCATAAAGTTTGAGTTCATCAACTAATATATATGAAAATAATATAAATGAGACCCAACTGGAGAAAAAAAGGAATTTTCCAGGTTATTAAAGGGGGTAATTGTAGAGACCATTGACATCATTATTGATATATTACGGGAATTTGTTATAAGATCTTTCCATTGTACGTACACATCAGATATCTGTTGGAATTTTTACATTAGTATCACTATTATGACCGGAGAGATGGACATTCAAGATAACTTTTGTGAAGATGGGAGTCTAATGACCATTGATTCGGCATTTTGAAATTTATCATTTCCATAAAATATGATTCCCATCAATTAATTACAGAGTTAATTCCAGTAAATCCTTCCTTTTCCTAAATCCATGATTGATTTTAATGTCTTGTGCACTTGCACACATTAGTTTGGATTCACAATTGTGTATGAGACGTATTTTTAATCAGCCATAGTTTTGTTCATCTAATTAAGTATCATTGACTTGGCGTTTCAAAATTTAACTTGATTATGGATGAGGACATAGACATATGGTTTGATAAGCATCGATGATGACAATTAACAGTATCGGTCATGGTGACCCTTACACTTGACCGTGCGAGGGTGCGGTGACCCTCAACTGGGTAGGAGATAGGAATGTCCAGTTAGGGCAGCGGCTGCCAAGAGCGCGGGTCTAGGATTCCAGTCCTTCTCACGGTTTTTACGCGAGCTCACAGTGTTTTTACGCCTCGTTGGGATCCCAACTTTTGACCAATTCCGCTGACCCTTTGTTTTAGGATACCCATGCGAGGGATCCTCGGTTTTAAGTTTTTTGTACGACCTCATTTGCCCGTTACCAGTCGGGCCCGACTAGAGTGACTTTTTCGGAGTGTCTCTCTCACCCGTCTCTGGGGGTAGTTTTGGAGTAGACCTTGCCCTCTTATTAGAATGTATATATCTAATTATCTGTATATGTATAAATACTTTAAACTTTTGGGGATACAAAAGTTCCACGAATAAGCGTCCCGGGTCTCGGATTTCGACACGCAATAACTCATTTTGATCATCTCTGGAAGACGATCAATATGAGTATAATATTGATATACTTTTGATCGGGTTTAAATGTCCGAACAATTCGAGATGCAATTTCGATTTGAGATTAAATTTTGTGAAATTAAAACACAAACGACCTCCGATTGACGAACGGTTGATTCTGTTGGTCTTATTTTGTTGAATCGGATTTTATGCATGGCCTCAAATATCAGCGAAATTCAGTCGAATTTTTGTCGAACATCGATATCCTGTCGAAATCGAAATTCGACCGAAATGGTTGAAATGATCGAAATATGGGGGTCCTAATACAAAAAATGACCAAAATGACTGAAATTTCGATCGAAATTTGACCAAAATTCGATCAAAATTCCTTTTCGGTCAGTCATCGAAATGGTTACCGAAACTGACATTTAGGGCATTGATTTTATGATAATCTCGGTTTGTTTTGCAATTTCCGAATTTACGTCGCGGCTTTTTTCGAGCACGCATTACGATACAATCGATTTTTGGTCGATTTTGCCCGAACGACTTTTGATTCATGATCAATTGATCTATTTAGGTCATTTAATATTGTCCAGCAACTTTATTGGGTTAATCAGACCCAAATCAGATCGGGTTCGAGTTTAATTTGAACCCGAATGTTACACAAAGTAAAAACACAGAGAATGAAACACATCCAAGGGACCAAATATCATCAAATCTATTTAAACTATGCATGCACGACATTAAGGAGTGGAATAAAAATACATCATTAAATATACCTTAGAGCCTGGAGAGGGCGCATTGCAAATGAAGAAGCAAGAGAACCATCTAAGCTCTGACATGAGCACAGCACGTCATACAAAAAATGTGCACATTTATCATTTTTTGTGGTAGGAAAATGTGCACAGTTAAATATAGCAAAAAAATTAAAGGAAAAGAAAAGGAGGATTTGCATAGACATATACTTGGAAGTTGACTAGGTCGAAAGCATCCATACCTCCTCTATCGAACTAGGGATAGGTTGATTAACTGCCTCTTGATGCAAAGCATCCAAAGCATGATTATCATCAGCAAATCCATTTTTTGTCTTACTGTTATCATTACCTTCTCTAGGAGAAAATTCGGCAATGTCATCAATCTGCATCCAGACTAAAATCAATGACCATAGAAATGACTTAAATGCTAATAGTATGCATATAATCGTAGACTTCTTACAAGAGCAGCCTGAGCTTTAAGATCTTCAATATTAAAATTCCATGCACTTACTCCCCTTATATACTCTTGCTGCACTCAGATTTTTAGAGTCAGTACATGTGAACTACAACAGTATATAGGCTAAGGAGAGCTCATTACAAAAGGAAATGTAGAAAGGACACAACCAGCAGTTGCTAACTAATTCTATCTTATTGTCCTAAAAAAGAATACATAAAAATTCGACTTTTTAGCCCAAAGCACAATTGCAGGAAAAATCAGGTCAAGATTAACTAAAATTTGGAATTCAAATGCCATTGACAATAGTTTTGTTTGCTCAAATGCAGGTTGCAACATTCACTGATATTATATTGAAACTTCCATTGATATTTTAAATATCAAACTAACAAAACCATTTTGTAAGTTAAATTATTAAAAATAATTTAACTGGCAAATATATTTCAATTGAATATAGTATACTGCAAAGTAAACGCTTTAAGAAAAGGAATTCTTTTATAAAAAAAACACAATTCTTTTTTGAATAAACGCAAGATTTTGGAAACAATAATGCTTCAAAGAGTTGAGAGTAGAAGTATTGCATGCCTGTGACAAGTGCTCCTCGTCCTCATGTGTGCCTTTGTTTTGCAAAAGGAAATCAGCATCTCTGGCCTGGAAAAGCAGAAAATGTGTCATAAAGCATTAAGAAATACAACAAAGGTAAAATAGATCAGGTCAAAGTCAAACCTTCAGTTTCCTGAAGCGTTCACCGAGAGGTATAAGACCATCCAGGATGGTTCGTGCCAAGTATTCAGTCGAGCGAGCATGCTTGAAAAAGCTGTGTTTTAAAAGCTTTTCAGCAGAAGGACGCTTCTTAGGATCTTTTACTAAGCATGCCCCTACCATTGCCTTAAAAGACTGATAAAATTAACAAAATAAATAAATCAGTCAACAACAAAGAGCATTGCGTAAATAAACTAACGAGGATGGACCACTATGAACCTTAGAGAATCTTTTGTCCCGTTCATAGTCGAGACCTGGAGGAGCATTTTGCAAGGTCATCAGTAGCACCTGTAATTGGCAGAAAGGGGAGATGCATAGATAATTTGTTCTAATGATGAAGAGCAAGGCAGAAGAATGCAATTACCAGCTACTTGTTATCACTATCAGTTTGTTGATATGCCTTGAATCCTAAAAGTATGTTCAGTTGAACCCGATTGAAGAACTGTCATATGCCACACCATACCCCACCAAACGGGAGCCTCACTGTACGGAACTACGGATATATGGAGCAGTTTTCTTTTTTATTTGGATATATGCATCTGTTTGTTTCAAGGATCCGTCTATACGAGTAGTATATACACTCCTCTATGGTTAGGGCTCTTTGTAAGCTCTGTATTCTTCTTTCTCCACATGGTGAAAACCGATCGTCACCACGGCACCACCCAAGGACGTAGCCTAGTTACGGGTGAACCTTGTAAATCCATGTACCCTCATGTTTACTTGCTTGATCATTTGTGTGTTCCGCTTCTGTGATTCACAAAAAAATCCAACCGATTGCACACCTTTCTATTAAGAAGCTTTTGCATTCAAACTTTCATTTTCTCATCATTCACACCAACTTTTGGAATTTCTACTCAGTCAAGACTTGTACATAAATAGTAGCTTTGCTAAAGATAATAGATGTCAGCTTCTTGCAAGTACACATCAAATGTGATACTGACACATTCATAGAATTGCCTAAGCAGGAGACCCAAGCTGCTAAGAGTTTTAAACCAATTCCAGTACAACTTAAAATCTTATAGTCCTAACTTATAAATTAACATAAGTTTTACTTGAAAAAAGGGAGAGATGTCTATCAGAAGTAGGAAGATATTCACGAATTCAACTAACAGCATAACTTTTCCCAGTGGGAGGAGTATATTTAAAGTTTCATTAAAATAAAATACAATTCACAACATAAGTTTATTACATATGGACACCGCAAAAACACCTAGACCGCACCATTTCAAACACATTCTTAACATATGGCCTCCCGACCTTAATAATCACATCTTTCCTTTACCCCATTCAAGTTCTACCAGACTGGGTGGTTCTCAAAGCACCAACCCCCACAATGCAACCAACCACTAATATAAAGCTGGTCCAAGAACTCCAAAAAGGAAGACGCCATCATGTGAAGCACAAAAGACATGTCCCATGCCTAACTCACAAAATTGCAGTCAAGTAATGGATATTTCCCATCTTTTTCGCGAATGCAAGCACATTACACCACTGGAAGGAAGACGCCTTCTTCTGAAATACTTCTGACGTCTTTTTTGCACTAGAATAGCCAAATATATTAACAGACTCAAGATCCCATTTAAGTCTACAATAACCAAACATCTCTTCATTCTCTACACTGTATGGTCTCTTACATTACTCTACCAGAGCCATTAGCATGCAGAATCAAGGTCCCAATTAAGTCTACAATAACCAAAAATCTCACATTCTCTATTACGTATGATCTCTGGCCTCAGTATACCAGATGAAACAGAGCCATTAGCATGCAGTCCTAACTCACTCTACCACATATCTTTATTAAGAGCAAGAAAAGAATGTAATTATTGAACTTGTCAAACACCACTTAACCACCTCCCCCCAACACACACAAATAAACTCCCAACAGTTTCCTCCTCCGCCGACTCTGAAACTCCTCAAAAATCACATCTCAAAACATCTCCAAGTTCGAACCTTGACAACCCCCTCCCCAACCCAAACATCAAGCTATGCAACGACCGACATTCAGTTGGACATCCCACCACACACCTAACTCATAGGTCTCACTATCCATGCTTTGTCTCAGCCAGGCCACCTCTACTCCAAAGCCCTATGCTACACTGAAATTGTGGAGAAAATATTAATGCGTAATGATGGGATGTGCATGTGATGTAAGCGAAGTTTGTAATTGAGTTAACCTTTCAAAAACCAAGCAAGAAGATTAAATTTGGATAGTTTACCTTCATCGGAGGATATTTTGAGAATGGAGCATGGCCATGAGCAAGTTCTAGGGCTGTTATGCCAAAGGACCAAACATCTGCTCTGTCCATATACGAGAAACTACATGATAGTATATAGGAAAAAGAAAGCACAAATATGTCCAAATATTAAAAATTTAGCATGGACAAGGTTGCATACATATAGATTGTTTTCAACTGTTGATAAAAAATTAAGTGAGCCAAGGTTCAGAAAATCGGTATGCAGTATTCATTCGGTCAGGCAGTCTGGAGCGAGTAAGCAGGTAGGCGGAAGTATATGCGGATCATGCGGTTTCTATTATTTTAATTTAAAAATAATTAAAAATATAATAATTTCAAACATTAGATATTTATATTTAGAAAAATATAACATGGAAGAAACATGAAGGGAAGACTTTTTTGTACAATGTGATATCAACCAAAGCATTTCCAAAAGTCATCCATTTTCAAAAGATAAAGATGTTAACGGTGGAGAGAGTAAAAAATGTTGTAAATTGATTGAAGATGGAAAAAATGGTAGATATCATTGTCCAAATTGGAAGGTAACCTTTTTGTGAAAGTGTAATCTAGTTCGTAAACACAATCACGAACTTTCGTACTTCAGTAAATGTTGTATTTGTCTACTCAAAGTTAAATATTAAAAAATAAACCATTTAAATTAAATATATGTTATTTATTTTATGCAGTTATAAAATTCCATGCAAATTCAACATCTATATTCATTTTATCTCATAAAAGATCTTAGATAAACATATTACCTCTATTAGTAAAGTTAAATATTAAAAAATCAACCATATATTCTTTAGTAAATGGTGTTATGTGCAGTTACCCAAGGTTTTAAAAACCGGACCGGACATTGAACTGGTTAGTCTTCAGTTTAGTCCAACCGGGTCGGACCGTCGTTCCAAACCGATCGGATCGGTGATGATTTTTTTTTAAAATCAAAAAAAGGGGGAAACACACGTTGGTGTCCACCACAAAATTATATTAAAAAACTATTTAAGAGAAAAGACACATACAATCACATCAATAACCACTCCTCAACAAATCCCGCATACCGGATACAGACATTCTCCCTATAAAACCTCTGACCCGAGAACAACACTGCATTCCTAGCCAGCCGGTAGACCATAGCAATGTCACAGGGCTAACCAGCTCCCTCCTCGAATGCTGCCTGGCCATCCGTCATGGAATTAAATCTCGCGAAATTTCGCCGAAATTTCGGTTTCGATGGGTGGAGGATCTCGAAACCCATATGAATATCGATTTCCCGGATTTCGACCGAAATCTCGCGAGATATCGGCGAGATTTCGGGTCATCTCGTTATCTCACCCAAAAAAGAGAATCTGTAATAAAAAAATACACCCATTTGGCGATATGAACCGAAATTTCGGTCGAAACTCACCCATTTCGACCGAGTTCCAGCAGCAACCTCTCCAAACTTCCTCCAAGGTCATTTTTCGCCCCTTGCTTCAAGGTAAGCCAAATTTGACCAAATCTTCATCAAATTCTTCATTTTTTAGGGGTTTTACTCCTAGGATGTTGATCTAGCTTGGTATGATGTTTTTTTTAGAAATTTCGAATATCTAGCTTTATTTTTGGAGACGAAAATTAGGGATTTTGTGTTTTAATTGCATAATAATGATAGTTATGAATGTATTATCTCGGATCTTGTGTATAACATGAAGTAAAAGTACTTTAAGAACATTTTGTAAGATCTATGGAAGAGGAAATTGGGGCTTTTGTGTTTTAATGTGGAATGATGATGAGTTCTTCAATGATAAACTTGGATCTTAAGTTATGGAAGTAGAAAACATGTTTTGGATTTTTTTTGTAAATAAAATTTAAAAATTAGGTAAATCCGAAAATCATATGTTTGATCTATTATTTTTTTACATATTTTATGTCACTTAGGTAGTCTTTCTCGAAAATGGTCCCCTAATTGCTAGATCTAAGACCCTAATGTATAGATTTAAGGTGTTTTTCTGAAAATCAGAATATTAAGAGTATACTTTCAATTTCAAACACCAAGTATTTACGATTTTGTATGTATTAGGTGTTAGAAAAATTAAAAATATAATAAATACGAAAACTAAAACATAAATTAATTAGCAAATTCTTAATCGGTTGCATTGTATGCCTCTTGAATGATTGTTCTTCAATTTCCCCGCTGGTTGCGGTGATCATCATCATGGCACATTCCGGTTCCGGATCTGGATCTAACAGTTTTGAGGTCAGAGGGGCAATTTCAGTAGGGACATTGGTTGGAGGTATGTCTCCGCTCCTGATGGATATAAAGCGAAACTGCAATGCAATTTCTCTGGGAAGAAGTTGGGAGGAGGCGGGATCATGAGGATGAAGCAACATCTTGTTGGCAATAACAAGAATGTTGCTAAGTGCATGCATTGTCCCAAAGATGTGAGGGACAAGGTGAAGGCCAGCTTGGACGGGAAGAAGGAAAGGGATACAGAGAGGGTAAGAAGGGATGAACAATTGAAAGAGTTCATGTTTGAGAAAGAATTCAACGTCCTCTCAGATTCAGACGACGATAACTTTGTCCATCCCGCTGACATTCAGACTACAGCGGAGAGGAGGGCACACATAAGGGCAACAAAAGAATCAATGAGGAGCGAGTTCGAGAGGAGAGAACTCGATGGTGCACGAGACGACTTCTATGGTGCAGGTGGCAGTGGGAGTGGTTCTGGAGGCGCATCAGTACCATCACCCACCAAAAAACACAAGGGGAAAGGAATTGAGCCCTTCTTGACGAGGAGCGGATCCATGCAATATAAGGCAAGCAAAGATCCAAAGCAGAAAACGGTGAAGGGTATGTTCACCAATGCACGAGAAAGGGTAGGAAAGGCCATCAGCAAGCTCTTCTTTGGGAAGAGCATTCTTGCCAACATTGCTAGCGGGCCATTTCTGCAGCATGCCATTGATGAGATCGTTGCAGCGAGAACGGGAGTGAAGGCACATCCTACGAGATAATGAACAAATACCTGGGGATGGAGAAAGAGGAGATGAATGAGTACATCGCCGAGTTGAGGAGAAGATGGCCAGAGTACGGGATGACATTGATGTGCGATGGGTGATATTATAAAAAAAAGTGAGAGGCATGACTACTATTGTAGAACTTAAGAAGGGCACAAGTGATAAGAATCTTAATATATAATATGCATGCAAACACGATCATTGATTCCCAAAGCAAATATTTACACGATCAACTATTTTTTACTTAGTAAGTATTCTTACCATTTTATTGGTATATTATAAAATTTGAATTTATGAGACCGTTTTATTTGTTATTTCAACTTATTTATGCATTCTATATGACTAAACTTTTAATTGCATGCCTAACTTAATGCCGTCTATTAGCCTATGCGGTGATTGTGATGACAATACTACTAGAAAGCTTGTATTTAGATCTCTAATTTAGCAAATAAGTGTGTGATTTTATCTTATTTATAGATTTTAGAATAAAAAACCTTAATTTCAAAAAATAAAATAAATTATATAACTATATCCACCATTTTTAGTGATTCTGACTACATAGTCGACGATATGTCGCTTTTCAAAATAGGCAAAATGACACCAACGTCGGCATTTAAGGTCATGTTATCACATTCACCAGCTATGGGCAGATTTGCAGGAATCTAGAGCGGCATTCCCCGACTGCCCTTGGCTTATTGGCGGGGACTACAATGTTACTTTGCTCTCCTCAGATAGGCCGAGGCTGCGGGGAGGGCAAGACCCGGCTCTGCGAACTTTGTTGGGACTTTAATGTTACTTATTGGCGGGTTGACTCTCTTGAGTTGGAGGTGTTGGACTTGGTGGGCACTAAATTTACCTGGAGAAACTCTGGTTCGCGTTCCCGCCTTGATCGTTTTTTTGGCATCGACGAAGCTCTTGGAGCTTTTTCCTCTTTCCTTTGTTGGTGTCAGGCCTCGGACGAGGTCGAACTACACCCTGATCCTTTGGGACTCGGGCGAGATTGAGCCCCCACGGGGGTTTTTCAGATACGAGAGGGCCTGGCTATTAGAGGGCTCTTTCAGGGACCTGGTGGCTTCCCACTGGTCTTCGGTTCATGCTACCGGTTCTGCGGCCTCGCGGTTTGTTCAGAAGTTGACGCCTTTACGGAAGAGGTTGTGCGCTTTCAAGAGAGAGTCAAGGGAGGCTCATCGCACGGTCAGGGCTACCGCTGAAGATGTGGTCTGCGATCTTGACGCATTGGAGGACGGCAGGGCTCTGACTGAGGCGGAGCTTGTTAGGCGAACGGAGGCTCAAAGCAAGATCGTTGAGGAAGACAGAAAAAGAGTGGTTGAGTGGAGGCAGCGATCCAGGCATGTCTGGCTCAAGGAAGGAGACGCGAACACGGCCTTCTTCCACAGAGTGGCCAGTGGGAGACGATGTGGTAATGCCATCAGGTCGATTATAGTTGGCGGAGTTAGAGTGGATAGCGACAGGGAGCTTGGAAGAGCCATTGCGGACCACTTCTTCGACTTCTCCTCCAGAGGTCCCGGTAGGCGCTGGAGGTGGACTGGGGTGGGCGCGCCGCAGTTGTCGACCGCTCGCGCCTCTAGCTTAATTCAGGCGATCACCATAGAGGAGCTACGGGATGCTGTTTGGAGTCTGAACGGGGACGGCGTGTCAGGTCCAGATGGGTTCCCGGCCTCTTTCTACAAGGACTTCTGGGATCTGCTTGGCTTGGAGGTGCTTGACGTCATTTTAGAGTGTTGTCGCTGCAATACAGGTTTTGATCGTATTAATAAGGCTATGATTGTCCTTCTTCCAAAGGAGGAGGGAGCTGACAGAATCGAGAATTTCAGGCCAATTGCGCTGTCCAACGCCTTGTACTTGATTGTGGCAAAGGTCTTCGTTATCAGATTGAGTAGAGTGCTGGAACACATTATCTCTCCTTTTCAATCTGCCTTCGTCCCTGGGAGACAGATCGCAGACTGCTTGGTTATGGCGTCAGAGATTATTGTTGAGATTATTGTTGACTGGAAAAGGCAGGAGAAGAAGACTCTGCTCTAGAAAGTGGATTTTGCGAAGGCTTACGATACCTTAGACTGTCATTTTCTTTGGGCGGCGATGCATAGAAGGGGATTCCCTGAGCTATGGATTTCTTGGATGAAGCGATGCGTGACTACAACGTCGATGTCAGTCCTCGTCAATGGACGTCCTGAGGGCGGCTTCTTTCAGCCTCAGAGGGGCGTTAGGCAGGGATGCCCTCTTGCCCCTTTGCTCTTCATCATTGCTGCTGATGTGCTCGCTTGTATGGTTACTCGGGTCCAAGACAATGGGATCACTTGTGGTTACTCGAGGGATGGCTTACGGATCCCTCAGCTTCAGTACGCAGATGACACCATTTTCTTCGTCGAGGGGGGCAACAGCGAGGCCAGTGGAGTGGCGATCGTGCTCGAGCTCTTTGGCGAGCTATCTGGGCTGGCCCTAAACACTAGCAAGTCTAGAGTGGTCCCGTTTGGTCTATCTGACGAGGAGGCGGCTCTATGTGGTGACGTGTTGAGAACGGCATGTGCTCACCTACCCATCATCTACATGGGGATTCCTCTGTCAATTGGCAGGTCGAAGCTGGCGGACTGGTTACCTCTCGTGGAGAAGCTTGAGGGGAGACTCGCGAGGTGGAAATCCTCGATCCTGTCTAAGGGAGGACGCCTGGTCCTCCTGAAGGTGGTTCTCTCTGCCATTCCGATTTACTTTGTTTCTACGAGACTCATGCCGGCCGGGATTAGAAAGAGATTGGAGGGGCTTATGCATCGTTTTCTTTGGGCCAAGAGCGGTCAGGAGGCTCCCGGCATTCACCTCATCGATTGGGAGATCATCACCCTTTCGAAGAGTGAGGGGGGTCTCGGGGTGAGACGTCTGGATGCGTTAAACGAGGCCCTCTTGCTAAAATGGGTGGGCCGGATCTGGGGATGCACAGAGGACCTTTGCACTACGCTTATTCGTCAGATTTACAATGTACCTGCGTCGGAATTGGAGAGCAGTAGCCGGGGGCTGCGACCTTCGCCTTTTTGGAGGGGGATTTTGTCTGTCATCCCCTGTTTCCGTGCTTCATTCATACCAGTTCTGGGGAACGGGGAGGCATTTGCCATCTGGAAGGACAGATGGACAAATGGGGGAGCATTGTGTGACGGTTTCCCACGCTTGTTTGCCTTGGCTGAGGATCATGAGGTGTGTGTTGCCTCCTGCTGATCTGATGGAAACTAGATGCCTCTCTTTTGTTCTAATTTCTCAGACCAGCGCTTGGAGGATCTTCTCCTCCTTTTTGACTTGCTGAGAATTTTTGGCCGTCCCTCTGAGGAGCGGGACCACTGGGTGTGGCGGGGGAGTGGCTTCTCTGTCAGAAAAGCGTATAGAACGATTTGTCGGTCTCCTCCTTCGCAATCAACAGAGCTTGATAGGGACTGCAGTTTCTTCTGGGGCCTTGGCCTTCCCGAGAGAATTGGCTTCTTCCTTTGACTGTTTAGGAGAATGGGATTGATGACGCGTGACCGCTGTGCTAGATTGCTTGGGACGGTTTCCGACAGGTGTCTTCTATGTGGGACCAGCATTGAGACTGTGGAGCATCTCTTCTTCTCGTGCCAGGTATCGGCTTCTATCTGGGACGGCCCGGATCTTGATTGGGTCAATACGGGGAGCCTTTCTTCTTTCTGAGAATCGCTGGTGTTGGCCGGGCATCGTCTGAGACATATCCTACTTCGCCCTGTGGCTTTTATTTGGGCCATTTGGTTAGCCAGAAACGCACTATTGTTCTCTAGCCAAAGGTTCTATAAGGAAAATATTTGTATCCATGTGTCGGGTTTGTTAGACTCGTGGCTCTCTTAGCCGCCCTTCTGTTTTTTTAAATTTGAGTTTTTAATACATTTCTGGGGCGGACACCTTTAAGTGTTTTCCCCCTTGTCTTGACTTCAAAAAAAATTGATAGAGCATTTATATAGTCACAATCAAGGTTTTAAATAACGTGAGAAAGATCAAGGCAGTTTTCTGTCATTATTGTGAGTCATAAACCCCGAGGCAGTTAAGGCATAAGTCATTATTCATAATAGAGAAAATACGCATAAAAACTACTTTTAAAGATATGTCGATGAAATTACATGTAATGTAACTAACCTATAATATACGAACTATAAAATAAGATGAAATAGAGATAAGAACACCCAAAAAATGTAGCAATTTAATCCCTTTTTTATAAAAATTGTCTGATCAAAAAAGAATTTATGAGCTAAAGACATCATGAAAATATCAAAGATGACATATTTTCCCCTAAAATATTGAGGCATAGTAATTGTTTTACAAAGTTTCTTGAATAAAGCCTAGGGTAGAAAAATGAGCAAACTTTATTCATATTTTTTTGGGAATAAGACCTGTTAGGTTCAGAAAAGCCCTCTATATCAAATCATGAAAAGTTATTATAAGGTCCTTCCATGGGAATTCATACAATACCAAAGGGAACATAAAAATGATATCAAGTTATAGCTCATTGAAGCTGAAAGAAAGTGTTGAACCCTTAACCATCAGCATGCAGTTTCGGTTTCAATTCTATTTTCCAAATAAACACTAGTGGTATTCTTTAGAATAGAAAAAACTCTTCAATTCAATTTATTAAATGAGACAAACTTGAATAACTGTTTTTTGTTAAATGTGAAAGAGTCAAATGGACAGCTCGCGATATTAATGCAACATCCAAAGCCGACCTCTTTCAATAAGACAACCAATGGATAGCAATCACCAAAGTTGCTATCTTTCAAGGCATTTATCTTCAGGCTTTCATCGAGAGGACAAAATATATTTTTTAACCCTAATCAATCAAAGAAACACCTCGATTCGACCCCATGCCTCAGTGCCTCGGCTACTGCCACAATCCATGCCTCGATGAAGCAATATGAGGTTAGAGCCTTGAAACTATTTTATTCAAAAACCACCCCGAGGTTAACGCCTCATCTTTTAAAAACTATGGTCATGATGATCGTATAGGTATGTGACTCGATATGTATACATGCCTAAATTTTCGTTAACGACAAAAGTGAATGCCACGCTAGCAACTTAAGGTATATCTTCTTGTTTTTTTCATCGCCTTCCTAGGAGAAAGGGATGAGTAAAAGTAATATATGTTTTCTTTAAAAAAACTGAAAGAAAATACCACTAACTTAAAATCATATCCATGTAACTGTTGCATTACTTCAGGAGCCATCCTGCAATGAAGAAAAATGTCATATTAAAAAGAACAAAAACTAAGAAACAAAAAGGAAACATAAATTTCCTTATACAGTGGGCAAAAGGCAGGCTGAAATTACCAGCATGGAGTCCCAACAAATGTATTCCAAGAGCGTTGCCTATCCCCATTATCAAACAAGCATGCTGAGACTCCAAAATCAGCTAATTTGACAGCACCATTTGTATCAATCAGCATGTTCCCAGCCTAAGATATAAGTCAATTAGACCATCAGAACCGAGCTTCTAATCCCAGAATAATACAAAGGAAAGAAGATTGATTCGAATTATGGAGAACTTCGGGTTAATTACTACAACTACTGGCTTCTACAGGAGCTTCTCACACAAATAATTTAAACCATCTTAGAACATTCCCCAATCACACTTTGACCCCATCCCCTACTCCCACCACCGTGCATATCCGTATAGCACCATGCAGCCAGCAGGACAAAATGAATGCAGTCAAATTAATCTTCCAAACAAAAAAACTAAGCCAAAACAGAACTCATACCTTCACATCCCTGTGAATATACCCATGGTTATGAAGATAGACAAGAGCTTTAAGAACTTCACGTAACAGGGTTGCAATGACTGATTCTTCAAACCCTTCAGGATAAGCCGATTTCATTATATGAAGGCAAGAACCACCTGCCATAAAAGGCATCACGACCCAGAGGCGGCGGCCGGAAGGGAAAGAACAGTGAGCACGCAACACATTTGGGTGGTCGATTAAACTCATTGTTTGGACTTCACGGCGAATTCCATCCTGCAAAATACGAAGGCAAATACAGAAAAATAATTGCTATTAGATGATAACAATCTATGCATGAACAAGTTCAATAATATCAATGTCTTGGCTTGAGTCTGTGTTAGAAAAGCGGAAGCGTAACATGGATAAAAGATAAAGAACGAAAAAGAACAACGGGATTTTACGTGGAACCCTACTCCGTGAGGAGCGGGATGAAACCACGGGAGAAGCCCTCTAAGGGGCGTGTTTTGTCTATTGACTTTCTCAATGGATAGAGGAGATCTGGGGCTCCTTATATAACCTCTCCAGAACCTCCAAGTCACACCGTTGGACGATGTGGGACTAAACACTAGATGGGGTAAATGGATCTCCTCCAGGATCCATTTACCCTGCTACAACACAATAGGCGCATACAACTTGTACTCCAACACTCCCCCTCAAGCTGGAGCATGCAATGCTCAGCTTGGACAAACAGAAAGAAACTCAACTCAACGCTACAGGACACTACGGACAATATCAACCCAACGCGCACATTGCTGAAGTTGAGGACGTTGCTTCTCATGCCGTGCAGGTGAGGAGGACGAACGGGCTGGAGTGTGAGTCAACTGAAGACTCTGAATCTAATAATCGAGTCTGAAACTGCGCCTGAAGTCTCCTCGTTGGAGAACTGGGTCTCTCCCATCTGGCTCAGAGAATGGTGCACTGCTCTGTGTACCTATGATACCACATGAAAACCCTTGCCCTCAATGGCATAGGGAATGGTCCTCTGCCCTGGAGTCCCTATGGCTCACATGAAAACTCTGGCCTGACAACAAGAAGAATGATGGGGACCTCTGACAATGATGGCAACATATGCTCATCTGAAAATGACCGCAAACTCTTGCGTGTCTGTAACTGGAGACTCGGAAACAATGATCGTCGAGTCTGAAACTGAACTGTAGAGTCTGAACAATATGACCGGTCTGGAAATCTGAATCTGCAACATGACCTGTGACTCTACACATATACTCCCCTTTTCTCCCATACTTGTCGGAAAATGAACATCGACAAAGTTGGGAGAAGACAAGATAGAAGGGGAAAACAAAACATACTTGCGGCTTTTCATTTTCAAAATTTTTTTAAGCCGTCATCATTTTTTTTTAAAGCATTTTTTTAAAGCCGTTTCATATTTTTTTTCCGGCTTTCAATCATCAATTTTTTTTAAAATGCGTGCGGCTCTTTTATTTTATTGCACGCGCCTCTTTTTTTTTGTATTCTGCCATGGGCCACTTGGGCCTTACAATTTTTTTTGTATGCTATCATGGGCCACTTGGGCCTTACAAATTTTTTTTAGTACAGTGGCCCACTTGGGGCTTCAATAACAATTTTCATTTAACCCCACTGGCTTGAACTGTAGCCGTGCCTCCCAAACCTTTTTTTTTAATAAAGCACGCCCCTTTTAGGGTTCCCCACGATGGGGAACCTCTTGAAATGCCGTCGCCGCTTGGAAGCCAAGAGGTCGAGGTCGAAGAGATGACGCCAGAAGGGCTCGCGGCTGGGGAGTCACATAGGCGATCTGGAGGATGCATCGCCGTCGATGGGATGGAGGTGCGTGAGGGCTAAGGCGCGCGAGGTCGAAGCAGCTGATGGTTTCCCCGAATGCACCACAAGGCGCAAGTGAGGAAGGTGTGCATGCGCTAGAGGAACGCCGAGGAGGTGATCTGGAGGGAGGCTCGCGCACGCGGGGGGGCTGGCGCGCGCCTGGGAGTCGGAGTCGGTTGGGGCGACGCGAGATGCCGCCTGGGAGGTGCCGCCGCTGGATCGCGTAATGGTGGAGGAGCTCCAACGCCTGGGGCTGGAGCTGTGCCTAGAAGAGGCTGCCTGAGACCGTCGCTGCTGAGATGTACGGGGTGCGCCACGATGGGGGCTGCTATATCGCCGGCGAGGAGATGAACGGCATAGAGCGCCGCTGCCCTGATAGAACTTGCAGGAGCAAGCCTTTGCCTTTAGGGTGTTGAGATGGTGGAGACGCCGCCACCTGTATGGTGGCCCCTGGATCAGGAGTTCTTCATGACGAGGCATTGTGCGATGCCGCCTTCGGCTGGAGATACTTGTTGGAGAGAAGAGCGGCGCCTCAAGGACCTTCGCCTGGAGATTCGCGAGAGGATTGGCCGCCTGCGGTTCGCCTTGCGCCTGGAGAGATCTCTGTATCCTGGAACCGCGAGGGGAAGTTGCAACGGGACTTTGCAACATCTTCTTCGAACTGAGATCTGTAGAGATCTGTAGCCTGGATGAATGCGGATAGGATGCCCAGAACAATGATATCTAGAGATTAGGGTTTCAATAGAAACCCTAGAATTTATAAAACTCGAACAGAATAATGATATTCAAGAACAAAAATCGAATCTCGAGTAATAAACTAACATAAAACCTCGAGAATCGAACCCGCTCTGATACCATGTTAGAAAAGCGGAAGCGAAACATGGATAAAAGATAAAGAACGAAAAAAAACAGCGAGATTTTACGTGGAACCCAACTCCGTGAGGAGCGGGATGAAACCACGGGAGAAGCCCTCTAAGGGGCGTGTTTTGTCTATTGACTTTCTCAATGGATACAGGAGGTCTGGGGCTCTTTATATAGCCTCTCCAGAGCCTCCAAGTCACACCGTTGGACGATGTGGGACTAAACACTAGATGGGGTAAATGGATCTCCTCCAGGATCCATTTACCCTGCTACAACACAATAGGCGCATACAACTTGTACTCCAACAGTCTGAATAACGTATAGGCCCTAGATTGGAGTTCATTGGCATTGTGCAAGATCCTCCTCACCTTGAGGACCAGGTGAGCGAAAATAGATGAAACATCAAAAAAACAACCCTCAAGAGCGAGACATGACCAAATGGCATCTGGCCAGCTAACATAAAAGAATGAAACTTCGGACACAAAGCTTCCCATATGAACAGAATTTAAGGACCAAAACCATCTTCAGCTCTATTGTAACGTATGCAACATGAAAGGTGTACATCGTTACATAAAATATGAAAGACTACGCCACTAAAGGATTTATGGTTTCATACTTAGCATCCCCACAACAACAACAACAAAGCCTTTTCCCACAATTAAGTAGGGTCGGCTACATGGATTCTTCGCCTCCATTCAGATCTATCTTGGGTCAAACTTGGGCTTATATCCAAAAAACTAAGATCCCTTCATATAGTCTCTTTCCAACATTTCTTGGGCCGTCCTCGCCATTGTTCTCCTCAACAAATGGATGGCTTCAATAGTTGAGCGATCTGGCATGAATCCGAAGTGGTTTTCTTTTACGTTGGAAACTTGCCTCAGCATTCTTTCGATCACACGTTCCCAAATTTTCATATTGTGACTCATCAGCTTGATACCTCTGTAATTTGAACATTGAATGTCTCCTTTATTCTTATAAAGAGGCACCACGATACTTAGCATCCCCAATGCCCAAAAAAGAATCCAAGAACCAAGAGCAAGCATGGTTACTAAATGCAGTTTCTAGAAATATGTGGAGCATTTTGTGTGGCGGGGAGGACGAAAGCCAGCTCCCATATGGTTATGTGAGCATGTTCTTGTGGACCCCCACAACATGTGACATTATCTCGACAAAAGAACTGCCATTAGAAGAATACCATAAAAATAAACTTTTATATCGAACTCTATTGATCAACTCTTTTCCAATAGTATGAACAAGAGTACCAAAAGGGGAGAAACTCTATGTTTCTCTCACCTTCAAATAAGGCAAAAGATGTTGATTGCATTTTTCTTGCTCTTATTTTTAACAGATACTTTTATCATCCAACCATGGCATCAAATCTTGACAATGTCGTCTCATCAAGTCTGGAAAGGGAAATTTTGCCAATATTTCGTTGATCTTGCCGTAAATCATGGGAAAAAAGATTTAAAACTGATTTTCCAAAAAATAAGATTTTGATATTGTTTTATTTTAATTAATAAGATAAAAATGCACACTTAACTATTGAAATAGATGTATCTAACAAGTGTTGATGCATATCACGTCATATGCCGCATGTTGAAATATTGATGTCATAGAAAGTAAAATATACAACCAAGAAAAACTATAATAAACTACAAGTTTAACGATAAAAGAGTTCATTTAATATATAAAATATTAGATAAAAGATATCACTGCTATACACAATAACTAGAAGTCCTTGGGGTGGATCCATGTATAGAGTATGCTAGTCATAGGTGTTGCCTTACAATGTCTATGTATTTACAAATGTCGTGTGTTATATAGACATAATTTGGTTTCCATGTTCACAACATCCTTCATTAAGGGAGGGCATTGCCACACTGCACTACCAACAGACCATTGAAGTGGTTCTTTTCCCGCAATAATTACTACAATATCCACAAATCAGACCAGGTTGCAGGGAATAATCAGAACCAGCTTTAGTCTAATCTCACAAATGTTAGAATGAGAATCAGCCTCTAGACATACAAGATCACTCCAGACAAGTTTTTAAAAAAAAAAACTTCATTGTGAGTTTGGAAATGGATATGGCGACTAAGAATTAACTGAAACATCAGACTGTACTCAATTCTAAACAAGTTGAAAAAAAATTAAATAGGTTCATTTCATGATATATTCACAACAAATTAAGAATCCACAAGGGATTAAGCTTGTTTAAGAAGGTAAAAGCTGTAAATGCAAGTGCTCCTTTTGACATCATATCGCCATAATGTTTTTACCATTGTTTATAGAAGGAAATTGCTACCAGCAAAGACATGCAAATGGAATTTTTCAGGAGAGGCCCTATAAATGTAAGACATCACTTCAAAGAACTCAGGAGAGGTAGCACAGTGTAGATACATAAATAAACTACATGGTGCTAAGAACGATTATCAAAGGATTTGGAACATGGACTTTCAAAATTGTCACAAACAGCCATGTGGTTCTTCGTAGAAGGAAAGGGAAAAAATGTCAAAAAGACTATCATAGTAAAAAAACCAGTAACTTCTCAGCATGCAAATTTAGAAATTGCTCATTGTCTGTCTTTGATCATCAACAAGTGACAAGAGATGTGAAAAGACTCCCTGCATGCCCACTTTTAGAGTACTCTTATGATTTAAATAACAATACACAAGCAACTAACAAGAAAACGTCCAAGATTCCAAAACGTCATAATGCAATGGATAATTATTGTCCAATTCAAGAATCCAGAGCTAGCTTCTTAATTCAGCCCATATACAGTTAGGGGTATTTTCCATCGCCGTCTTCCATTTGCCGTAACTAGAGAAAAGCATTAATTTCTTCTTTTAAAAAATACTGGATTTTCACAACAACACGCGATGGATAATTAATGTCCAATTCAAGAATCCAGAGCTACCTTCTTAACTCAGCCCATATGCAGTTAGGGGTATTTTCCATCGCCGTCATCCATGTGCCGTAATTAGAGAAAAGCATTAATGTCTTCTTTTAAAAAAAATACTGGATTTTCGCAACAACGCTTTCCTTAGACACACCAAGATGGAGATTTGGAAGTAACACATCGGTAAAGTCATAATTGAACTTAAAACCCTATGCTGGAAATTCCTTGCAATAGACATTTCTAGAGGTGTGCTATGCTGGTTTCTCCCACGTGAAAAATGATGGTGGTTGCATCCTGTATATGGAAAAAGTTTCAAGCTGATGCCTCTAGTCGCATGTTTTTTCATCACAAATGATGAGAAAAAGATTTCCTTTTTTTACACCATGAAGTGAAGAAAAAAAGTTTGATCAGGTTAGAGACAACTCGATAATGTATTCACTAAAATAGACAATGTCAGATGACAAAAAAATCCTTAACAATAACATAACATCCTCTACGTCAAAACTTCTTCAAAAGTCCCCCCACCCAAAGGAACTCAAAAATTACTCCTCTTAAATGTGATCAACCCAGATAATATACATCCTCTTCCAAACCTCTCTGACAAATGGCACTTAACAAACAGGTGCTCAAGTAATCGATGTTCTACAGAACTGCGCACTTTATATGAATCAGGCATGAACTTCTGCTTCAGGGCACATATGACCTTCCAAATGACCATGAACTCTCTAAAAAACTTCTGATAAGTCCCAGAAGATGGCTCCCGCAACCTACTCTGTCCTGTTTTAGAAAGTTCAAAGGTCTAATTTAGGACCCACATTATGTTTACTCAATTATTATCTTCAGCAGAAGATCCACATGAGATACAGGTGCTTCTTAGGTCTGTCATACATTTTCGGAGAAGGGACTTGAAACGTCTTCCATGATCCACTACCACATGGAAAATTTAGATTAGAAAATTAAGAGTTAATCTGTGATTTAGATCGTCCATGTTATCATCCAAATACTTTAGCACAGGATAAAAAAGTCTAATAGGTCTGAGTGTTAATTGCATACCATCGTCGTGGCAAGCTACTCAAGGAGCTGGCTTTGTGTTCGGCACTGTAGAACAGTCCGACTTACAGGCCACCTAGGAAGGTTCCCTTTTTTAAGTTCCCTATCTTCATATGGCTGCTACGAAAGAGACAGGCAAGAGTGTGCTGACGTGGAAAATGCAGATTAACTCTTCTCATTGCCTTTTACAGGAGAGTGTTGGTGTAGGTAGGGCGTTCCATGGATAGATCAGTCTTTTGGAAAATATTTAAAATATATGAATATGATTTTTGGGGTTACATGGCCAAAGTATGGAGTGTGTATATATAAAGAGGATTGGCAAATGGAGGTGTGACTTTCTTGGTTACATTAAGGTGCCATGGTCTTTAAGGATTGAAATATGCAGAGTGAAATTTAGATTAACCATGTCTGCAATGTAGAATATCTGGCCCATACATTTTATTTAAAGGATATCGGGGTGTGATTTTTCCTCTTGTGGTGTTGTCATTTTGCTTGGCTTGGAAATTTAGTGATAAATTTTGTGATCTTTTGATAATGTAAATTTGTGATCTTGCCCTTTTTCTTTGGTTATTCTGGAGGACCACTAATCAACAGCGGACATGTTTTCATTCTTCACATTACAATAAAATGGTTGTCTTGTTTTCCTACCAAAACAAACAATGGCTTGATCTCATTCTAAACAAATACCCGCATTGTCTAAATTATCAGTTCCTATAGCAGATCAAACCTGCGATGGTAGACAATCCAATATAAGATAGATACATAAGCATGGAACCAGAGGCAAGACCAAGCATAAGCAACCTGCATACAACTATAACCAATTTGTTACCAAAAAAACGGACTTACCATATCACTACTGCACTTTTCAAGGTCCAAAACTTTTATAGCAACTGTCTCATTTAACGGAATGCAAAGAGCTTTGTGAACAGTGGCACTAACACCATCGCCAATTTCCTCAAGCAACTTGTATGCATTTGGGTCTACAGGAAATCTTTTTCCGCGTGATCGTTCCATGACTTCTTATAGCTTATGAAAAGGAAAAACAGAGGGAAAAAATATAGATCAGGTAGACAGAAGAAACCACATTTCAATTTCTCCAAACATGGGCATGGTTTCTTTCTTCGTCATCCTTAAAATATGTGTACATTAGGACATCAAACAGCTATGAAGTGCGTCAAGAGAAACTAACATCAACCCTGTGAAACCAACGAAATTTCAGGAAGAATGTTCAGAATCCCTCAACTTCAATATCTATCAGAGCAATGAATATATACAGCGAATTCCAGATGCAATTGACTCCTTGCTAGCACGTGATTAAAAAAACCTACATAGAAGGAAAGGGAACTATATTAAATGTAGAACACTTGAGACAATTTAAGAACACTAGGCTATATAACTTATACAGTGTTTTATTTTATTTTTATTTAACCATAATACAAAAAATGATCAAGCACTTCTTGGTAAAAGGGCAAAAAACCATAAATTGCAGAAAAATAAAAGAATGTCACGAAATTTCAATAAAAAGACGCAGCCATATCTCCTGAATCTGGTTGCATAATTATTTCAGAAAATTTTGGCAAATGTATTAGTCAACTGGAACACGAGGGACCGGGTAACAAATAAAGACCATGTTTAATTTCATAGGCCAAACAATCCCGAATTGAAAACAGCAACTGACCATAAAAATGGAGAATCTATCAACACTCAGAACCATGTTATTTTGAATTTTCCAGTGTCATAATCATGGATACATTGAAACTATCATGATAAACATAGAATCTAAAAAGGTGTTTTTTTGAAAGAGATATAAGCTGAGCACCCACTTTTTCGAACAGAAAATAAGATAACCATAGCATCACAAGTACATAAGACAATCAGGAAATGGTCAGAGCCTTTGGCATGTGCCACCACATTCTCGACATAGAGCCTCTCATGATGACAAATGCCACGGTTACATCCAGCAATAGGGCCGAAACAAAAGCAAGAGGTCTAACGTGATCCCCAATGCGAAAGATCGCAGCCCCCAGAGAAATCCAGGACCCATCAAAAGAAGAAATGTCCACCCAGTTAAGCTTCGCCCCCCCTCCAAATCGCCCTAGCCATGCACACAAGAAGAAGAGGTGCTCCACATCCTCCAGCTCCCCCAGAAACAATGGATATGTGATGTCATCTCACAGCAAACTGCATGCCCTCTACACATTCGTCATCACCTGAGTTTTATGGAGCAACCACAAAAAAATCACTCTCAGCCGCACCTTCAATTCCCAAATCAGCCTACAGTCTCTTGCCACATTACTGTAGTCCTACGGCAAGAGCACGGCCTATTGCCAAGCCTATGAACTAAAATGTTGTGAGAATAAATAAAGGAGGCATTTCCAAATCAAGATCCCCTAACGTATCTTTGAGAAGCTAACCTCCTCTTATTGATTACCTACGTCCATGTACCAAGTACAATCTTAATGCATCCAACAGAAAATTATTGCAATATGGTGCTAGTCCAACGAAAAAATCCTAGTAGTTTTTAGGAGAAAACTTTAGTGACTATATGAATGTATATGGAAGAATTGACAAAAAAATACTTCTAAAACTTCAAGCTCGTGAACAATGCTGTTTACATCAAGAGTTTTAGATCCACTGCAATCTATCAGTGGGAAAATCATATCCTAACAGTTTAGTTGCATTTTTGGACGTCATGTTCACCCTTCTTATTTGGTTATGGAGAAAAGCAATCACACAAGTGACGCAACGACTTGATGTCGAAACCCTCTGATGAGGAGCGAACAACCTTAGGGGCATGGGTGTCTGTGTTCCTCTCAAAAGGCTAAAATTTATTTATTCATTAATTTATGTTGATGGGAAAGAAAAAGTTGTATTCCATCTAACCCTAGAGCTCTCTTATATAGGAGAAAAGCTCTGAGGGTAAAGTACATAAATAGGACAACGAAAATAAACAACTGAAAAGAAAGAACAAAAAGACATAAATATCTTAACACTCCCCCTCAAGCTGGAGAATATATATCTATCATGCTCAGCGTGGACCAACAATGATGAAAAGGACCTCTACCCAGTGCCTTGGTAAACATGTCTGCAATCTGATCTAATGATGCTACATAAGATGTCGAAATCAACCCCTTTTGGATTAAATCACGAGTATAGTGACAATCCACCTCAATATGCTTTGTCCTTTCATGGAATGCTGGATTATTAGCTATGAACAAAGCCGCCTGATTATTGCATTTAAGATGCATAGGAAGAGATACCTCAATCGTTAGATCAGTCAAGACAGATTTGACCCACATCATCTCAGTACTACCTTGGGCCATTGCCCTATATTCTGATTCTGCACTGGACCGAGCAACAACAGATTGTTTCTTACTCTTCCATGAGACTAGTGAGATACCAACAAACACAATGAAGCCTGATGCAGACTTTCTGTCATTAGGACACCCAACATAATCTGCATCTGCATACCCTGTAACTGAGAGAGACGTATCTCTTCTAAACAGGAGACCTGCACCTGGAGATGACTTCAGATATCTCAGGATCATGAACACTGCATCCATGTGTGCCTGCCTGGGTTGCTCCATGAACTTACTCACTCTAGTCACAACAAAAGAAATATCAGGCTTGGTAATAGTAACATACAATAATTTCCCTACCAGCTCTCTGTGTCGTCTCTTGTCCACCTCCTCAGATCCGTCATCATAGAGCTTTGCATTAGGATCCATCAGTATAGTAGCTGGTCTATATCCTGTCATGCATGTCTCAGATAGAAGATCAGTAACATACTTCCTTTGTATCATAACCATGCCCTGTTGATTTCGTGCAAATTCAAGTCCAAGGAAGTAACGAAGTGTACCAAGGTCCTTGGTAACAAATTGTTGTCCAAGGAAATCCTTAGCTGCCTAAATACCCTATTCATCGCTGCCAGTGATAACAATGTCATCAACATAAACCAAGATGACTACAATACCTCTCTAGTGTCTCTTTACAAAGATAGTATGATCTGTAGTAGATCTGACAAATCCCTTCTATTCAATCAATTCTGAGAGAATCTGAAACCAAGCCCTCGAACTCTGCTTAAGGCCGTATATAGCCTTATGAAGATGACACACCATACTGGACTCCCTCTCAGCAGCAAACCCAGGTGGTTGCTGCATGTAAACCTCTTCCTGCAAATCACCATACAAGAAAGAATTTTTCACATCCAATTGGAAAAGGGGCCACTCACGTACCACTGCAACCGCAATAAGAATCCGCAAGGAAGAGTGACGCGCTACAGGAAAAAAAGTGTCCTGATAGTCCACCCCATAAGTCTGGGTGAACCTACGAGCAACCAGCCTGGCCTTGTATCTGTCTATTGTACCATCGGCCCGATGCTTCACAGTAAAGACCCACTTTCTTCCAATTACAGATGCACCTGGTGGAGCCTGGACAACACTCCACGTACCTCGTGACTATAAAGCTGCCATCTCCTCCTCCATAGCCAGACGCCACTGACTACTCTGCATTGCCTCCTGATATGACCGAGGTATCGCTATAGCAGACAACCCCACAACAAAGTGCTGAAAATCCTTGGAAAGACGCTCCAAGGAAACATGAGAAGCCATAGGGTGCATAGTGCAATCTCGTTTCTGCCGCCGAAGTGCAATAGGCATATCTAGATCACCAGTAGAAGTAGTAGAAACAGTATCTGCACCCTGTATCTCAGTTTGTACATGCAAATTACTTGTACCATTAGAGGACTCAAATGCTCAGTACATACCTTGGGTGTGCTAGATGATGGAGGCACATGAGCACGGGACCTTCGCTGATAGACCTGTGGAAAGAGACGAGGAGGCGGTGGTGGCGGCGGTGGAGGTGGTGGTGGAGGTGATGGAGTGAAAACTCATAACAGCAACAAGATAAAATATGTGTCCCTGGTGATCTGAGACACGACTAGGACCCCAAATATCAAAATGTAGCAACTCAAACAAACTATGACTACTTGGACCATGACGACTCTGGAAAGAAGACCAATGATGCTTCCCAAGCTGGCAGGCCTCGCACTGGAAAGTGGAGCGAGGAGAAATCTGTGGAAGAACATGGTCCAGCTTTTACAGTGGAAGATGACTAAATCACAGATGCCACATGTACGGAGAAACAGATCCAATGCAAAGAGAAGACGAGACACCAGCATACAGAGACTGCACAAGTCTGTAAAGGCCCCCTTGCTCACGGCCAATTCCAATCACTCTGCCAGTGAGTATGTCCTGAAATACAAGAGCAGATGGATCAAATATGGCACGACAATGTAAATCTCTGGTGATTTGACTAATTGATAATAAATTCATTAGAAAATTCAGGAGCATAGAGAACATTAAGAAGTCTCAATGTAGAAGTCAGCTGCACCTCCCCCTGACCAGTGATGGGAGAATGTGTACCATCTACTATCACAATTGATCGTCCAGACTGAACAGGACGAAAAACACTAAACCGACCTCTGTCAACACAGAGATGATGAGATGCACCGGAATCCATGATCCATTCTGATAAGTCTTTTCTGTAGCAACTAGTAAAAGCATAGTCTATACCTGATGTAGATGCAGATGCCAAGGCAGCAACCTCTGAAGATCCTGAAGGAGAACTAGTAGATCCAGATTTGTCGGGCATGATCTCTCTCAGTCGTGCTACAAGTTCGTCAAATCTCTGATCAGATGGCGGTGATGGAGTCCCAGCCTGTTGCGTATGCTCTACAACTCTGGCTGACGCAGGAAACCCATGCTTAGAATAGCACGTTTCCTCAGAGTGACATGTCCTGTGGCAGTAGGTGCACGACTGACGAGATTGACCACCTCCACCTCTGCCAAGGTTGGAACTCCCCCTACCACGGTATGGTATATGAATGCCTCTTCCATGTGATGCCGCCATAGCAGAAGAAGTCTGGGACTGAAGAGAACTATCGAAAGATATAGATAGTCTACTCAGTCTACGATACGCCTCCTCCATTGGAGGTATCGTAGCATCAATGATGATCTGGACACGAGCTGCATCATACTCTGGATCCAGGGCTGCTAGAAACACTCCAGTCATCACAGAGTCTATGTATGCCTTGTGCTGCTCTGGTGTAGCAGTCAAGGGTATGTAGCCATGTACCTTCTCAAACATACCCCTCAAAGAAGTATAAAGGGTGTGAAGAGGGCGACCATTCTACTTCGATGTGAAGATATCGTGCTGAAGCTGTAGTATCTTCGACTCATTCTTTGCCGGAGAGTATGTCACGGCAAGAATGTCCCACATAGCCTTTGCAGTAGGCTGGCTCAAAATGTCATTAACTATCTCTGTGGATACAGTCCCAAATAGCCATACGCGAGCATACGCATCATCTGCCTCCCAGGAGGCATTCGTCTCAGTCTTTTCACGTGGCTCCTCAGCAATAAGGATGTGCTTTTTGCCATTACACTGCATCAAACTCATGAACTGCATGGGCCACAGTTCATAGTTGGTTCCATCCATTTTGACAATGGGTGCCGGACCTTTGAAGGTACCCAGGGATGGAACTTCTACTTTGTTGTCGAACATGATGACAACAACTATCTTCAAGACTGGGCTGTAGACAAGAGATAGTTGCGTCTACACTGACATACAGGAAGATGGTTGTGGGTGCAGACTCATACCACAACCCCTTCCATTCTTTGAAGAGTCCCTTGGGTCGCTAGGATGTTTCTAGGGTTTCACGTGACACCCTAGATACCCAAAGAAGGAATCTGCAGGAAGGCAACCACGCGTGAGGATGAGGTAGGTTGCACGGTAGCGACTAGATGCGGCAACCACGGGGCTAGGTAATATCGCGTGGTTGCGTGAACACGCGAGAAGCCCTAAGGGGCAGATGACGTGATCACAGGTGGATGCGTGAACGCGTGATAGGCCACGACGGAGCCCACAGCGAGCAGGAGGCTGGGCGGCGGCGGCGGCGCCCGTAGGAGGGGCTGGGCGACGACGCCCGCAGGAGGAGCTGGGCGGCGACAGCGAGCCCACGGGTAGTTAGGGTTTTTGGTGGGGGCAAGATTCTAGGGCACAGGCTCCGGTCTAGGACCGTCGCTCTGATACCATGTTGATGGGAAAGAAAAAGTTGTATTCCATCTAACCCAAGGGCTCTCTTATATAGGAGAAAAGCTCTGAGGGTAAATTACATAAACAGGACAACGGAAATAAACAATTGAAAAGAAAGAACAAAAAGACATAAATATCTTAACAATTTAAGAAAGTAAGGGATAACGGATCCCCACCCATGACCGCCAACCAAAAAATACAACTCAGCATGCCCCCTCAAGTTGGGCATAAAGATCAAACATGTCCAACTTACCTTTCTCAAATGTAGTTGTAGGCAGACCCTTGGTAAGAATGTTTGCCAACTGATCTTTGGTTGCCATATAAGGCAAAACCAAGTCCTTCAAGTGAATATGCATTCAGATGAAATGGCGATCAATCTTCACATGCTTTTTTTTGTCATGCAACATGTGCTTCTTAGCAAGGTTAATGGTACTTCATTGTCACAAATTACAGTCACATGGAAAGTTGGATGAGTCCCCAAGTCAATCATATAACCCTTAAGCCACAAGATCTCAAAAACATTTGTAGCTTCAATGCCAGACCTTAAGCAGAAAGATTGTTTCTTGCTCCTCCAAATCACTAAATTACCCCACAAATAAAAAACGCTAGGCAGTGGTTGCCCATCTCAGTTAATGCAACCATCCCAGTGAACATCAGTATACCCTTCGACATCACTCCATAGCCAATTAGTATAAATAAGATAACTTCCATGAACTTTCACGAGGAAGCAATGATATGGTCCACAGCTTGTAGGTGGACATCTATAAGCGCATATATGAACTGACTCGCAATATTCATTGCATAGGTTAGATATGGTCTAGACAGAGGAAGGTAGATAATTTTTGCAACAAGCCGTGGATATCTTCCCTGAAACCCCTCGTCAAGAGCATTTTCATCTTTTATGTTCAACTTTTGAGTGGCATCGATTCCTATACATTATACACATAGGTTTGCAACTCAATTTCCATGTCTCTTTCACAAGATCAAAGGCAAACTTCCTCTAACACAAACCAAGCTTTCTTTTAATCTTCACATATGAATCTTGAAAAAAACTTTCCATTTCTAAGATCCTTTATATCAAATTCAGTAGTCTCGCATCATTATCACTAGTGATGATCATCTCATATACATAAACAAGGACCGGTATGATGTCCTTCCTTTTCACAAATAGAGTATAATACCCGTTTCTTGACTGTAAACATTATGAAATATCTACATCCAAGCAGCGATGTAGCGACCCTTCCCAACTTCTCATTGCATTCGGGTGATGCAAAGCGTCGCTAGTAGGGAACGCCCCAACGAAATCTAAGTGTTTGCTTAAATCCATGATGAAAAAATCCGAACTGTTATAGTTAGGAATTTGTCTCCCTTGCGCTGGCTGTCGGCTACCTAATACGCAACCCTCTTCAATTTACCCAGGCTCGGGACCGGTCATGGCTGAGTTAAACATTATGAAATATCTATGCTGTTTAAAAATCATTCATTCAAGGGTCATCAAAATGAACCAAATCAATTGTCTCATTCAACATTTTTTTAAATAAAAGAGAGTGCAGCTCCGACATGAGACCCACCACAAATCTATAAATATAAAATCATTATAGTACAGATGTAGGGACATAGACTTATTATGCTCTAGTACATTTTCTGAATCAAAACACTGACCATGAAAGATGAGTCATTCTTAGAGCAGCAAATCGCCCCAAGATGTGCAAAAGATATGGTACAATCCGCTAGAGAATTGATGCAGAATGACCGAATGAAGTTCCAAAATGCAGTGCCATCCTCCGTACAATGCCAAGAAATACTAGCGTGCTCCTAAAACTCCGTCTACTGAACACGGCTGAAAAAAGATGATCCATATCCTCAATACCGTGGCCACATCTCAGACAAACCGTGTCCCATGTCCGAAGAATCTTGTCTCTGCATGTCTTCACAAGCAAATGTTCATGCCTCATTACGAAAGAAATACCTTTATCCGTTGCAGAATCATGTTCTTATAGATCAACATCCAATTTGTTCGTAGGTCCTCCTGAATCAGCCCATGTGACATGAGAAAACCATATATGCTTTCTTGACATAAAAGGGTTGCTCGCCCATACCTAATGATTCCTCCGACCAGCAATAGGACAATCCATGTCCTCCAACTCACTTAACATGCATAGAAACTCCCTCAGCCTCTGCTCTGAAATACAACCACAAAAGCAGGGGCCCAAGTTCCTGCTGACTACACCCGTGACATCGAGGTATCACAATCACTGGCTAGAGCAAATAATCTAGGAAAATCATCTCCGAAAGGCCCCTCCAGACTCCAGTACAATCATCTAACCAAAAGCTAAACAGATCGTCATTATCAACCACTGGTCTCAGCAGACCTACCATCTAGGGGAGGATGTTGGAAATACCCTTCTAAAGATAAGAGGCTAGATGAACTGGAGATGCTATCAAGGCACCACCATAGTCATAAATATTCAGCATCGAGCGACATATCAAGTTCTCTTTTTAGTCCAAATATCAGTTCATCCAAAAAACGTTATTCATGTGGTTAATCTTCAAATTTTCAAGGCCCCCTCATTTTTTGGCCTTGTCACACCCCCACGGGAAGTAGCTTGGTGGAAACAAAAATATAAGAATGACTAAGAGGTCGTGCCTAAGCAGGACCAACTTCCCATCTCTCGAGAGAACCCCAACCTTTAACATATCCAATAAGAGATGTCAATCCGAGGATTGACGCCTACCTCTCATCAATGGGAAGCCCGCATATGTAATAGGAGCGAAGCACATGGACTATGAAACACTAAACCAGACTCATGGACCTCAATTTAAGAAAGCCCGAAGGGGACAAATGCCAACTTCTCCCTGCCAATGCACAAATCATCAAAGATGCACATGATCCGGGATGCTCCCCTCGCCTACTCCACCTCGCCTTCTATAAATGGGAACGTGTCATCCGTGTACTGAAGGATGGGAATCAAAACATCACTACAATTGAACCCCGAAAAAAATTCACCATCAGATGCCAATCTCGTCATTAGCGCTAGTGCATTCGTAACCACTATGAAGAAAAGAGATGACATATGGCACCTTTGCCGGACCCCTTATTCATAGCCGTGCTCCCCATTTTTTGAAGGGCAATGTAGCCATCATTGCTTGTTACTTGGTGAACCATATGTCGTCCTTTATGTTAGGAGAGAAGATCCTTTTCTCAATTGTGTTTCCCGAGAAGGATCTTTTCTCTCTTACACCTCTTGTCCTTGGTTCTGTGGCATTTGTTCATCATCTGACTCCTGGTCGTGACAAGCTTTCCCTTAGAGTTGTCAAATGTATCTTTATGGGCTACTCCCAGACCCAGAAGGGGTACAGGTGCTTTAATCATGTTCGATGGATTACTACATCATTGAAGATGTAACCTTCTTTGAGTCGATAATGTATTTTTCTCCTATAGGTCAATGGTTGACTCACTCTGACTCTGGAAAAGAGGTCTACATACCTCCTCCTACGCCACCACCACCTTTAGATGTGGTTCTTACTACACCCCCACCACGCCCACCCCCCTATTATGATTACTCCTATGCCCCCATCTCCTAGTATTTTTTTAATAGTAGGCCTGGTAATTTCGGGGGTACCTCCTAGTACTTTGGCTCAATTTCTACCACATTTTTACATTCGCATGCCATTTTCCATACCCCGGCTCATGGACCTTCCCCATTATCCAACACATCCCAGGTATGTTCTGAACACTTTGTTCTACCGATGGTTTTAGTGATTTGTCTATACAGCAAACTACTTTACAAGATGAGTAGGTGCCTCATCGGATGGCTACTTTACAGGTTGCATATGGTACAAAGGACCTTGATATGTCCATTGCTCTCTGGAAGCAGAGGCGCACATATGCTAAGTATCCTCTCGTTGCCCATGTATCTTTGAGGCATCTTTCAACATATTTCAAGTGACTTGTCGTAGGTCTCTCAGCTATAAAGATCCCACAGACATATCAGGATGCTATACTATACAGTCAACGACGTCTTGCTATGGAGGAGGATATGGTTATGCTACAATCACGTGACACATGGCTTGGTTGTTGTCCCTATAGGGCTTTGGTGGTTGGTTGCAAACGGGTGTTTACAGTAAATCATCGTGTAGATGGCAGTGATGATCGTTACAAGGCTAGGATTGTGGCTCATGGATTCACTCAGACTTATGGGGTGGACTATCAGGATAGGTTCTCTTCTGCGGCACGCCATTCTACCCATCGGATCCTTCTCTTTGTTGGAGTGTATGAGACTGGTCCTTGTCCCAGCTAGATGTGAAGAATGCATTTATATATGGTGATCTACAAAAGAAAGTCTGTATGCGGCAACTACCCAGGTTTGCCGCTGAGGGAGGATGTCAGAAGGTTTGTATACTTCATAAGGCTATCTATGGCCTTAACTAGAGTCCCGAAGCATGGTTTCAAAAGCTCTCGAACTTGATAGGGCAGCTGGGCTTCACGAGATCGACTACAGATCATTCATTGTTTATTCAGAGTACTCAGAGAAGTATCGCTTGTTATACTAGTTTATGTTAATGATATCATAGTTACAGGAGATTATGTGCAGGTTATTAGCGTGCCTAAGTAATTCTTTGAACAACAGTTTGTCACCAAAGACCATGGCGATATACGATACTTCCTAGTCTTTGAGTTCACTAGAGACCAACGAGCTCTTATGATGATCCAGATGAAGTATGTTATTGATCTCCTCTCAAAGATAGGCATGGCAGATTGCAGATCTGCCACTACTCCCATGGATCCCATCACGAAATTATATGATGGTGATACAGAGGAGGTAGATAAGAGGAGATACAATGAACTCGTTCAGAAGCTCCTCTATGTGACCATTACCAAGCCAGACATCTCCTTTGTTGTGAGTAAAGTTGGCATATTTATGGAGCAATCGAGATAGGTACATATGAATGCGGTTCTGATGAATCTCCATTTCATCACCTTTATTCTATCATTTTGGCCTTAAAAACCCCAGCAAATGCATGTAAATAGCATCAATTTGTACATAATAGCATTCATTATTCACGGTATTAATTATACATTAAATAAGGTTTTTAATGCCAAAATTATAGAATAAAGAGAAGAAAAGAAAACGGAATAAAATATTGTAAATATTTTATGACCCTAAACCCAAGACCAAGGCCAGCATGGAATTGGTCGACAAGGAATAAAGTAGGGGGAGATAAGGGCCAATTATACAAAAAATTACCTCATTTAGTTATGCATTTTTGACACCTATTTTGTACATAATTATTTATTCATCAAATAAAAATATTTTGTACAAAAAAGTTGTAGATAATAATGTAAATAAAAATACAAAATTAAGTTTGTGTAAAAATAATACATAGTGTGCATTTTATACACAAAATAAAAAGCCAAAATCTCAACTTCACAGACCCATATCTTGCAAATAAAAACTCCAAATCACCCAAACTCACTTTAATTGTATATAGCTTTCCATGAACTATTTAATAAAATTGGTTTCATAATTTTTGGAGTTCATCTGTAGAAGTTAGGTTTTTGGCCCACCTTGTATATAGGACTGATTAAAATATTCATTTTATTCAATATTTATTATTTCTATAAATTTATATTTTTATAATTTTGTAAACAATATATGTAATACATGTACATATTAAAATTAAAAGAAAACTAAAAAGAATTTATAAAATAAAATAAGCCTATGTAATACATAGGCAAAATACCTATGTTAAGAATGTACATAAATAAAAAGGGATTTTATTCTTTTATTCTTTATTCATCTATATTTTTATATTAATGTATATATTATATATAACTTATTAAAAATACAAATCCAAAATAAAAACAAGTAAAATTCATTAAATAAATAAAATGTATATAATATATAGGTAAAATACCTATAAGTATACCTACATATACATAAACACATTTATTTAAAAATGTAAATAAACTCATAAAAATTAAATAAAAATATATTTATACTCATAAAAATAAGTTATAAATTTATAAAATAAGAAAATAGAATAAAAAATAAAAAAAACAAAATAAAAATAAATATATATAAATATACTTATAAATACATTATTTTAATAAAACCGTAATAAAATATATCAAAAAAATAAATAAAAATCAGAAATAAATACTACATTAATTTATAAACATTTTTTATTTTATAAGTAAATCCTAATTAATTCATTTATGACGTGTAATAATTAGGTCAAGATCGGTCCGATGTGGACCAATCAGGGGCCAGGGAAGGTTGACCTCCGGTCAACTCCCCCCTGCGCCTCTGACTCCCGTCAGGTCCGTCTTTTCCCCGATATTCATCCTTTTTTCCCGCTCGCCTCGTCCATCATTCGCCCTCGAATCCTTCTGGCAAAATATTCTCTGATCATCCTTGATTCTCGCCGAGATCTGGGATCCCTTGTACATAGCTTGTATCGCCGACCTTGGCCAGGTCAAATAAGGGTGCTGCTTTGTCTATAAATAAAGAACCATCTCCTCCTCCGCAAAATTTGGTCAGCCTTTTTCCACTCCCTTCCTCGCATTCGGTCCCGGCGATGTTCCTTGTGACAGGAGGAGCTCGCCAGCGCCTTGAATCGGTCGGAGAGGCGGAGGTTGCACCCATGGCCATCAGCTCCGGCGAGGCCCTGCTCTCTGGAGTTTCTTAAGGTATAAGAGCTGCGCACTTACATTTTTAGGTAGATTTTCCTTCCCGTATTTTATTTCTGCATTTTATTTCGCCTTTAGTTCAGTAGCATAGGGTAGATTAGTTGATTCGAAGTTCGCCGGAGCTCCGCTCCGGCGACTTCTCCACTGTGCCATCGACTGTTTCCCGACTCACTTTCACCTCCATTTCAATCCCCACCGTCTTCTCCACCTCCGAGCCACCTGAACCCAACCAGATTTGTCCTAGATCTGCGTATCGAAGCTCCTCCACCGCCTTCCGCCGGAGCTTCTCCGCTCACCGTCATCCTTTTGCTTCCAGCTTCAAACCCCGGGTCGAGGAGAGAGACCTCGAGCCCCTCTACCTTTCTGTGCAGGTTAGGCGTACTAAAACAAGCCAGGAGACGAATCCCAAGCAGGCGGAGGTACCTGGAGCCGCGTTTCTTCACTGAGCTCTCAGAGGCGCTCCAGCGGACCTCATCCCGATCCGACACCTCCAGCAAGCGAAGGACCCTGCCAGGAAGCTTTTGGGACCTTCAGGAGCCGCAAAGATCAGCAGGAGAGCGAGATCTAGGCGGAAGAAGCTCGCCCCGGCGAGCTTTCTTCCATGTTCTTGCACGTCAGCTCTCTGCCGTTGGATGAAGACGAAGGCCCAGGTCATCGATCAGTCGTCCGATCTTCCAGAGCCCAGACCGTTGGATCACGCGGGTGATATAATCTCAGACGTCAGATCGCGAACCGTCATCGGCCCACGTGGTGGCGACGCGTGTCAAGTGAAGAAAGCACAACCGTTGGATAGCGCGCCTTTGGGGGTATTTTGCATATTTATCCCCCGCACTTTTTGTATTTAATTTTTAATACTGTAAAATAAATAGCACGTTGTAAATAAAATGTATTGCTAAAGGGTCCCTGAGTTTCTGAAAATTACAAATAGGTCCTTCCGCGCCTCACATGCAGTCCCACGTGAGGCGCGTGAAATTTGCATCTCAACCCTGGCGGTTTTTGTATATTGTAAAATAGTTCTAAAAGTTTAAATAAATGTTTATTTCTGTTGGAATTTTTGCACTGATGCCCCTGTCACTTATTTTATTTGCAAAAATACCCCTGCCAGGCTGTTTGATTTTTGTGTCTTTTATCTATTTATTAAAAATACCTAAGGTGCTTCTAAAAATTCAGAAAAATGAGGATAAGTGCTTCATGTAGTGTTCTTCCACGCCCATATTTTATTCCACATTTTTTGCATTTATCCTAATTATTAAAAATGAAAAAGAAGCCCATTCTGTACTGTCTAAATTATAAAATACAAAAAAAATATAAAATATTTTTGAAAAATTCCAAAAAAATCATATATGGTATATTTATATATATATTGAGTCCAGAAATTGAAAACCCCTAAAAATAAGAAAAAGAAAAATAAAAAAATCAGAAAGCTCCAAAATCCAACAAAAAATAGAAAAATCCTTAAAAAATACCAAAAATACATTTTTCTCCTTTATAATTATCTATATATTATTATTAATATATTAAAATTAATTTGGGTAATTTTGGAGATTATTTTATATTTTTAAAACCCAAATTATATTTGGGTATGTAATTAGTCCTATATTGTGGACATTTTTGAAATTATAAATACATAAAAAGTAGAAATATTCCAGAAAAATAACAAAAAAAATTAAAAAAAATATTAAAAAGCTAAAAAAATTATATCTATATATATTTTAAGCAATTTTATCTATATATATATATATGTATACCCATATATTGTATTACCCCTCTCTCTCTTCTTATATATATATATATATATATATCTTTATATATTTATACATATCTATATATTATATAATTAAAAATATAAAAAGAAAATATAAAATATAAAATATAAAAACAAAATAAAAATTATAAAAAAATAAATATAAAAAAATGTAAAAACCAAAAACCCACAAAAACAATAATTAGACATGAACAATGGATTGAATAATTCCACAACACATACAACCATTCGCCTCCCAGTGTTCGACCTCTACCTGTACTTACACCTATACACATTTGCATGTAGAGTTATAATAAATTTTAACTCCACATTTTTTGATATTCATTGCATATATTTATTGTGGGTTAATTGTTGATTGAATTGGGATTTATTGAGCGGTCACCGCATCGACTGGATGTCTCGCCTTGTGAGATATCTAGACCCTCGCAAACTCCCTTTCATCAAATGGCGCCGTTGCCGGGGAGGCAACGGATTTTATATGATTTTGTGAGCTTATTTGTTTATTTATTCAATTATTTGCTCATGTCCATCATGCAGTTATTTATTTGTTTGGTTTTTATTTCTATTTGACATTATTTGAGTGACTGCTCTGACCATCTCTTTTCTTTGTCTTTGATGCGAGGGACCGCCAAGCGAAGGAGGACCTCCTAGGAGGGCCTATGCACCCAAGCAAGGCGGAGTTGGCTCCTCTATGCTAGCCAACAGGAGAGGGCATCCAGGACAGAAGAAAGAGAAATTTTGAAGACAGTCTTTAGTTTTATGCATTTTAATTAATTTTAATATATATATTTACGTGAGAGAGCGACACTTGAATTTTGTAATAATACAGGACTCTCACAGGTACACTTCGACTCCCGAGGTCCAGTGCCCGAGGGATTGTTCCCTTGGGGGCCTCGATGATTTGGACGCTTTTTCTTTTCTTTATTTTATTTTTATTATTTTGTGTGAATGAGCCTTACCTTAGGAGTTGCTTGCACGTAGAGTTAGGTCCAAACACCCTAATATATATTTGCATGTACCTATAAGTTCGCTTTGGACCTAGATCAAACTCTAAATAGCCGTTCATTTGTCTCTTAGCCTTTGTGCCACAGCGAGCCCCGCAAAGCGCTTTCTCCTAAACTCAAGTGTGTTGAGCAGAGGAGGGGTGAGCCAAGACCGGATTTTTTGAAGCTAAAGATGAATGAGCGACTTGTGGTGCTTCACGATAATAGCAATTTCTGTACCTAGGGAGATTTCTTCGGTTTGCATTTGCATATAGCATAGGTTTCAAATTCTGTTATGCATCCCGCATGGAGAGAGCTGGGAGGCACTGTAAGTCTTCTTACTTGGCATGCATCATTGTTTTCCAACTTGCATGGCTTTTCCGATCTTCTCCCTCTGTTTTTGCCAATCTAGGATGCTTAATGGAAATTGGAACCTCGATAGGCACGTGCATTGAAAATACCCAAAAAAGTGATAACTTAAACAAAATCGGGACTGCTAACTCTATTGGACTTAAAAATAAAATGTAATGGATTCCTTGTCTTGGGGAGAGGAACCCCCTCATTGTATGCGTTTTAAATTGCTCATGTACACACTAAGGAGTAGAGCCCAAATCCTATCAAGCCTCCTAAGTGATTGTACAATTTTTGCGATTCTCACCTAACTCTAAAACTGAAAAGATAAATGACCGTCACCTGACGGTCTCCACCGTGTTGAGTAGGTGAATTGGGGGTTTGCCTTGTGTCTTGATTGTGACTTGGAGTCCATTGTGCTTTTCATTCATTACTAGAGTAGTCGGTTCCGCCCGTGTGAGTCATGCATTTTCCATCTTTGAGTCTCTCTATCTCTCTTATAAATATATCTCCTCATCTGCATCGAGTCGTGATATTGGCGCTTGAGCTCAATCATTCTTCGCCAAGTCTTTTTGTTTCCCTCGTCTTCATCAATTTCCTCGTATTCTCCGTACCATCCTCATCCTCTTAGGTTCAAAGAGAGCGTGCTCTTCGGACCGCCATTTTGATGGTGTTCCCGCTTTGTGTGAAACATCCAAATTTGTCTATGTCCCGATTTTCTCGCCCGTCCTCCTCGTTCCCTCTGTATCATCCTTCTAGCTCCCATGATATTGGCACGCACGCTCAATCAAGCTTCTCCACTCCATTGTGTTACCCTTCTTATCCACCCTCCTTGTGTTCCCCGTATCACTTATCCCTTTGCCCGAGAATGCTGTGCATATTGATGAGGCCCGCATCGAGGATTATGTATAAAGATTATTTGTGTAAGTCGGGCCAATGATGTTGAGGTTGCTGAGATTGATGTGATGAATTTGTCTTTGATACATGCATATGGGCTTCTTGAGGATTTTTGCTGATGCATAGAGCATAGGTGTGATGCATTATTGAGGAATTTTAGTTCTCGCACACCGGATTAAGGATGTGATATGATGCGATAATTCGATGAAGACTTCCTGAGTATTGATTGATCTATCTATCTTAAGGTTCCAACCATCTTGATTTTGAGGATTGACTGCTTATTCTGATATGGAGTGCCTGATAGAGGTGTGCGGATCCTGCATGATCTCTCATCTTCCTATTTGACCCATCCTTGATATCCTGACACTATAATCCACCCTGACACTTAGAGGATTCCTGACTATTTTTCGTGCCATCTCAGCTGACTGGATTGACCCAAGGGATGTTTGGTGAACGACATGATTATTTGCTCCCTTGCATGATCTTATGCCCTCCAAATGATTGAGTGATTTATCGCTTTTGAGGACCTGAGATGACTTGCCAGCATTTCCATGACCTACATTGATATAGCTCGCATTCCTCCCCGAGGACTATCTGCGGGAGAATGCGACAATTTCTAGGACTGTGGTTTCATTCACTGCTTCGGTCGCCATTGTGATGGGACCCGGAACCGAGTCAGATAATATGCTTGATTGGCCTCCCCCTGTGATTGTGTGCCTAACCTGTCGGTACACGAGGCCAATGTATTGGACTCATCTGAGTCCGCTCCCCTTGACGGTCCTCGCAAGGCAGAGCTCTACTTTTCTGATTATTCCATGCCCAGTTCATAGCGCTCTCCGAGGGTTATCTGCGAGAGGCTATGACACATTGCACCTTTCTTGTCTCCTCTGCTGGTAGGCTGTCTGCCGCTTACCATGACCATATTCTCTGAGAATCCGTCTGATGCATCCGGCTCCTTTGAGCCTTCTCTCTCCTTGACGGCCCTTGCAAGGTAGAGACACATTCTGACTATTCCTTGCCTAGATCGCAGGACTCTCCGAGGACTATCTGCGGGAGACTGTGATACTCTCTTTACGCTCGGTTCCCACTGCTGACTGTGTCTCCGATCTGCGGAACATGGAATCGAGTCATCTGACATACATGATTTCTGGTCCCATCTTGAGTTGTGTATCCGATCTGCGGATCATGGGATCCATCTGATTAGGCTCCTTTGAGTCTGCTCGCCTTGACGGTCCTCGCAAGGGTGAGCTTCTGTTCTGATTATTCATTGACTAGTATGTACCATTCCCCGAGGGTTATCTGCGGGAGGGTACATCACCTTGCAGGTACTCGGTTTCACTTCTGGTGTCTCCTTTCTGTTGGAGCACGAAGCCGAGTCTTCTGAGCTTTCTACTCGGTCTCCTTCTGATTGTGTCTCCGATATGCGGAGCACGGAGCTGATTTTCCTGATATGTACTTGGTCTCCTCCCTGGTTGTGTCTCATGTCTGTTGGAGAACGGAGCCGAGTCTTCTGATTATTCTCTGATTCCGCTCACCTTGAGGACCCTCGCAAGAGTGAGCCACATATTGTGTTGTTCGGTGTATTCTTGTGACTTTCAGATTATGTCACCACCGTGCATCACACAGTCTCATATGATTTATTTCCGATCTATCTGAGACCATGATTGACTGGAGGAGTCTGTACTGCTCTTTCTTCCTCCCGGTCTTATGGTATCGGCTATGTTCCCTCATGCTGACCCGATGAGCCGATTGACTGATTTTTGCTACCGGATCGGATATCTTTACTTTCTGATCTGTGTGTCCCCGGTAGATGACACCCACTTGACTGCATATCAGGGTGTCTTGTCACCTTATGACTGTGTCCTCGTTCTCACAGGGAGACGACGACGAGATCACGGTAGTCGCTTACCAGATACCGTCCTGTACTCCACCAGTTTTTCACCCTTGTATATATGTGTTTTGTCTATTCCTTCCTTATCCCGCATGTTAGGTGTGCTCTAGATCTATCGCCATATCTTTGTGTCTATACTTCGGACGTACCTTGTCCTAAGTATAGGGGGTACACACCGCGTTGTTCTTTCGTAGTTCAGTTTCCTCATTCCTGTTGTTGCCTATACTTAGGGAGTTCTCACCCTAAGTATAGGGGGAGTGATGCGTATATTCTCCACGATCTTTTTATATATCTGTATATCTCTATTTTTCCTTCTTTTCTTCTTTTCTTCTTTTCCTTTTCATATTCCTTTATCTAAAATAAAAGGTGTTGCCCCTTTGTGTCAGTTTCATGTACTTAGGACGTACTTTGCCCTAAGTATAGGGGGAGTGCACCCTTGATTTGTTCAATGATCTGTTTATTCCCACCCTTGACCCTCCCTGCTTTGTGTACAGTCTGCTATACTTAGGATTACTTGATCCTACGTATAGGGGGGACGGTCAACTTCTCATTCATTCATCTCTTATTCATATATTCTTTAGACTTGTCTATACTCAGTACGAGTTATGTCTTCTCTTTCTCTTTTCCGATCTATGAGGACATAGCTCAAGCTAAGTATAGGGGGATCGTATATACTATGTATATACTTTAGCCATAACTCGTACTTTCATATTCTCTTAATAATATGGCTAATAATTCTTTAAATTCATTAAAAACCCTTAATAAAAAGATATGATTATTCCTCAAATTCTTTTTGTATTTACTGATTAATAAATCAGGTGAAAATATTTTTTTGCAAAATGTTTGAAAAATAGTTTGAAAATCTTTGTGAACATTTATTGAGAACTATTTTGAAAACGTTTTGTTACATGTTTTCAACCTTTGTAAAAATGTGTGGTTTGTAAAAATTTATTTTCTTTATGTGGAATAAAATGTTTGAAAAATGATTTGCAAATGGTTTGAAAAATGGTTGCAAAAATATTTTGAAAATCTATATATATTGTTTTGAAAAACCTTTGCAAAATGATTTTCAAATGTGTGTACATGTTTGTAAAAATATTTGTAAAAATTATTTTGGACTATAGTTTTCAAAAATTGTGTGAAAAATTTGTGTCAAATAAGTTTGAGGAATAGATACATCTAATAAATAATAAATAATAAATAATAATAAATAATAAAAAAATTATTAATAAACAAAATTCTTTAATAAGTGTACATATATACCTATAAATAAAAAACTAAATTGTAAATCCTGAATTCTCTGTAAATAAAGCAACACGCCCGTGTAAATAGATGTATATATGTTACTTTAAGTGCCAAAATTGTTTTATTTTGCAAAAATTCTTTGTGTAAAAATTTTTTCTTTGTTTCAAATTCTTTGAAAAATTGCATTATTCTTTGCATATTTAGCATTTGCATAGCATTCATATTCTTTGATTGAGCTTGATTATTGAACTAGTCCAATAAAGTCGAAGATTGGAGCTTGGTTGGACCTTACCGCACCTAACTGCACTGGAACCTTATGGGAACTAGGTTTAAGGTACTTCAGGTCTATTCAGACTTAATTCTTTGAGAAATCAGGGCTAGGTTCAAGTCACCTCAGTGAACTAACTAGAACTTTTCGAAACACACGTATGACTCTTGTCGACCGTGACCTAACTTGGACACTTGCACCTTTCACCTGGCTCAACTCAGTTGGAGTGGTGAGGGGGTTGGATTTGCCAGTCTGAGATGCACACGGGTGGAAACATTCGTCCTCGTCTAGGGAGGGAAGTGCACCCCAACCTGGTCCAATAGCAATGAGGTCTAAAGACAGGAGATTGTGGGTTGCGATAAAGCTTCAAAAGAGGGATAGTCTACTGGCTCAAGAGGAAAAACTCCTTATGTAAATGTTGTTGTGCATAGTATTGTGTATAAAATATATATATATATATGGTCAGGCCTGTACAAAAATAAAATGCCTGCAAAGTATGTACAAAGTCAATAAGCAAGCTTGAGTTCCAAAGACAAATATGTGAGCTTGCAGCTGGATGACTTGACTACACTGGTCTTGCATCCCATGATAGGTAGCTACACTGGCTACCGTCCATTCTTCTCTTCACCCCCTCCTCTTGAGCTGGTTGCCACTTGAACTTAGAAGGGAATACCCCGCTCCTCGAGGAAAGAGCTGTTGGATTAGGGAATCATTGGGTTGTCATTCTGGAGAAGTCATTTCCTTTATCATTTCAGTTGGGGAGAGCCACTATCACTTACACGTACAAGTCAGCTTCATAGTCATAAGGGTTTGCGTATGACGTAGGCTAGTTCTGACCTGGCTATTGAGGTGATTTGAACCAAGTTCTGTGACTCTCGAAGGCTGTTGTATTTTAAATTTGGTTCCCTACCAGGTTCCACACACATTTTCACCAACGTCTAACCTGAGCTCCAAACTTTGATTTTGTATAGATGAGTTTAATAATCATGATCAATTCAATTTATTCTTTAAATTCTTTATTTTTGCTTTTTCTTTTCTTCTTATTCTTTATTCCTTTTGAACTTATCGCATAAGTATTTGTTAGGGACTAGCAAAGGCAAGTATAGGGGGGTGATGAATCTCCATTTCATCACCTTTATTCTATCATTTTGGCCTTAAAAACCCTAGCAAATGCATGTAAATAGCATCAATTTGTACATAATAGCATTCATTATTCATGGTATTAATTATACATTAAATAAGGTTTTTAATGTCAAAATTATAGAATAAAGAGAAGAAAAGAAAAAGGAATAAAATATTGTAAATATTTTATGACCCTAACCCCAAGACCAAGGCCAGCATGGAATTGGTCGACAAAGAATAAAGTAGGGGGAGATAAGGGCCAATTATACAAAAAATTACCTCATTTAGTTATGCATTTTTGACACCGATTTTGTACATAATTATTTATTCATCAAATAAAAATATTTTGTACATAAAAGTTGTAGATAATAATGTAAATAAAAATACAAAATTAAGTTTGTGTAAAAATAATACACAGTGTGCATTTTATACACAAAATAAAAAGCCAAAATCTCAACTTCACAGACCCATATCTTGCAAATAAAAACTCCAAATCACTCAAACTCACCTTTAATTGTATATAGCTTTCCATGAACTATTTAATAAAATTAGTTTCATAATTTTTGGAGTTCATCTGTAGAAGTTAGGTTTTTGACCCACCTTGTATATAGGACTGATTAAAATATTCATTTTATTCAATATTTATTATTTCTATAAATTTATATTTTTATAATTTTGTAAACAATATATGTAATACATTTACATATTAAAATTAAAAGAAAACTAAAAAAAAATATAAAATAAAATAAGCCTATGTAATACATAGGCAAAATACCTATGTTAAGAATGTACATAAATAAAAAGGGATTTTATTCTTTTATTCTTTATTCATCTATATTTTTATAATAATGTATATATTACATATAACTTATTAAAAATACAAATCCGAAATAAAAACAAGTAAAATTCATTAAATAAATAAAATGTATATAATATATAGGTAAAATACCTATAAGTATACCTACATATACATAAACACATTTATTTAAAAATGTAAGTAAACTCATAAAAATTAAATAAAAATATATTTATACTCATAAAAATAAGTTATAAATTTATAAAATATAAAAATAAAATAATAAAATAAAATAAACAAAATAAAAATAAATATATATGAATATACTTATAAATACATTATTTTAATAAAATCGTAATAAAATATATCAAATAAATAAATAAAAATCAGAAATAAATACTACATTAATTCATAAACATTTTTTATAAGTAAATCCTAATTAATTCATTTATGACGTGTCATAATTAGGTCAAGATCGGTCCGATGTGGACCAATCAGGGACCAGGGAAGGTTGACCTCCGGTCAACTCCCCCCTGCGCCTTTGACTCCCGTCAGGTCCGTCTTTTCCCCGATATTCATCCTTTTTTCCCGCTCGCCTCGTCCATCATTCGCCCTCGAATCCTTCTGGCAAAATATTCTCTGATCATCCTTGATTCTCGCCGAGATCTGGGATCCCTTGTACATAGCTTGTATCGCCGACCTCGGCCCGGTCAAATAAGGGTGCTGCTTTGTCTATAAATAAAGAACCATCTCCTCCTCCGCAAAATTTGGTCAGCCTTTTTCCACTCCCCTCCTCGCATTCGGTCCCGGCGATGTTCCTTGTGACAGGAGGAGCTCGCCAGCGCCTTAAATCGGTCGGAGAGGCGGAGGTTGCACCCATGACCATCAGCTCCGGCGAGGCCCTGCTCCCTGGAGTTTCTTCAGGTATAAGAGCTGCGCACTTACATTTTTAGGTAGATTTTCCTTCCCGTATTTTATTTCTGCATTTTATTTCGCCTTTAGTTCAGTAGCATAGGGTAGATTAGTTAATTCGAAGTTCGCCGGAGCTCCGCTCCGGCGACTTCTCCACTGTGCCATCGACTGTTTCCCGACTCACTTTCACCTCCATTTCAATACCCACCGTCTTCTCCACCTCCGAGCCACCTGAACCCAACCAGATCTGTCCTAGATCTGCGAATCGAAGCTCCTCCACCGCCTTCCGCCGGAGCTTCTCCGCTCACCGTCATCCTTTTGCTTCCAGCTTCAAACCTCGGGTCGAGGAGAGAGACCTCGAGCCCCTCTACCTTTCTGTGTAGGTTAGGCGTACTAAAACAAGCCAGGAGACGAATCCCAAGCAGGCGGAGGTACCTGGAGCCGTGTTTCTTCACTGAGCTCTCAGAGGCGCTCCAGCGTACCTCAGCCCGATCCGACACCTCCAGCAAGCAAAGGACCCTGCCAGGAAGCTTTTGGGACCTTCAGGAGCCGCAAAGATCGGCAGGAGAGCGAGATCTAGGCGGAAGAAGCTCGCCCCGGCGAGCTTTCTTCCCTGTTCTTGCACGTCAGCTCTCTGTCGTTGGATGAAGACGAAGGCCCAGGTCATCGATCAGCCGTCCGATCTTCCAAAGCCCAGACCGTTGGATCACGCGGGTGATCTAATCTCAGACGTCAGATCGCGAACCGTCATCGGCCCACGTGGTGGCGACGCGTGTCAAGTGAAGAAAGCACAACCGTTGGATAGCGCGCCTTTGGGGGTAATTTGCATATTTAGCCGCCGCACTTTTTGTATTTAATTTTTAATACTGTAAAATAAATAGCACATTGTAAATAAAATGTAATTTTTGCTAAAGGGCCCTTGAGTTTCTGAAAATTACAAATAGGTCCTTCCGCGCCTCACGTGCAGTCCCACGTGAGGCGCGTGAAATTTGCATCTCAACCCTGGCGGTTTTTGTATATTGTAAAATAGTTCTAAAAGTTTAAATAAATGTTTATTTCTGTTGGAATTTTTGCACTGATGCCCCTGTCGCTTATTTTATTTGCAAAAATACCCCTGCCAGGCTGTTTGATTTTTGTGTCTTTTATCTATTTATTAAAAATACCTAAGGTGCTTCTAAAAATTCAGAAAAATGAGGATAAGTGCTTCATGTAGTGTTCTTCCACGCCCATATTTTATTCCACATTTTTTGCATTTATCCTATATTAAAAATGAAAAAGAAGCCCATTTTGTACTGTCTAAATTATAAAATACAAAAAATTTATAAAATGTTTTTGAAAAATTCTAAAAAAATCATATATGGTATATTTATATATATATTGAGTTCAGAAATTGAAAAACCCTAAAAATATGAAAAAGAAAAATAAAAAAATCAGAAAGCTCCAAAATCCAACAAAAAAATAGAAAAATCCTTAAAAAATACCAAAAATACATTTTTCTCCTTTATAATTATCTATATATTATTATTAATATATTAAAATTAATTTGGGTAATTTTGGAGTTTATTTTGTATTTTTAAAATCCAAATTATATTCGAGTATGTAATTAGTCCTATATTGTGGACATTTTTGAAATTAAAAATACATAAAAAGTAGAAATATTCCAGAAAAATAACAAAAAAATTAAAAAAATATTAAAAAGCTAAAAAAATTATATCTATATATATTTTAAGCATTTTTATCTATATATATATATGTATACCCATATATTGTATTACCCCTCTCTCTTCTTATATATATATATATATCTCTTTATATATTAATACATATCTATATATTATATAATTAAAAATATAAAAAGAAAATAAAAAAATATAAAATATAAAAACAAAATAAAAATTATAAAAAAAATGAATATAAAAAAATGTAAAAACCAAAAACCCACAAAAACAATAATTGGACATGAACAATGGATTGAATAATTCCACAACACATACAACCATTCGCCTCCCAGTGTTCGACCTCTACCTGTACTTACACCTATACACATTTGCATGTAGAGTTATAATAAATTTTAACTCCACATTTTTTGATATTCATTGCATATATTTATTGTGGGTTAATTGTTGATTGAATTGGGATTTATTGAGCGGTCACCGCATCGACTGGATGTCTCGCCTTGTGAGATATCTAGACCCTCGCAAATTCCCTTTCATCAGGTTCACATAATTATGAGCTATCTAAAGTCCTCTCCAGGTATTGGATTGCTCTTTAACAGAGGGACATCCCTTACCATCATAGTATGTGCAAACATAAACTATGCAGGATGCCTCAAGGACAGGAAAACTACCTCCAACTTTGCAATGTTCATAAGGAGCTCTTGGTGTCATGGAAGAGCAAGAAGCAGATCAAGCTTGCTAGATCGAGTGTTGAGTCAGAGTACAGAGCCATGGCACAAGGAAGCACTGAGATGGTGTGTCATAGCTGTTCTGACTAACCTAGCTATTGACGTGCCTCTTCCTATGTATCTACAATGCGATAACCATACTGCCATTTTCATTGCCAACAATCATGACTTCCATGAGAGGACCAAGCACATTGAGGTAAATTGTCACTATCACGTGACATGATTCAGACGGATTTTATCTTTACTTCTCATAACATCTTAGGTGAACAAACTGCAAATGTTTTCACCAAGGATCTAATGAGAGGACGATTTTTGAGAGATGTTGTTCCAAGCTGAGCATGATTGACATCTATGCTCCATCTTGAGGCAGATTGTTGAGAAAGATATTTGTTTTATGTATAGTCTATTTCTTCTGTCTCTAGAATGTATTCGCCATCAGGGTTTCTCCTCTCTATATAAGATAACCCTAGGGCTTCATGAACTAACAAGTCATTTTTTTCTTTCCATGATAGTTATGAACATCGTTCAAAAACAAACTCGTAAATGAGATAAAAATGAACTTTCTAAATCTAAGGTCATGTGCCGAAAATAGATTACTAGAGCTTATTCATAAATAAATTCAATAAAAATAGATATACCAATGTAACTCTTATATGTTATTTGCTAGTGTGGAGAGAAAAGAATAAAGAGATTGATAATGAGGCCTTAGGATTCTCTTATATAAGAGAAATATCCTATTGGGTAAATTACATAAAAGAGACGGAAAGAAAGGAGAATACATAAAATACGAAAACATAGATAATATCTCAACACTCTCCCTCAAAATGGAGCACATATAGCATCATATCAATGATGCTCAGCTTGGAACATCTTCGGAATGGCCCTTTGGCTAGAGCCTTGGTGAAGACATCTATTGTATGCCCCCCTGGGCTGATGTGAAAGGTGGAGATAAACCCCTTCTGAATCATATCACAAGTGTAGTGATAGCCAACCTCGATATTCTTGGTATTTTCATGGAAGGCAGGGTTGTTGACAATGAAAAGAGCAACTTGGTTGCCGCATTAGAGATGCATGGGAAGAGGCACATCAATAGCTAAGTCAGTTAGAACGAATCTGACCCACATCATCTCAGTACTCCCCTGTGCCATAGCTATGTACTCTGATTCTACACTCGATATGGCAACCATCGTCTGCTTCTTGCTCTTCTATGACACCAAGGAACTCCTAGTGAACGCCGCAAAACCTGAGGTAGACTTCATGACCTTGGGACATCCTGCATAATATGTATATGTGCATACTGTAATGGTAAGGGATGTTCCTTTGCTAAATAAAAGTCAAGTACGAAGAGAGGTCTTCAGGTACCTCAGAATCATACGAACTGCATCTATATGTATGTCTAGGTTGCTCCATGAACACTCTACTCACTGCAAAAGATATGTCTGGTCTAGTGATGGTCATATAAAGGAGCTTCCCAACGAGCTCCATGCACCTTATCATGTCTAACTCCTCCGCATCATCATCATATAACTTCATGCTCGGGTCCATGGGAGTAATGGCAGGCCAATAATTTGCTATGCCTACCTCAAAGAGATGATCTATAACATACTTCCTCTGGGTCATAACAAGACCTCATTGGTTCCTGGCAAACTCAAGTCCTAGGAAGTAGCATAATTGCCAAGGTCCATTGTTACAAACTGATCTAGGAAATCTTTTGCTGCTTGAATGCCATGTACATAATCACATGTAACAATGATACCATCACCAATATAGCAATTGTACCTCTCCGAGACCTCTGAACAAATAGTGAATGATCTGCAGTCGATCTCACGAACACTTGTTGATATATCAAGCCCGAAAGCTTCTGAAACCATGCTCTCGGACTCTGCTTAAGATCATAGATAGCTTTATGAAATGAAATCTGCACACTATCTGATACTACCCCTCAGCAGCGAACCCTAGCAGCGGTTGCATGCAGACTTCCTCTTGCGGGTCACTAGCCTCTGATCTGTAGTAGGGATCGAACTAGCAGGAGGCTCAGATTGCTCAGCTACACGAGCAAATGCGGGATACCCATGCTTCTGATAGCATGTCCCCTCAAAATGACCAAGACGATGGCAACAGGTACATTGACCACGATGACGTTCGCCTCCTCTATCATGGGGACCATACCCTCCAGACCGAGTAGTACCTCCCCTGCTGCGAGATGCTGCCATTACTGAGGAGGTTTGCGTGGTGGCAGCGGGTGGGACAATGATCTTGTTGAGACAATTGTACGCTTCCTCCATGGAAGGGATAGTAAGAAGCCGAGTGTGGGATGCCTCATACTCAAGATCTAGAGCAAGTAGGAAAACTCCAACCATTAAGGTGTTCGTGTACGCCATCTGCTGCTCAGTGTACGTAGTCACTAGCATGAAGCTATAAAGCTTCTCGAGCATGCCACAGAGCTAAGAGTAGAAGTTGTGTAGAGGACGACCAATTTGTTTTTTCGTGAAGGCATCAAACTGTAACTGAATAATCTTGGCATCATTCGTCGCCTGACCATATGTGGCTGCTAGGATATCCCACAATGACTTGGCAGTGAGTTTTTTTTAAGAAAAAGAAGGGTGTCCTCCAAAGATGGTATCCACCTCTGTGTAAATGTATATATATAATAGAAGATAGGTATTGCATCAATTTACATACGCCACGATACACAAAGTACCCTACAATGCTCAATTATATTCTCGGTATAGAAAGTTTGCATGACCTTGTTCCCGGTGCACCAAATCGACCATACTAATGCAAATGGGTACGCACTGTCTTCATGCCCAAAAACGCAAACAACTCCAATGCTTCTCCAAAAGATTGCGTAATGTCCAAGCCACGTGATGATGGCCTTGTTCCGTACCTCTACTGAAAAAAAGGCATGCGAAAAACAGATGATCCACATCCTCCACTGTCATCTCGCATCTATCACAAATAATAACCTCCAAGACCAGTAATCTCCCCATCCGATCCTTGGTGAGGATCCTCCTAAGCCTGAAAATTCAAAGGAAAACCTTAACTCGGTTTGGTACCATACATCTTCAAATCATACCAGTGTCCGCCCTCTCCTCCTGCACCTCGCTCCCGTCCACCACAAAGAAACGGTATGTATTCTTTACCGTAGATCTGCCACCTCCCCAAATGTAATGATCTCTGCCGGAAGACGGACCCTTCTCTGCGCCAATTCTGCATGTAGAGCAATGAACTCCTCCACCCTCTGGTCCGACAATGCCGAAGCGAAACAACGATTGCCCACGTCCTATGGTCCCATACATGCTGCAGCCGCACGTCATTGTCAACCGCCAGCCTCAAAAGGCGCGGGTAACGCTCCCCCACCACCCCATCCCCTGTCCAATTATCCATCCAAAAATGAAAACCATCACCATCCCCCACCGTCGGCTTCAACTTAGCAGCAATCTCCGGAATAACTTCGGTAATATCCTTCCACAGAGAGGACGGTTGACGTCCCGGGACAACCACCAACGACGATGATAAACCATAAATCTTCCTAACCTAAGTAAACGGCACACAAAGTCATCAAACTCACCCCATAAGCGAACCACTCACTTTGCCATAAAATCCTTATTCATCTCCTCCATTCGCAACACCCTCAGTCCACCTTTCCTCCTCGACGTTGTCACCTTAGCCCAGTCCACCAAGTGGAAACCCTTCTTAGCTTGCCACCCGTCGGACCAAAAAAACCTTCTCATCAAAGCCTCAATCTTACCATACACCCCAGCAAGCAACGACCTCGTGGAGCAAAAGAAGATTGGGATGGCTGACAGAACATACTTCAAAAGTACCAATTTCCCTCCCTTCGAGAGCATCAATGCCTTCGAGCCCGCCAACCTCCCCTCCACTCTCTCCAGCAAAGTCCTCCAATCCTCAGATTTGGGCTTCCCCACAACCAATGGGAGCCTCAAGTACGTAATGGACAGTGCCGCAGTTGGGCAGCCCAACACCACAATTGTGTTCCACAGCTCCTCCTTCGTGAGGCCAAAAGGAACCACCACCTATTTCTCCCTATTAATCCACAGCCTGGACACATCTCCAAAAATATCCATGATCAATGATGCCCATCGGATCTTCTCTACCTCTACCCCAAAGAAAAGAACAGTGTCATCAGCATATTGCAAGAGTAGGATGGATATTTCCTCCTTGGTATACCCCAAGCACCATTCCTCGCTAATCGCCAACCTCATCATCACTGCCAACGCATCGGTCTCAATCGCAAATAAAAGTGGAGCTAAGGGGCAGTCCTGACCGATGCCCCTCTGCGGCTGAAAGAAACCTCCTTCCGGCCTGCCATTGACCAGAACCGCATGGGATGCAATCGTAACACACCGCTTGATCCAGGCAATCCACATCTCCGGGAACACTCTCTTCTCCAATGAAGCCTACAGAAATCTCCAGTCAACACAAGAATAAGCTTTGGAAAAAAATCAACCTTCCAAAGCATAGCCTTGTTTTGTTTCCAATTTGTGATCATCTCCAAAGCCATCGCCAACCCATCTGCCATAGCCCTCCCATGGTATAAAGGTTGTTTGCTTCGATGAGAGAATCTTGTGTACGACCTCCCTCAAACGATTAGCCAAGATCTTCGAAATCCGAAGATATATAGCGTTCGACAATGCAATAGGCTTGTAATCTTCCACCCTGATCGGAGTGTCCTTTGGCAGAAGAAAGATGAGAACAGCTTCTCAAATCCCATGTTCCCTTGTCGAAACTCCTCCAGCACCTCCATGACCTCAAGCTTGACTATCTCCCAGAATTCCCTACAAAACCCACCGAGAAGCCATCAGGGCCAGGCGTCCCATCCGTGTTGACCTGGAAAAACACCCTCCTAGCTTCCGCCTCCGAGAACTCCCACACCAAAGACCCTGACTCTGGCTCAGAGATTTGAGAAAATCCCCTCCCCTACCAGCCCCAGCCCGACCGAGCATGTCGCCTACCGAAAGACTGGAAGTGAGACCGCAGCGCCGCTCCCACCTCTCGATCACCTTCCACCACCACCCCACCAACCAAGATCGAGTGGATAAAATTTCTGCGCCTTCGCCCACTAGCCATGGCATGGAAGAATCTAGTATTCACATCTCCCTCCCTCAACCACTGATGCATGTAACTCTGCCTCCGGGTCACCTCTTCCTTCTTATCCTCCAACATGATCTCCTCCAAATGGTTGTACCTCTCCCTCAGCTCCTCTGTCGTTAGAATACTTTCATCCTCCAGCTTGTCCAATCTGCACACCTCCTCTTGGGCCCTCATCCTCCTGCAATGACACAGAGCCCTGTTGTCTCTATTGAAATCTATCAAGCGCTTCTTGAGCAATGCCAGCTTGCTTGCCATCCTACAAGTCACCAACCCCATCGACCGCAATCTTCCCAAAATTTCTCCATTGATTCCCGAAAACCCTCCTCCAGAAGACACGCCCGCTCAAACGGGAAGAAAGATTGAGGTCGCGCCTCCTCCCCCGAAGACCCACATCAATGGCGTATGATTTGAGTGCGCGCGAGGCAACGCCCGAGCCCCGACCAAGGGAAAGCCACCATAGCCTCTACAGACATCAAAAACCTATCAATGTGAGACCTTGATCTTGTGTTCCATCACGTGTACAGACATCCGACCGCATTGACCATTTGAAGACCAAGCTCTCCCACCAACTCCAGAAATTCCGTCATGCCACAATCTCTTCCCCCGTGACCACCCGAACGATCATCCGAAAACAAGGTCACGTTGAAGTCCCACGCGATGATCCAAGCAACGTCGCCTGAAACCGCCCTGGCCAAAAACAAGTCCTCCACAAGGTGTTCCATGTTGAGCCCATTAAATGGTCCATATACGTTTGTAATCACCACCCTGATCCCATCTTCCTTCCGCCACAATGGCGTCGTGAGGGAATACCTCCCCCGCAAGTCCACCCCACCCCCAACTCAAAGATATCAACATCCCAACCTGTTAATATACCACCTGACGCCCCCTCAGCCAAAATAGCTCCGCAATCTTTCATCTTGACCCCTCCAACTTCTCGCCACACACCCTCCACGTCTGGGGAGATTTTAGTTTCCTTCAGCAATGTGTTCAAGCACCATCTTGCATATAGCTTCCCTTTTTTCCGGTCGTCCCAATCCCCTAACATTCCATGAGATTATATTCATTTAGCCATCGTGGAAAACCCTTCAGGCGACAACAGCCTAAGACATCTGAGCACCACATCCTCTAACCCCTCCACCGCCATTCCTCCTCCCCCTGCTCTGCCTCCACCCCAAGCATCCCACCTTCCCCTACCTCCACCACTTGACCGGTAGTCTGTGCATCCACTTCCAGCTCCAATCTGCATTCCAAAGCCCCCTCTACGGTCCCACCGGACCTTAGCGCGAGATCCCGTCGCCCCCCCCCCCCCAAATCGTCCTCAGGCTTCTGTAGATTTCAAATCGGTGTCGCCTCCTCTGTTCCTTCATCCTCCATGGAATGTCGCCACCCTAATCGCCCCCTTGTTGCCCCAAACTTTCTTATTGTCTCCCCAAGATTCCCAACCTGTCTAACCTAGCCTCCTCATGTCGTCATTTCGAGGCCACATCTGGAATGGGGCCCAATAGTTGTGTCACACTCACCCGGTCGCCCTGGATGCTCGACGATGCAAACCCGTCTACAACAGAGACCTCCCCCCAATCCCCCCCTGATGTGATCCCCCCTTCACTACGATGCCCCCTTCGAAGCAAGGCCCCCTTCGGACTCCGAAGCCAAGAGAATTCACCCGACTCAACGAGTCGATCCACGACAGCCACCCGCGTCGCCATCTTGCAACCCTCCGGATCTGCCGAAAAGTCCGCACAATGCCCAGTCCCGAAACGATCGACCAAATGACCTGAGAGAGATGCCGGATCCACAGCCTGCCCCCCATGTTGTGTCCCTCCTGATCCACAAACGATTGCGCCATCGAATCCGCATGTGACCGCCCCGGATCCGCAGCCAAGCCCACAAATCGATTTTCAAAAGCCCAGCCCATCGTTCCCGCGATCCCACTCACACCACCCTCCGCGTAAGAGCTAAATGTGTTCGGGACCTCCGGGTATGACCTAGACTCGTGCCAGAACCGCTCCGGTCTGATTACAACTTCCGCAAAGGACATTCTCTTATCATGTTCCTTCAGCGGCTCCTCGTGGGTCGCGCCTTCGAAATACCTCATAGCGCCCGCCTGCCTTGCCGAAAAAGGAAACGAGGATTCATAAACATGAAAAGGTCCTTGACCGACATCTGGAAATGTCTTCCCCGACACCACCCCCTACATCTTCGGCGTCCTCCCCAACTCCGGCATGGCTGCCCCCACCTCGCAAATCTCCAGCCTGATGGAGCACCCCTAGAAACCCACATCGAGCCACAGCAGTTGGGGGCAGAGCAGCCCCACCCCCATCGCCAACACCCCCGGTGCTTGCCCACTGTGAATCCCATCTGGGATGACGGTCATGATGTGCATCACCGATAGCGGCATCCCTTGCACCGCCTCCAGGCTCCGACCAAGCAGTGGGAGGCCACGGATCAAAATGTTCTTCTTAACCTTTTGAAAATCGATGACCCCATCCCGCGGCAAAGGGGTCCAACAATGCACCTACCCCACGGCACGACACAAAAAGTCCAGCAACCTCCGTGCTTCATCTGCGGTCAGATCCCATGCGCAGACCAACCACTCATCGAACTTGACGACATCCCCATCGAAACTGCCACCAATCGCCAATCCGATGCCCGCCATCGCGTCTACCAAACACTTCCCCTTCCTCTTGTAGACCCCAACAAGGCATCCACCCGCTGCCACCCCTCTTGCCGCATAGCTTTCTTCACTTTTCGACGCACAGCTCGACCCAGTCTCCGCCCTCTACGACACTGGTAAAACGAACATCGGAAGCTACGATGCCCATTTCACCTACGAGCGAAGCATCTTATCGAGTCCCGACAATCCGCCGCATGGTGATTCCATCCCCCGCACCGTAGGCGCCTCCCCCTGAAGCGTGTGCCACCTTCCCGCAGGCGGTGCCCTTCCACCTTCGTCCACCCGCTCTCGCACATTCGTCAGAGCCTCTTTTGTGGGCTATTCTTAAACCCGAAAAGACTACCGATCAAAAATCATGTGACGACAGTGGGTTGGCGATATCGTTGGTTATCTCCGTTACAAAAGTCCTGGAAAGTCAAATACACGCGTATGCGTCATCTTGCTTCCACGAAGCGTTCTGTCTAGTCTTATCTGTCGGCCCCGACTGTGTCAGAATGTGCTCCTTGTTATTGCACTACGTGAGGGTTAAAAACTATATGGACCACAATTCATAATTGATGTTATCCATCTTAATAATGGGAATCGGGTCCTTGAAGGCATCGAACAAAGAGATGTCACCATTTCTCTCTGACAGGATGAAGAAGAGGTTCGAAACGAAACTCAACTAGGGTGGTAGACCGATCTGAACAAGTTTATACAATCATATAGAGGATTGGTTGTATGTGTGTACTCATACAGCCATCCCCTTCAACCTTGGATTCACGCTAGGCCAGAAAAAGGTGATTTTGGACAGTTGTTACGCTGGTTTGCAACATTGCAGTGGTGGGGGTCATGCGCGTGATATGTGGGAGCCCTTGGCGACGTGCAGCGGCATCGAGATCAAGAGAGGCGAGGGGCAGTATTTAGGTTAGGGTTATGGGGTACAAGAACTTCAGTCTGGGTAGAAATGATGGGGGATGTGGGGCATTTATAGGCAACCGACTTGCCTAGATGGCATCCTACTCGTCGTTCAATCGTCAGGAAAGATGAATCCCCAGGAGCGAAATGTGCAGCATAATTACATGGCATTCTAGTCATCGACTATGTCATTATGGAAAATCATGGACTAATGGCTCATGGTTTTGCCTATGCATATCAAATACTCATGGTTTTATTAATGAGAATTAAATAGGGATAATTGTGATTGATTAGCGCTAATTGTGATTAATTATCCCTAACTACGATTAGCATATATTAACATGACTAGGTTCATGATTATGCTTAGTAACATTAATCGTCATTAAACTCCTTAATCATGGTTAAATAAATCTAATGACAAATATTGAGGGTTAATAATGGTTTTAATAAAACATGAACTTCATTTCCGAAATTCACATCACTTCATATTAACCACCAACGAATTAATAGGCACAAAATGATTTTCGTTGGACATTTCATTCAAACTATATTTAAAGAGTATATGTAAGTTAGGATCCGAATAAGAAGAACCTAGGACTTATATAGAGACACAGACCAACATGATTCTGGTGTGACCTCCGAGCAGCCTTTAATGTGGAGCTACATCACTGGAGCGGGATACCACCGCCCGACCACCTCGAAGACACAGCAATTTCAACCCTTACGTTTGACAAAATTTGAGCCCCCACATTCTCTCTAGTCCATCGCTTCCGAGGATTCAAAATAGAAGGCTAAGAAAGGTCCATTGATCGATCCAGATTTGCGGCCATATCAGATCCAACTCATAAGTCCAAGAAAGGAGCCACCACATGTAGAAAATCCCCAATCATGCCATGAAACCCACTCAATAGCATCCCCTCCGCTATTAAAAAGTCACAAGTTTAAGGCAATGATGCCTCCAATTCTAATCTAATCAACTTTGTTACATTGCCTTGCCCCATGATGTTCACATGCTCAGGGCACAACCTCCACACTTTGAACCAACCACAGCAACCCTTATCACCATTGTAAAATACTTATCTAGAACAAGGACCGACAAGAGTGCATACCCACCATGAGCTTCACTGAGTGCAGCATCTACAGCCCCATCTCTATCTGCAAAAGGACTATTGGTCACATCAAAGTCCCTGACTCCAACCAAGTGGAGATATAGTCCATTGCATGACTCCAATGGACGAGAATATCCTCAAGCGATCGTAGATACCAACATTGAAGTAGAACTCCTTCGAACCGACATCAAAGCTGCATGGTCTTGGACAGTGTTCATAACAAAGAAGAGGATGTTGTCACGATATGTGGACAATGGATCATGGACTCATGCAAAAAACATTGCATCGTCGATTTGAATCATGCCCCCATCAAAAACACCTAAGAATGCGACATGAAGCAGTCGCACAGCCTCCTGGACATCTAATGGACAAACGATGCCCTCGCCCACTAGGACAACTTCAACCAATGTAGGCTCCACTTGCAGCATCTGGCCCCTCAACACCGGGGTCCTTCTTGGTTGCCAAACTCCCTACCTATTGCACACATGCTTTGTTGGCAAGAAACTACATGCAGTTTACAAAATAATTACAATAACATGGGAACTATAAGAAACCACTGCAATAATAACCTTCGATAGCAATGCAAGCTCTAACAAGGGGTATTGCATTCCAGTTAGCATAATGTGTGTCACCATGCATATAGATACTGATGGATCGTCTTGACCATGCACCTATAGGCGAATGGGTCCACATAAAATTAAGCGTCTTAAGACCATTGCAATCTACTGAAGAATGTGCACTCCTATTGAAAAAGGTAATATTTATGCATCCACATATTGCTCACTACAGTGGTGCATCGACAAACTATCTAAACATAGATAACCTATTGAGAATGGTCCTACTATGGATGCCTCCCCGATCCGACACCGAATATAACACTGTCAATACAAAATCCATCCCCCCGATCGATCTCGAAATGCAACGATTCCTCCCTTCCCCTCCACCTCCCATTTCTAAAATCCTACTCCAAACGTTACCGCTCACCCATTTCAAATCCAGCAAAATCCACACACACACACACGGACACTCAAATCTCCCAACCTCTCCGCTACCGATCGCCACTGAAAAACACGAAGCAACTGCCCGCATTGCCACACTGACAACGCTCATCACACAACTACCGATCACAAAATCAAAATCCCTAACCGAACTGCAACAGAAAACCCAACGGAATTACGAACCGGAGCAACATACGAAATCGATCAAAACAGAGACAGTTTACCCGGATAGAGACGGCAACTCGGATCCGAGGCTCTGAGCCCACGACGAGGGAATCAAAGTGACGTTCCTCATACCAAATCGAATCAAGCTCTCGGGGCGAAATCGACTGGAGAGTCGGGGGGAGGAGCGCGATCGGGGCGGTGGGGGCGGCGAGATCGAGGCGAGAGCGCGGAATGGATGGAGAGGGGAGGGGGTGGGAGAAGTGAGAGCGCTGGGCGGGGGACAGCGGAGAGGAGGCGATGGAGGGCGTATCCCGTGCAACCCGTAACCGGAGCCTGTCGTGGTGGCTCGCGAGGATCCGGGTGTGGTGATTGGCGGGGTTTGGCAAGGACGGGGTGTCGTTCCAAGAATCCGTGGTCCCTTTCTCGTGCGACGTGCGGGGGGCCTTTCTCGTGCTGACGTTACGGGTGGGGTTTGACCCGGGGTTTGAATTCTCTCTGGGGAAGGCTTTCCAACTGAAGTGGGATCTTCGGATATCCCCCTGGGGGAAGGCGTAATCATGATAACGAGGGGCGAAAGTGCGAAAGTGATGGTTACGTGTTTGTTGTGTTGCTTGATCCTCCGCATTGTACCTTAACGTTCTGGTTTCGTTTTATACTTTTATCACAGAATACATACGGATATGTGTGATTTTTATTAGAAATTTTACACCATGACCCTTAAAATCTTTGTTCAATTACACTATACTATAATCCATGTAATCTTTGTAACTACGCCTTCACCCCTCTTTTTAATATATAAGTCCCGTTTGTTTGGTTGGAAAGGAATGAATATGGAATGAAATCAAAATAAGAATAAAATTTACAATGGAATGGAAAGAAATAAACTTTTCCACTGTTTGATTCAAATTGAGAATGGGATATTTAATATGAGACGCATTCCTTTATCATGTTTGGAAGGAAATAGAATAGAAAGAAATTAATTTTTCTTTTGATATATTTCGTTAAGTACATAACACAATCGGTATCCTCAAACTTATTTTTTGCATATATTTGATATACATGATATAAGGAATCAATTGTTAAGTTGAAATGGAGATTTTTCTTGTTGTCAAAAAGGGAAAAATGTACAACTGAAAATTCCTTGTAGAAATGAATGTGGATACATCAACATCCACTATTTACTAATGGATACGGATAACTATCACTATGGTATCCATGAATATCGATCGATGTATATAATTGAATGGTACAATGTAGTTGCATTTCTAAAACATGTTTGATATAACTATTTTATTAAAAAAATATAATTAGTATGTTTATTTCAAGTATTTATCCCGCATACCTAGTAAAATTTGGAAAATGTTTCTTTCATATTTGTTATATGCATATCGCAAAATCCCCATCCGTTTCAAAACGGGTACATATAAAAATACCACGAAAATATTCATAAATACACTTATTAGCATAGATTTATCTATAAACATGTTTAGTATAAATTTTATTAAAACAATATATTTGATATGTTTGTCTAATCTAGATATCCTACGTAACAACTTCAATATAAAAAAGGGTATCATAACATCTGTATACAATCCGCTCAATCGGCTACTGTATCCATTATATATATAGAGAGGGCTTATCTAGAGGGCACTGTGCCGATTTAGGATCTAATAGGCCCCTAATTAGATCCGTGCGATATTAATCGTGAGGTTACAATACATTTTCAATAATAATTCTAAATATGGCACCTTTTGGATGCCATAACTGCTATCGCGAGAAAGAAGGGCAGTAATTTAATTTGTTTGACGTAATCAGTAATCGAATAATATCCAAAATTTTATTAGGATTTCTTGATTACGAATACGGCGATCAAACAAAGCCAAGTCTGTCTCTCATTCGTCTTTGAAGATCATTTTGAAGGCGCTTCATCATCGAGAATCAGTAAGTTTTTATGTATCCTCGTCTTTGAAGATCATTTTGAAAGTAATTTTTATTCGATAGTTTTAACGTATACAAATTCCGAATCATATATTACTACATTTTGATGCAAAGTTATTTAAAAATCATGTAACGATACTGATAGTAATAAAAAATATGGGAGTTGGATTAAGAACAAATAGATTTTCTCATGACTACTTCAAACTTACAGATGCAAGATTCTAGTATACTAATGCATTCTTCAAAAATGCAATATTAATATATTTACTGATAACTAAAGTAAACTTACTGATGCATGATTCTAAGTTACTTGTACATATTCCAAAATTACAAGCATAGCTCTATTGTTATTTTACGTGTAATAAATAAAGTTACTGATAAAAGGAATGAATTTACTGATGCCTTCTTCAAACTTACTAATAGAAGCTTCAAAAGTACTGATGCATTCTCCAAAGGTAATATGGGGAATAGTTACTGATAAAAAGAATATACTTACCGATGCATGCTACATGAGTTACTGATACATGTTACAAACTTACGAATACATTTGAGAAGCAAAAACTTACTGATAAAATGATGGAAGTTACTGATGCCTTCTTTAGACTTGCTGATAGAATGTTCAAAGTTACTTATGCATTCTGTATAGGTAATATGGGGAATAGTTACTGATAGGAAAAATATACTTACTGATGCATGCTTCAATATTACTGATACATGTTACAAACTTACGAATAACTTTGAGAAGCAAGAACTTACTGATTCATGCATCAAATTTACTGATAGATGTTTCATACTTACTGATATCGGTTAGTATCACGAACTTACTAATGGATATTGAATAAATTTATTGTATGATTTTAAAGTTACCTGTAGACGTACAAAAGTTACTTACCCTACTTATAATATTACCATCGTGATATTATAAGCTATCTTTACAATAAATTACTTTTTACCGCCTCATCAAATATCAGAAGTTAGGTTAACATTCAAAAACTTACTTCCAGCGAAAGCGTTCGGTTCGTGGCGGAGCAGTGAAGACCTTCTTGACGATTGCAACGCGGGCGGAGAGGGATAAACACGGTTAGACACGGTTAGTGATCGTTTAACAATCCGACATCTTCCATTGTATTGCTAAGTCAATTCCTATAAGATTTTTTGAAGAATTAGACGTATTAGGTTTACGAAAAAATAATCTTTTAACTTTGAACACTTTCGTATGAATCCAATACCTGCATGCATATAACTTATTGAAAACGATGTTATGTATACTGCTGTTTTAAATTACGAATGCTTAAAGATGCAATCGAAGAACCTACCATTGATTCAATCTTACATATGTTGATATGTAATGTGATTACATATGTTTACTAATTCATTCCAATGATGTCTCATATTTTAATAATGCGGTTTCATTTTAATTTTACCATTACCTAATTCTAATGAAGCTTATAGATGGTTAACAAAGAAATACTGAAGATATTTCAAATTGTTGCTTGAGTTAATTAGTAAATAGCTGCTCTTCCGGTTGAAATCACTAACAAAATAATATCAGTAATTGTGATTAGTATTTCAATTGATACTTTTGCAGATGGATCAATCAAAAACGTTTGATGTTTCATACAAGAGACGAACACCACAAAATGTAAAAAAGGGAACAATGGAATCTGCAAGTGGTAAGTTGCTATTTTTTATACAAAATATATAATTGATGAAAGGGGATTTGCCAAGGTCGTATCTTTCCACAAGGCGGAGAGACAGTCGCTGAGTTGACCTCAGACGAAATCCCCAAATCGATCAACAATTAACCCACAATAAATATATGCAATGAATATCCAAAAATGTGGAGTTAAATTTATTATAACTCTACATGCAAATGTGTATAGGTGTAAGTACAGGTAGAGGTCGAACACTGGGAGGCGAAGGGTTGTATGTGATGGATCATTCAATTATTCAATCAATTGTTCATGTCCTTTTATTGTTTTAGTGGGTTTTGGGTTTTGTAGTTTTTTTTATATTTTTATTTTTATAATTTTTATTTTGTTTTTATATTTTATATTTTTTTTATTTTTTTTCTTTTTATGTTTTTAATTATATTAGATATAAATATATATAAGCTATATAAAATATATATATAAAGAGATGTATATATAAGAAGAGAGAGAAAGAAGTAATATGGTATATAGATATATATATAGACATAAATACTTAAAATATGTATAGGTATAATTTTTTTGGCTTTTTAATATTTTTTTAATTTTTTTATTTTTCTGAAATATTTCTAATTTTTATATATTTTTAATTTCCAAAATTGTCCCCAATATAGGACTGAATAATTGGCCGAATATAATTTGGGTTTTAAAAATATAAAATAAACTCCAAAAATTCCCAAATTAATTTTAATACATTAATAATAATATATAGATAATTATAAAAGAGAAAGAATGTATTTTTGGGATTTTTAAGGATTTTTCTATTTTTTGTTGGATTTTGAAGCTTTCTGATTTTTTTAAATTTATTTTTCATATTTTTAGGGTTTTTCAATTTCTGGACTCAATATATATATAATTATACCATATATAAATTTTTTTGGAATTTTTCAAAAACATTTTCTAATTTTTTTATATTTTTTAATTTAAACAGTACAAAATAGGCTTTTATTTCATTTTTAATAATTAGGAAAATGAAAAAAATGCGAAATAAAGCATGGGCATGAACAAGCATGGCATGGAGCATCTTCCCTAATTTTTGTGGATTTTTAGAAGCCATCTAGATATTTTTAATAAATGGATAAAAGACACAAAAATAATTAAGCCTAGCAGGGGCATTTTTGCAAATATAATAAATTCCAGGGGCACAGGTGCAAAAATACAACAGAAATAAACATTTATTTTAATTTTTAGAACTATTTTACAATAAACAAAAACCGCCAGGGCTTACATGCAAATTTCACGCGCCTCACGTGGGACTGCACGTGCGGCGCGGAAGGACCTAAATGTAATTTCAAGAAAAACAGGGGTCCTATTACAAAATATACTACTATTTTATAACGTGCAAGATTATTTACAGAATTAAATAATAAATACAAAAGAAGCGGGGGCTGGATATGCAAATTACCCCCAATAGGCGCTGAATCGAACGGCTGGTCTTCATCACTAATCCACGTGGCGCCTCCACGTGCGCCGATGACGGTTCGCGACTGGATGGCTGAGATTAGATCAGCCAAGCTGATCTGACGGTCGATGCAGAGCTCCATCCAACGGTGCTGATCTCATCTGGGGCCTTCATCTTCATCCAACGGCAGAGAGCACACGTGCAAGAACAGGGAAGAACACCCGCCGGGGCGAGCTTCTTCCGACCCGATCTCGCTCTCCCGCCGATCATCGCTGCTCCTGAAGGTCCCAATCGCTTCCTGGAAGGTGGCTTGATCTGCTGGAGGTGTTGGATCGACCGGAGGCCGCCACGAGCTCGAAGAAGGGTAGTAGCTCCAGGTACCTCCGCCCGCTTGAAACTCGACTCCTGGTGCTCTATTGCGCACCTAACTTGCACAGGAACGAAGCTCGGCTCGAGGCGGTGCTCCTCGGCCCAAAACTGAAGCTGTTAGCATAGGAAATGCGTGAGGGCGGCGATGCTCCGGCGATGCGGAGGAGGTGAGCATCGATTCGCGGATCCAGATGCGAATCCGGTTGGGCAAGGTGGCTGGAAGGTGGAGAAGGCGTAGGGGAACGAAATGAGGGTGGAAGCGAGTCGGGGCACAGTCGGAAACACGGTGAAAAGCTCGCCGGAGCAGAGCTCCGGCAAACTACGAAGTCCCTAAATTACGCTAAACTAACAAACGAAACCTAAAACTAATTGCAGGAATGAAATGCTAGAATCGAAATCTACCTAGAAATATAAAAAGCGCAGCTCTTATACCTGGGGGCCGCCAGGGAGCAGGGTGGTCGCCGGAGCGCCACCGCGACAAAATTGCCCTCCGCCATGGTTGAATCGAGGTGCTGGGAAGCGCCTCCTGTCACGAGGGCTCCACCAGGAGCTGATTCAAGCTTAAAGAAGGGGATGAAATTGGCCAAATTCGGCCAAGGAGGAGGGATGAGTTATTTATATACATTCCAAGGGACCCCCAGTAACCGACGATTATTAAAGAATCGGTGGTATGTACAAGGGATCCAATAGGACGGCGCGAATCTTGGATGATCAGAGAACATTTCTCATGAAGAGACTGTTGTCGATGGAGCGATAGATCGAGCGGAAAAAATGGCTGAAATCGGGGGAATGGACAGTCCACGTCAAGTCAGGCGGCTGGAGGTCAAGTTGACCGGGGTCAACTCGCGGAGGGACCTGATTGGTCCACCTCAGCCGCTAAACGCTAAAACAGGGAACCTTAGTATAAATTGATTTATTTAGCTGAGTAAATGATTTTATTAATTTTTGCTTATAATATAAAAAAAATATGTATTATTTCATGTAGTATTTATTTATGATTTTTATTGAATTTTTCGAGGTGTTTTATTATAGTTTTATTTGAATAGTGTGTATATGTATGTATTTACATGTATTTTTATGTATTTTATTTTTAATTTCTTTAATTTCTTTTATTATTTTATTGGCTTATTTTATAAATTTATAACTTATTTTTATGAGTATAAATATATTTTTATTTTATTTTTATGAGTTTATTTATATTTTTAAATAAATATGTCTATGTATATGTAAGTATACTTATAGGTATTTTACCTATATTTAATATACATTTTATTTATTTAATGAATTTTATTTGTTTTTATTTTGGATTTGTATTTTTAATAAGTTATACATAATATATACATTAGTATAAAAATATAAATGAATAAAGAATCAAAGAATAAAAATCCCTTATACATTCTTAACATAGGTATTTTGCCTATGTGATACATAGACTTATTTTATTTCACAAATTCTTTTTAGTTTTCTTTTAATCTCAATATGTACATGTAGTATATACATTATTTACAAAATTCTAAAAATATGAATTTGTGAAAATAATAGACATTGAAGAAAATGAATATTTTAGTCAGGTATTATGTACAAGAAGGGCCAAAAACCTAAATTCCACAGATGGACTCCAAAAATTATGAAACCAATTTTATAAAATAGTTCTTGAGATGCTATATACAATTAAAGGTGAGTTTGGGTGATTTGGAGTTTTTATTTGCAAGATATGGATCTGTGAAGTTGAGATTTTGGCTTTTTATTCGGTGTATAAAATGTACACTGTGTGTTATTTTTGCACAAACTCAATTTTGTAATTTTATTTACATTATTATCTACAACTTTCATGTACAAAGTTCCTCTATTTGATGAATAAATAATTATGTACAAAATAGGTGTCAAAATACATAAATAAATGAATAAATAAATGAGGTATTTATTGTATTATTGGCCCTTATCTCCCCCTACTTTATTCCTTGTCGACCAATTCCATGCTGGCCTTGGTCTCGGGGTTAGGGTCATAAAATATTTGCAATATTTTATTCCTTTTTTTCTTCTCTTTATTCTATAATTTTGGCATTAAAAACCTTATTTTCTGTACAAATTAATGCTATTTACATGCATTTGCTGGGGTTTTTAAGGCCAAAATGATAGAATAAAGGTGATGAAATGGAGATTCATCACCCCCCTATACTTGCCTTTGCTAGTCCCTAGCAAACACTTATGCAATAAGTACAAAAGAACAAAGAATAAAAAGAAAAGAAAAAGCAAAAATAAAGAATTTAAAGAATAAATTGAATTGGTCATGATTATTAAACTTATCTGTACAAAATCAAAGTTTGGAGCTCAGGTTAGACCTTGGTGTGAAAATGTGTGTGGAACCTAGTCGTGAACCAGCTCTAAAATACAACAGCCTTCGATAGTCACAGAACTCGGTTCAACCCACCTCAAAAGCCTGGTCAGAACCAGTTTACATCATACGTAAACCCTTATAACTATGAAGCTGACTAGTACAATGTAAGTGATAGTGGCTCTTCCCAACTGAAATGACAAAGAGACTAGCTTCTCCAGAATGACAACCCAATGATTCCCTAATCCAACAACTCTTTCCTCGAGGAGCAGGGTATTCCCTTCTAAGTTCAAGTGGCATCCGACTCAAGAGGAGGAGGTAGAGAAAAGAATGGATGGTAGCCAGTGTAGCTACCTATCCTGGGATGCAAGACCAGTGTAGTCAAGTCATCCAGCTGCAGGCTCACATGGTATAACTTTGATGCTCAAGCTTGCTTATTTTCTATATACATACTTTGCAGGCATTTTTTTATTATTATTTTCAAGCTTGTTCACCTTTTTTGGAGTTTTTTTTTTCAAACATACTATTTACAACAGCATTTACATAAGGACTTTTTCCTCTTGAGCCAGAAGACTATCCCTCTTTTGAAGCATTATTGCAACCCACACTCTCCTGTCGTTAGACCTCATGTCTATTGGACCAGGTTGGGGTGCACTTCCCTCCCTAGACGAGGACGAATGTTTCCACCCGTGTGCGTCTCAGACTGGCAAATCCAACCCCCTCACCACTCCAACTGAGTTGAGCCAAGTGAAAGGTGCAAGTGTCCAAGTTAGGTCACGGCCGACAAGAGTCATACGTGTGTTTCGAAAAGTTCTAGTGAGTCCACTGAGGTGACTTGAACCCAGCCCTGATTTCTCAAAGAATTAAGTCTGAATAGACCTGAAGTACCTTAAACCTAGTTCCCATAAGGTTCCAGTGCAGTTAGGTGCAGTAAGGTCCAACCAAGCTCCAATCTTCGACTTTATTGGACTAGTTCAATCATCAAGCTCAATCAAAGAATATAAATGCTATGCAAATGCTATTTACAAATATGCAAAGAATAATGCAATTTTCAAAGAATTTGAAACAAAGAGAAGGATTTTTACACAAGGAATTTTTTGCACATAAAATAATTTGGGCACTCAAAATATAAGATATGTACAACTATTTACACGGGCGTGCTGCTTTATTTTAATGATTTTTAAAGAATTTAGAATTTAGTTTTTATTTACAGGTATATATGTACACTTATTAAAGAACTTTGTTTATTTTTACTTATTTTTATTTAGTTATTTATTATATGTGACTATTCCTCAAACTTATTTGACACAAATTTTTCAAACAATTTTTGAAAACTATAGTCCAAAATAATTTTTACAAACATTTTTACAAACATGTACACACATTTGAAAATCATTTTGCAAAGGTTTTTCAAAACAGTATATATAGATTTTCAAAATATTTTTACAACCATTTTTCAAACCATTTGCAAATCATTTTTCAAACATTTTATTTCACACAAAGAAAATAAATTTTACACACCACACATTTTTACACAGGTTGAAAACATGTAACAAAACGTTTTCAAAATAGTTTTCAATAAATGTTCACGAAGATTTTCACACTATTTTTCAAACATTTTGCAAAAAACATTTTCACATGATTTATTAATCAGTATATACAAAAGAATTTGAGGAATAAACGCATCTCTTTTTATTAATGGGTTTTTAATGAATTTAAAGAATTATTAGCCATCTTTATACGAAAGTACGAGTTATGGCTAAAGTATATACGACCCCCCTATACTTAGCTTGAGCTATGTCCTCATAGATCGGAAAGAAAAGAGAAGACATAACTCGTACTGAGTATAGACAAGTCTAAAGAATATATGAATAAGAGATGAATGAATGAGAAGTTGACCGTCCCCTCTATACTTAGGATCAAGTAATCCTAAGTATAGCAGATTGTACACAAATCAGGGAGGGTCAAGGGTGGGAATAGACAGATGAACAAATCAGGGGTACACCCCCCTATACTTATGACAAAGTACGTCCTAAGTACAGAAAACTGACACAAAGGGGCGACACCTTTTATTGAGATAAAGAAATATGAAGAAGAAAAGAAGAAAAAAAGAAAAGAGATATATACAGATTGATGAAAAGATCGTTGAGAATCTACACATCACTCCCCCTATACTTAGGGTGAGATATCCCTTAGTATAGGCAACAATAGAAGTGACGAAAATGTGCAAGGAAAGAACAACTCGGTGTGTGCCCCCTATACTTAGGACAAGGTACATCCTAAGTGTAGACACAAAGATGTGGTGATAGATCTGTGGCACACAGAACATACGGGAGAAAGAATGAAAAAGGTACACATATATACAATCGGTGAGAATCGAGTGAAGTACATGACGGTGTCTGGTAAGCGACTACCGTACTATTGTCGTCGTCTCCCTGTGAGAACGAGGACTCAGCCAAAAGGTGAAAAGACACCCTGATATGCAGTCAGGTGGGTGTCGGCTACCGAGGACACACAGATCAGAAAGTAAAGTAGGGATCGGTAGCGTACAGATGATGATCGGCTCATAAAGACTGAATGAGTGAGTGGAGCCGATACCGTAAGACCGGGAGGAAGAAAGAGCAGTACAGACTCCTCCGGTCAATCAGAGTCCCAGATAGATAGGAAATAAAGCATATGAGACTGTGTGATGCACACGGTGGTGATATAATCTGAAAGTCAGAAGAATACACCGGACAACAGCATATGTGGCCCACTCTTGCGAGGGTCCTCAAGGTGAGCAGAATCAGAGAAAAATCAGAAGACTCGGCTCCGTGCTCCATCAGATAGGAGACACAACCAGAGAGGAGACCAAGTAAAAATCTCAGAAGACTCGGCTTCGTGCTCCAACAGATAGGAGACACCAGAAGTGAAACCGAGTACCCACAAGGTGATGTACCCTCCCGCAGATAACCCTCGGGGAGTAGTACATGCTAGGCAAAGAATGTGGTCTCGATAGACGACAGATCATCTACCAGCAGAAGAGACCAAGAGAGCTATAATGTGTCATAGCCTCTCGCAGATAACCCTCGGAGAGCTATGAACTAGGCATGGAATAATCAGAAAAGTGGGGCTCTACCTTGCGAGGACCGTCAAGGTGAGCGGACTCAGATGAGTCCAGAACATTGGCCTCGTGTACTGACAGGTCAGGTACACAATCACAGGGGGAGGCCAATCAAACATATCATCTGACTCGGTTTCAGGTCCCATCACAATGGCGACCAAAGCAGTAAATGAAACCGCAGTCCTAGAAATTATCGCATTCTCCCGCAGACAGTCCTCGGGGAGTAATGTGAGCTAGATCAATGTGGGCCATGGGAATGCTGGCAAGTCATCTCAGGTCCTCAAAACCAATAGATCATTCAATCATTTGGAGGGCATAAGATCATGCAAGGGAGCAAATAATCATGTCAGTCACCAAACATCCCTTGGATCAATCTAGTCAGCTGAGATGGCACGAAAAATAGTTAGGAATCCTCTAAGTGCCAGGGTGGGTTAGAGAGTCAGGAGATCAAGGATGGGTCAATCAGAAAGATGAGAGATCATGTAGGATCCGCACACCCTTACCAGGCAATCCATATCAGAATAAGCAGTCAATCCTTAGAATCAAGATGGGTGGAACCTCGAGATAGATAGATCAATCAATACTCATGAAATCATCACCAAATTATCGCATCATACCACATCCTCAATCCGGTGTGCGAGAACAAGAATTCCTCAATAATGCATCACACCTATGCTCTATGCATCAGCAAAAATCCTCAATAAGCTCGTATGCATGTATCAAAGACAAATCACATCAATCTCAGCAACCTTAACATCATAGGCCCGACTTACAAATAATTTGTATAAATAATCCTCGATGCAGGCCTCATCATTATGCAAAGCATTCCCGGGTAAAGGGAAAGATGATACGGGGGACACGAGGAATATGGATAAGAAGGGTACACAAAGGGAAGTGGAGAAGCTGATTGAGCGGGCGTGCCAATATCATGGGTGGTAGAAGAGTGATATAGAGGGTACGAGGAGGGCGGGCGAGAAGATCGGTACATAGACAAAATTGGGTGTTCCACACAAGGCGGGAACACCGTCAAAATTGCGGTCCGAAGAGCGGTCTCTCCTCGAACCAGAGAAGATGGTACGATGGATACATAGAAGATGGTGAAGAAGCAGGAAACAAAAGGACTTGGCGAAGAATGATTGAGCTCAAGCGCCAATATCACGACTCGATCCAACATGAAGAGATATATGTATAAGAGAGATAGAGAGACTCAAAGATAAAAAAATGCATGACTCACACGGTGGGACCGACTACTCTAGGGATGAAAGAAAAACACAATGAACTCCAAGTCACAATCAAGACACAAGACAAACCCCCAATTCACCTACTCAACACAGTGAAGACCATCAGGTGACGGTCAATTATCTTTTCGATTTTAGAGTTAGGTGAGAATCACAAAAATTGCACAATCACTTAAAATGCTGAATGGGATTTGGGCTCTACTCCTTTGTGTGTACGTGAGCACTTTAAAACGCATCCAATGAGGGGGTTGCTCTCCCCAAGACAAGGAATCCATTACGTTTTATTTTTAAGTCCAATAGAGTTAGCAGTCTCGATTTTATTTAAGTTATCACTTTTTTGGGTATTTTCAATGCACGTGCCTATCGAGGTTCCAATTTCCATTAAGCATCCTAGGTTGGCAAAAACAGAGGGAGAAGATTGGAAAAGCCATGCAAGTCGGAAAATGATGATGCATGCTAAGTAAGAAGACTTACAGTGCCTCCTAGCTCTCTCCATGCGGGATGCATAACAGAATTTGAAACCTATGCTATATGCAGAAGCAAATCGAAGAAATCGCCCTAGGTTCAGAAATTGCTATTATCGTGAAGCACCACAAGTCGCTCATTCACCTTTAGCCTCAAAAAGTCCGGTCTTGGTTCACCCCTCCTCTATACTCAACACACTTGAGCTTAGGAGAAAGCGCTTTGCGGGGCTCGCTGTGGCACAAAGGCTAAAAGATAAATGAGCGGCTGTTTAGAGTTTGATCTAGGTCTAAAGCGAACTATAGGTACATGCAAATATTAGGGTGTTTGGACCTAACTCTACGAGCAAGCAAATCCTAATCTAAGGCTCATTCACACCTAATAATAAAAATAAAATAAAGAAAAAGAAAAGCGTCAAAATCATCGAGGCCCCCAAGGGAACAATCCCTCGGGCACTGGACCTCGGGAGTTGAAGTGTACCTGTGAGAGTCCTGTATTATTACATGTTTTTAAGTGTCACTCTTTCACATAATTATACATAATAAAATGAAATAAAATGCCTAAAAATAGTGTCTGTCTTCAAAAATTCTCCTTCTTCTGTCATGGATGCTCTCTCCTGTTGGCTGGCATAGAAGAGCCAACTCCACCTTGCTTGGGTGCTTAGGTCCTCCTAGGAGGTCCTCCTTCGCTTGGCGGTCCCTCGCATCCAAGACAAAGAAAGAAGATGGGTCAGAACAATCAATCAAATAATATCAAATAGAAATAAAAACCAAACAAATAATAAATAAGGGAAATGAGCAAACAATTGAATAAATAAACAAATACGCTCACAAAATCATACAAAATCCGTTGCCTCCCCGGCAACGGCGCCATTGATGAAAGTGGATTTGCCAAGGTCGTATCTTTCCATAAGGCAGAGAGACAGTCGCTGAGTTGACCTCAGACGAAATCCCCAAATCGACCAACAATTAACCCACAATAAATATATGCAATGAATATCCAAAAATGTGGAGTTAAAATTTATTATAACTCTACATGCAAATGTGTATAGGTGTAAGTACAGGTAGAGGTCGAACACTGGGAGGCGAAGGGTTGTATGTGATGGATCATTCAATTATTCAATCAATTGTTCATGTCCTTTTATTGTTTTAGTGGGTTTTGGGTTTTGTAATTTTTTATATTTTTGTTTTTATATTTTATATTTTTTTATTTTTTTTCTTTTTATGTTTTTAATTATATTAGATATAAATATATATATATATAAAAGCTATATAAAATATATATATATAAAGAGATGTATATATAAGAAGAGAGAGAAAGAAGTAATATGGTCTATAGATATATATTTATATATATTTATATATAGATATATATATATATATAGACATAAATACTTAAAAAATATATATAGATATATATATATAGACATAAATACTTAAATCATATATATAGGTATAATTTTTTTGGCTTTTTATTTTTTTTTAATTTTTTTTATTTTTCTGAAATATTTCTAATTTTTATGTATTTTTAATTTCCAAAATTGTCCCCAATATAGGACTGAATAATTGGCCGAATATAATTTGGGTTTTAAAAATATAAAATAAACTCCAAAAATTCCCAAATTAATTTTAATACATTAATAATAATATATAGATAATTATAAAAGAGAAAGAATGTATTTTTGGGATTTTTAAGGATTTTTCTATTTTTTTGTTGGATTTTGGAGCTTTCTGATTTTTTTAATTTTCTTTTTCGTATTTTTAGGGTTTTTCAATTTCTAGACTCAATATATATATAATTATACCATATATAATTGTTTTGGAATTTTTCAAAAACATTTTCTATTTTTTTGTATTTTTTAATTTAAACAGTACAAAATAGGCTTCTATTTCATTTTTAATAATTAGGAAAAATGCAAAAAAATGCGAAATAAAGCTGGGCGTGAACAAGCATAGCATGGAGCATCTTCCCTAATTTTTGTGGATTTTTAGAAGCCATCTAGATATTTTTAATAAATGGATAAAAGACACAAAAATAATTAAGCTTGACAGGGGCATTTTTGCAAATATAATAAATTCCAGGGGCACAGGTACAAAACTACAACAGAAATAAACATTTATTTTAATTTTTAGAACTATTTTACAATAAACAAAAACCGCCAGGGCTTACATGCAAATTTCACGCGCCTCACGTGGGACTGCACGTGAGGCGCGGAAGGACCTAAATGTAATTTCGAGAAAAACATGGGTCCTATTGCAAAATATACTACTATTTTATAATGTGCAAGATTATATACAAGATTAAATAATAAATACAAAAGAAGCGGGGGCTGGATATGCAAATTACCCCCAATAGGCGCTGAATCGAACGGCTGGTCTTCATCACTAATCCACGTGGCGCCTCCACGTGCGCCGATGACGGTTCACGACTGGATGGCTGAGATTAGATCAGCCAAGCTGATCTGACGGTCGATGCAGAGCTCCATCCAACGGTGCTGATCTCATCTGGGGCCTTCGTCTTCATCCAACGGCAGAGAGCACACGTGCAAGAACAGGGAAGAACACCCGCCGGGGCGAGCTTCTTCCGACCCGATCTCGCTCTCCCACCGATCATCGCTGCTCCTGAAGGTCCCAATCGCTTCCTGGAAGGTGGCTTGATCTGCTGGAGGTGTTGGATCGACCGGAGGCCCCCTGGATCGCCGCCACGAGCTCGAAGAAGGGTAGCAGCTCCAGGTACCTCCGCCCGCTTGAAACTCGACTCCTGGTGCTCTATTGCGCACCTAACTTGCACAGGAACGAAGCTCGACTCAAGGCGGTGCTCCTCGGCCCAAAACTGAAGCTGTTAGCATAGGAAATGCGTGAGGGCGGCGATGCTCCGGCGATGCAGAGGAGGTGAGCATCGATTCGCGGATCCAGATGCGAATCCGGTTGGGCAAGGTGGCTGGAAGGTGGAGAAGGCGTAGGGGAACGAAATGAGGGTGGAAGCGAGTCGGGGCACAGTCGGAAACACGGTGAAAAGCTCGCCGGAGCAGAGCTCCGGCGAACTACGAAGTCCCTAAATTACGCTAAACTAATAAACGAAACCTAAAACTAATTGCAGGAATGAAATGCTAGAATCAAAATCTACCTAGAAATATAAAAAGCGCAGCTCTTATACCTGGGGCCGCCAGGGAGCAGGTGGTCGCCGGAGCGCCACCGCGACAAAATTGCCCTCCTCCATGGTTGAATCGAGGTGCTGGGAAGCGCCTCCTGTCACGAGGGCTCCACCAGGAGCTGATTCAAGCTTAAAGAAGGGGATGAAATTGGCCAAATTCGGCCAAGGAGGAGGGATGAGTTATTTATATACATTCCAAGGGACCCCCAGTAACCGACGATTATTAAAGAATCGGTGGTATGTACAAGGGATCCAATAGGACGGCGCGAATCTTGGATGATCAGAGAACATTTCTCATGAAGAGACTGTTGTCGATGGAGCGATAGATCGAGCAGAAAAAATGGCTGAAATCGGGGAATGGACCGTCCACGTCAAGTCAGGCGGCTGGAGGTCAAGTTGACCGGGGTCAACTCGCGGAGGGACCTGATTGGTCCACCTCAGCCGCTAAACGCCAAAACAGGGAACCTTAGTATAAATTGATTTATTTAGCTGAGTAAATGATTTTATTAATTTTTGCTTATAATATAAAAAATATGTATTATTTCATGTAGTATTTATTTATGATTTTTATTGAATTTTTCGAGGTGTTTTATTGTAGTTTTATTTGAATAGTGTGTATATGTATGTATTTACATGTATTTTTATGTATTTTATTTTTAATTTGTTTATTTTCTTTTATTATTTTATTAGCTTATTTTATAAATTTATAACTTATTTTTATGAGTATAAATAATTTTTTTTTGATTTTTATGAGTTTATTTATATTTTTAAATAAATATGTCTATGTATATGTAAGTATACTTATAGGTATTTTACCTATATATTATATACATTTTATTTATTTAATGAATTTTATTTGTTTTTATTTTGGATTTGTATTTTTAATAAGTTATACATAATATATACATTAGTATAAAAATATAAATGAATAAAGAATTAAAGAATAAAAATCCCTTATACATTCTTAACATAGGTATTTTGCCTATGTGATACATAGACTTATTTTATTTCACAAATTCTTTTTAGTTTTCTTTTAATCTCAACATGTACATGTAGTATATACATTATTTACAAAATTCTAAAAATATGAATTTGTGAAAATAATAGACATTGAAGAAAGTGAATATTTTAGTCAGGTATTATGTACAAGAAGGGCCAAAAATCTAAATTCCACAGATGGACTCCAAAAATTATGAAACCAATTTTATAAAATAGTTCTTGAGATGCTATATACAATTAAAGGTGAGTTTGGGTGATTTGGAGTTTTTATTTGCAAGATATGGATCTGTGAAGTTGAGATTTTGGCTTTTTATTCGGTGTATAAAATGTACACTGTGTGTTATTTTTGCACAAACTCAATTTTGTAATTTTATTTACATTATTATCTACAACTTTCATGTACAAAGTTCCTCTATTTGATGAATAAATAATTATGTACAAAATAGGTGTCAAAATACATAAATAAATGAATAAATAAATGAGGTATTTATTGTATTATTGGCCCTTATCTCCCCCTACTTTATTCCTTGTCGACCAATTCCATGCTGGCCTTGGTCTCGGGGTTAGGGTCATAAAATATTTGCAATATTTTATTCCTTTTTTTCTTCTCTTTATTCTATAATTTTGGCATTAAAAACCTTATTTTCTGTATAATTAATACAATAAATAATGGGTGCTATTATGTACAAATTAATGCTATTTACATGCATTTGCTGGGGTTTTTAAGGCCAAAATGATAGAATAAAGGTGATGAAATGGAGATTCATCGATAATCTAATTGAATTATGTCTTAAGAAGTAACTTCTTGCAGATACAAACTTTGAGGGAGATAAAGCTACTGAAGTTTCCACTGGTAAGTTTCCATATTAGCACCCAAATTGGTAATAGTGAATATCATAACTTAATATTGCCAAAAATTTGTGCTATGTAGAAAGAGCATCTGGTTTGAGTCTTGATACTGTAAAGGATAATGCAAAGATAGAACCATTGCCAGGTAAGCTAATATCTAATAAGATTTTAAGTTAAGAAAAACTCTTTGTAATTGCAAAATATTAACCGATTTTAATTTCATTATTACAGCAAGATATTGTGTCCAACACAGATGTTACATAAAACAATTTGTAACATATCTTGGTAACAACTAGTTGACTAGGAGGCATAAGGAGCTTATTGATAAATCCGCTTTCTCAAGAATAGTTTCGATCACAAAACTTGATATTAATTATCAAGTCTTGGACTTTATTGTTCAAAGATATCAAGGAGATAGGATTTTCAAGTTTGGAGAAAAAGAACTCATATTCTCAGATAATGACATAGGATTGATTTTGGGATTGCCTTCATCCGGATTTCCTATACATCTAAGGGGGTTCTCATTTGAATGGCCAAGTTCATTCGAAGAGCTATTTTGCCAACCAAGCATGTTATTAAATCATCATAATATTTGTGACATGCTTGATTCCTTAAGAACTCAAGAAGATGATCATTCAAATATAATGTACATAAGATGTCTAATATCATTAATATTTTGTACATTTCTATTCCCCGAAACCAACTTCTGCTTCCCAAAAGTCCTACTAAATTACATAGACTCAATTGAAGATACACGTTTCTTCAATTGGTCTAATGCAGTTGGGACTATGATAATGCAACGTTTAGAAGACATAGTGGAAAAAATGAGAAAGCGTTCATCATCTGATGGTAAAGGCACAGTTGGCTACTTAACTGGATGTACAGCATGTTTATATGTAAGTTTTTTTCATCTCTATATACTATTATGCTTTTAATAAATATTTAACACATAATTAACTATGTAAAATTTTCAGGTATGGGCTCTGGAGCACTTATTCCCATCACATGCATTAAACCAAAATCTGTTGCCAAGAATTAGAAAATGGTCAACTCCATGCAAAGTTACCATTGAATAATTCTTGAACTTTGATGAAGATCAGGTACCAAAAATTTAATTACAATTTCATTTGTGATTTTACTATTAATTATAGAATGACATTTCAAAGATAGGAAAGATTAACTACTGACAACCTGATAGATTTTAACAATGTTACTGCTTGTCATCATAATATTACTTGCAAAGGTTGTTGATTATCAATAAAGATACTGATAAAATAAGAATAGTTACTGATCTTCGAAGTTACTGATGCATTCTTCAAAGATGCTATATTGAAAATAGTTACTGATAAATAAAGTGAACTTACTGCTGCATGATTCAAAGTTACTGATACATATTCCAAACTTACATGCATACCCCTATTGTTATTTTATATGTAATCATTAAAGTTACTGCTAAAATAATGAAAGTTACTATTGCCTTCTTCAAACTTAACGGATTCAAGCTTAAAAGTTACTGATGTATTCTTCAAATATATTGTAGGGAATAGTTACTGATAAATAAAATAAACTTACTAATGCATGGTTCACAGTTACTGATACTTGTTCCAAACTTACTAATACATGTGAGAAGCAAAATCTTACTAATTCATGCTTCAAATTTACTGATACATGTTACATATGAATATTGATTGCAATACTACTGACAGCCTGATACATTTAAAAATTTTACTGCTTGCCATTATGAGTATTATTTGAAAGGTTGCTTTTTATTAATATGAATTTGGATTGATAGCTAAAAATATTTGCTTGCATTAGATTGTTGTCCAGCTAGACTTTGAGGAAACAAAGACATTCAAGATTGACCCAAATGAATTCTTTTTTGATTATGAAACCTTCGTAACAGAGGGTTTCATCTCAACTGCTTATGCATTGCGTGTCATTCTACCACAACAACGACAACTTGATGATTGTTCAATGACATCACTTTTGAAGACTGCTCAACACTAAAATATACCAGATTGTAAATGTGAAGAGCACAAGAAGAAGATAAGTGATTTGGAGAGTTTCATTTCTCAACTGCCCACATTAGAAGAATACAAAAAAAATGAAAGATCATTATGAGAATACATTGAAGGAGAATGAGAAGCTGAAGCTCGAAATTTCTATTCTAAAGCAATGGTTTGAGGAATTCTTTGCAAAATCAGTTAATGTAAAGCAACAAGAGGAGAAGCCAACAAAGGTTGGTGAACAAGAAAAACAAAATAATATCACAAAAACCAATGAATCACCATCCTTTGATCTTGGAATTGAGGAAGAATCGGAAGATCGTGACCAACATAAACCAAATGTTCCAAAGAGGGGTAGAAGCAAGAAGCTTATCACTCCTAGCAGCATGTCTAAAAGGGTCAAATCAAGAAGAGCAATTAAGGAAGAAGAAAAAACACAAACCATCCCACTTAAGGAGAAAATAGTAAGGAAAAAAAGAAAGCTTGAGAAAAAGAATTTTAAAGAAGTAATGAATGTAGAAGATGAAGATGAAATTCCAAAGATTGAAGACAACAAAGAGCAAGCTTTGGAGGTATGAAATCAACCTATCATACTTTACAGATACTGTTGCATTGAAATTTTTTTGATTTTGTATCTTTCAAATGACGGTGGTTTAATAAATTACAGATGTTAAATATTAACTTACTATTGATTTAGAGATTATTACTTGTGTCAATTAATAAATTACTGATACTTACATATTCTAAATAAGTACTTCCTGATGAGTTAACTTACTACTTCTTAAAGAAGCTTTATAATAACTTATTGTTTATACATAGAATATTACTAGTGTCAGTCAGTACCTGATACTTACATATGGCACTTAAGACGTTACTGTTGATCTTAGAAATATTACTTGAGTAATTTTCTGAGTGAATGTTACTTACAAATGATATAAATGAACTTACTGATGCTTTTGAGAATATTACTTGAGTTGTCTAAGAACTTAATGATACTTACAGATGCTTACATAATACAAATGATTACATAAATTTGGTGATGCTTTAGACATTGTAAATTTCAATGATGCAATAACATAAACTAATGATAAGATTTTATAAATATATTTATATGTTTAAAATTTAAATCGCATCGATTACGCTGGATATGATGCAATTTCAGAATCAGAGAGGGCAACCATTCATAAATTTCTGAAGGATCCTGTCGCCAAGTAAGTGGAGATTTACAAAATTTATTAGATACATTTAATGGATAAATATTTATGATGATTTTTTTTGAATGATACAACTTAACTTTCATTGCAGTATGGGAGCAACTTACCATGGTCCAGGAGACAACTTTTGCAATGGAATACACATTGAAGACCTATTATATAACAAAATGGTCATTGATGTCATTTTGAACATGTTCATGGATGTGCTATACAAATCATATCAAGAAAGTGACGTGGAATGCCCTTTTGTTTTTGCAAATACGGCTCAAATGGTAATAGTACTTAACTATTTTTTGTTTTTAATTTATGTTATATTGCCTAATTATTATTCATTTCAGCAATTGTTCCCAAAGACTGTGAAAGAAGCAACTGAAGAAGATTATGAGTCTCTGAACAATTTGTTCTCATGCACGAGAACAATGTTTGATAGTGTAAAAAATGCTTTTTGTGTAATCCACACCTCCAATCATTGGCATCTTCTCGTGGCTGATTTCGATGCCAAAAAATTCATTTCTTACAATTCACTTGTTGGGATGAAAAAACACCTCTTGGATGTTAGAAAATGGGTAAATATAGAAAAAAATTATGACATACATCCATTTTTGAGTTATTTTGATACTAACATATTTCTTTAACAATTATGTTAGGTTGATTGGATGGCAGAATACTTCATGCTATTCACTGGAGAACACCTTGAAAAGTGGCCAGTAGAGATAAAAAAAGGAATCCCAATGCAGCGAAGTGATTCCATTGATTGTGGAGTTTATGTAATGAAGTATATGTAATTCATTTACAAGGGAAAAGATCCAGTCTTCCGAACCGAAGATATCCCCAAGTTTCGTGCCGAGATAGCCGCTATTCTACTTACAAGTGTGCAGAAGAAAGATTGAAAGAAATGAAATATCTTGGACATGTAATTAGAGATGATGTATATATGTACATGTAGTGTTCAAAATTTAAAAGTAGCATCTTTCTTTTGTAAAAGGAATTCATTATGAATGAGAAAATTTTGATGGATGTTGATTGTTGATTGTTGAGATTATTATACGACTTAAAGAACTTACAAGTGTTAAGTTCGATTTATTTACGATGTTTAAAGTAATACTAGAGAAACCATGCGTTGTTACTGATACTTGTGTTAAGTTCAGAAATTGTTTAGGATAATATTACTTGTGTCAATTTATAACTTACTGATAGTTTCATGTGCTACATAATAATTACTAATGCATAAGTAGCTGATACCTACTAATACGTTTAGTAACTGATACTTACAGATGCTATATTAGAACTTACTAATGATTGTGATAATATTACATGTGTCATTTATAACTTACTGATAGTTACAATAGCTACATAATAAGTTAGAGATGCTTTAAGTTAATGATACCTACAGTTTATATGAGAAATGCTACGTAATAAAATAATGCTAATTTTGCTACTGATACATACTGATACTTTCATATGCTACTTTCGTCTACTACATGATACTTACAGATGCATTAAGTTATTGATACATACAAATGCTACATAAAAAACTTATTGTTGCTTTTGATAATATTACTTGTGTCATTATATAACTTACTAATACTTACATATACTATATAAGAACTTAATGTTGATTTTGAAAATATTTCTTGAATCAGGTAAGATCTTATGGATACAAATGCTTAAAAAATCTTCTAAATCCTATTAACGATGACTTACAAATACTTACAATAGATACATATTGTATGCTTTAAGTTACTAATACTTACAAGTGATACTTAATAACTTACTATTGATTTTGATAATATTACTTGTGACATATTAATAACTTACTTATAGTTAGATATGATACAAAATAACTTACTGATTATTTAAGTTACTGATGCTTACGGTTTATAATGGACAATGTTACTAATGCCTTCTACAAACTTACCGATACAAGCTTCATAGTTACTGATACATTCTTCAAAGAAAATATGGGAAATATATACTGATAAATAAAATAAACTTACAGATGCATTCTTCAAAGTTACTGATACATGTTCCAAACTTACTAATACATGTGAGAGGCAAGAACTTACTGATTCATTCATCAAATTTACTGATACATGTTTCATACTTACTGATACAATTGACAAGTAAGAACTTACTGACAAATAAAATAAACTTACCGATGAATGCTTCAAAGTTACTGATACATGTTCCAAACTTACTTTTTCATATGATAGGCAAGAACTTACTGATTCATTCATCAAATTTACTGATACATGTTTCATACTTACTGATACAATTGACAAGAAAGAACTTACTGACAAGTAAGAACTTGCTAATGGAAAGTGAACAATAGAAAAGAACTTACAAATTACGTTATATTAATATAAAAATATCATTCTAATTGAATACAAAATGATCAAAGGCACACAACTTCAGCCTTGATGAATAGTACACAATTTACAAAGATTACAAAGAAGGGAAACATAAAAAAATGGAATTCTTCTATAAATTGACTTCAGTCTTCTCATTCCTTTGAATATGCTTCAGTCTTCTCATTCTTTTGAATATCAACTGACTTCAAAAGTTTCGAATATCAGCTGCATTGAATATGTATCCACCTGTGTAATGGAAAAAAATATAGATAATGTTAGCAGTAAGTTAATATACGGAAGTACAATATGAATCATATCAATTAAAGAATTTCTCTTACCATCAAGCATTATTTGCAGATTTTGAAGGGCAATTCCTTGAATCATGTCCAGCATTGACTTTGTGGCATAATTTGCATATTGTCTACCCTTTTAAAAATACTCTTCACTAATTGATTTCAATCTATTAGTGCTGCCCTTTGGTCTACCACTTTTTCCAGATCCTTTTGGTTTTGCTACATTGGGATCTTTCACAACAAATACTGTCTTATCACTTTTTTTCATTAACCTCGTGGACATCTTCAACATTAACAATGATCCTTTTGCTCTTAATAGCTTTGACTCCTTCAGAAGCATCTATAAGGACCTTCTTAATGTAATCATATACTTCTTTGTTGCCACCAGCTTCGCTAATAAGTTCTTTTGCCAATACCCTTAATTGACTATTGTCGTCTTGTACTGTTCTCTTCCTATAAAGTGGATAGTAACCATTTCTCTTGATATCTTTCTTCCATCTATTCAATAAAAGAGAGGATTGAACGTCTAACGCATCAGTGTGTTTTAAAACACTAATAATGTGTCTACATGGAATACCCATTTATTCCATTTTCATATAATCACATTTGAATTTATTGTAACAAGCATGAAAAGTAACTCTGTTGAAATCTTCAATCTTTCCAATAGGATATACTCTGAATTGTATAACATCATCAACAGAAGGAAATGGAATCACATTTAGTTCAATACCTTCCAAAAGCTCTGTCTTAACCATGTAAAACAAAGTCTTTGTGAAATGCTCAGAAAATTGTTTTTCAATGCTCCACTGCGTAGCCAACTTGGGAATTTTATTCTCATTTTCATTGTCCAACATATTAGCATGCTCTCTCAATTTCAACTGCGGTTTGAAATCTAGTCATGAACTCATATAAACTATTCAGCTGATTGACATGGTTAGTCAAGAATGAATTCATGCTCTCGCTCCTCTGTGTTGTATTCATCTCAGCAAAAAAATATCTTCTCATGTAAATAGGCACACACTTCCTCCTGATACGATACATAACATTAATCCATCTATTTTTTTCTAAATTACATTCTGTAACTATTCTGTCCCACTCAGCTTCAAAATCTTCTTCACTTTTTGCCCCCCAAATAATCTTATTCAATGAAGGAATTGCTATATCAGATTTTTTTGTTAAACCAATCCTCTTCTTCATGTTAGTTGTAACGTGCCAACCACAATATCTATGTTTGGTAGTGGGGAAAACTTCTCTTATAGCAGCATTGATGGATGGGCACTGATCAGTAATAATTGACTTGGGAACGACATTAACAGCCATCAGAAAATTTTTAAAAAGCCATACAAAAGACTCCTTTGTCTCATTCATTAAGAATGCATTGCAAAAGAATACAATCTTGTTATGGTTGTTAACCCCACAAAAAGAAGCAAAAATGAGCTTATGCTTGTTTGTATCGTATGTTGTATCAAATGTAACAGCATCTCCAAACAATTTATAATCTTCCATAGAGTAAGAATCTATCCACATGCAATGAGTTAAACACGAATCCTCATCTTGTTTGTACACATAAAAAAATCAGGTGTAATGCTTTTGCAATATTCAAGATGTTCCAATAACATAACAACATCATGACCTTCAATTTCTTTCTTCTGATCACGCTTCAAATTGTATATGTCTCTAGCTATAGAACCAATACGTTCATCAGATCTACTTTGTTTGTCCAAAGAAGCAATTTGTTTGGCCATAGGGATGTTAACTTGAGACATAGAAGTTAGTAAATTCTTTGTGGCCTTAGTTATTCTCCTATTCGGTCTCAAGTACTTCTTCTTACTTGGAGAAACAAGTTTATGGTTATGTTCTTCAACGAATGAGACCACATCCCACTGTTTGGATATCTGATTTAATTTGACACACAACTTTGCCTTACAACCACAACGGCTTATTCCACATCTTCTACCCTCGCTGTCTATTCCCTCAAGATTAGCTTCTGCATCAACCACTGTCAGGCTCGATGATATCTTCCTTTTTTTGGTATTTTGAACATATTGTCCTTCCTTCCAACAAACATATTTTTTGAAAGAAAGATTCTTAACTTTGTTTTTTCGATCAAAATAATATTTGATGCTACTCCTCCTAATATTAAAGCCAAGTTCAGTGGCATATTTCTCATAGAACATTTCACATTCCTTTAGGTTTGAGAAAGAAAGACCCTCACTTGGAATAATAGCAGGATCTACAGCTGATATAGGGGAATCTTCATCATTTAAATCTTTAAAGCTTTCATATTCATCATTGACTAAAAGAATAAACAATAAAGAAAGTATCAGTATGCATATTTAAGGTATCAGTATGAAAGTATCAGTATATTTAAGCTTTCATAACACCTTAAATTAAAAATTTACTAAATCCTATTCATGATTACTTATATAGGCTTACAATAGCTACATATAATGTGGTATAGGTTACTGATACTTACAAATGATACAAAAGAACTTACTGTTGTTTTATATAATATTACTATTGCCAGATAATAACTTACTGATACTTACATATGACACATAAGAAATTACTGATGCTTTAAGTGAATGATACTTACATTTGTTAGTTACAGTTGCTTCATAGTAACATACTGCTGATATTGATACTGATAATTAATGATACTTATAGTCTACAAGGTACTTACAGGTGCTACTTAAAAACTTGCTATTAATTCTGGCAATATTACTTGTGTCATTATATAACTTACTGATACTTACATACACAACATAAGAGCTTACGTATTCATTTGCAATTATTACTAATGAGTTTGATAATATTACTTGGGTCATTATATAACTTACTGATACTTACATATGAAACATAATAGCTTACTTATTCTTTTGCAAATATTACTATTGAATTTGAAAATATTACTTGTGTCATAATAAAGCTTACTGATACTTACATATGCTACAATAGAGCTTACTGATTCTTTTGCAAATATTACTATTGATTATGAAAATATTACTTGTGTCATAATATAGCTTACTGATACTTACATGTGCTACAATAGAGCTTACTGATTCTTTTGCAAATATTACATGAGTCATTATATAACTTAATGATACTTACATAAGTTACATAAGAGCTTACTGATTCTTTAGCAAGTGTCCTCTGAGATCTTACAGATACTTAAAGATGCTTATATAATACTAGATCTTACATAATCTTGATGATGCTACGATGTTAGAAATTTCAATGATGCAATGAAAAACTTGAAAATAAAATTTATATGATTACATAAAAATATAAATAATACCTATTCTTTCAGAGTTCTTGTTGACATCAATCAGATCGAAAAGATTGCCTTCATCATCGAATTCACATAAATAATCTTCACTTTCTGAACCATGAACAAAGTCGTCTTTCATAGTTGAATCTGATATATCAAGATCGTAATCTACTCGCGAATGATCCATGCACGGACCTATTAAATATATATTAGCAACGAAAATCATGTATCGAAAAACATATAAAAATTAAAAAATAAAAATCAAAATACCTTTGGTTCCAGATTGCGTGTTAACAATCGATGGATGCTCTCTCGAATGAGAAATTGCGTACTAACAATCGATGGATGCTCTCTCGATTGAGAAAAAAAGGTTTTTTTCCTCGATAGAAATTCACGCGAGAAGGAATGACTATTTTCCTAATTAAGAACCATAATTAATTTTCATATTTACAAAAAAGGCAGTTACAAATGCGGTTCCTATAATCATGGGATTGCATGATTTAATCTAATGATGCAGAATAAGGGCCAATTTTATCTCAAATGGGCACAGTGCCCTCTGGATAAAAATCCTATATATATATGGGTAAAATGGGGTTGCCACTTGGGAGTAGCCAACTTAGCTACTCCCATCCATATTTTTTCCTCATTTTTTTATTTCTTTGGAAAATAAAAATTTGTAAATTCATCACTATATCCCTCTAACATTCTATTAAAATTTCGTCAGAAACAAAGACTCCTATGCCCTCCATCCAGACGTCATTTTTTTAACGATCGCAGGATTTTTTAAATCGACCGTGTTTGGATGGAGGCCGTAGGAGTCTCTGTTTCTGACGAAATTTTAATAGAATGTTAGAGGGTGATAACGCAAAATCCCGAACAACTGAGGTGAAGGTATGTAAATGAGGTCGTTGCGACCTCAGTCACTCGAATGCGTGTATCAAGAAAAATCAACCACTCAAACAGATAAAAATAATCAAGCACGAAAGAGAGCGGTCTAGCTATAGGATTAACCTGGTATAGCTCCCAGGGTCGAACTCAAGGAGCACGGATTGGCCTAGGGCCTACGAAGTAGTAAAAATAAGATAAAATAAAAGAAAAGTGTTTTTTAGTGGTTTTTAATAATTTTTGTATTTTTTTGGATTTTTAAAATGTGAAGAAAAGTAAAGAAAGCAAAATCAAGCCAACTTAAGCAATTTATTTAACACACCAAAAAGCAAGCAAAAATTCAAGAAAAATTATTTTTATGTTTTTTAAGTTTTTAAGTGTTTTTGGTGAATTTTTGAGATTTTTCTAGTGGGTATTTTATTTTCTAAAAATCAAACAGTGCGAAAAACCCTAGGTACTGTCCAGCAAGGACTAAAACCCAAAAATAAAATATTTAAGGGTCTCAACAGGCCTTGGAGGTAATTTTCCTGTAATCTAGAAGGAATAAGGAAAATTTGAGCACCAGAATTATTGTTTTTGGATTTTTAAATTATTTATTATAATTTTTATGGGTTTTTAGGTGTTTTTCAATTTTTAGGGTTTTTAAGCAATGAAAAATAGCCAAAATTGGCTAGAAAATCAAACAACACACAAGAAACAGTAACTAAAATTTTTAGAATTTTTGGAGGTGTTTTTATATTTTTTTGGTATTTTTGAACCTAGACAGTAACTAAAAAGGCTGTTTTTGAATTTTTAAAAATACTAAATAAAATCAAAAATGTCCTCAAAAATTCTCAAAAATCCAACTACATGGCAGGAGCCATGTGTCAAATTTTCATCGAATTTGGAGGTGGTTTGATATTTATTCAAAAATCAAAGAGGGGGCACTATGCACAGGGACGTAAGTGCAAATACCCTAAAGTCTGGGGGCCAAGGTGCAAAAATCCCAGCAAGTCACGCGCGTGGCGCGTGGCTGGGGCACTCAGGGGCCTCTTGGTAATAAAAACCAAGTTCTAGGGCCTTTTGATAACTCGTACCAAAAGCCCAGGGACTCGGTTGCAATTTACCCACTAATACACGCACATGTTCAAATAAAATGCTCACAGGGGCATAACTGCAATTACCAAAAAGTATTCATTCATTTCAGTACCCAACAGAACTACAGGATCAAAGATGCAAATAACCCAAACAAGCATGTGACGAAGCACGTGGTCTCATACACACAGGGGTATAAATGCTAATAAAAACAAACACGAGGTCCCAGTTGCAATTTACCCTACGTAAATAAAATAACTAAAATATTTACAGGACTAGAAATAAAAGACTCAAACTACGAGGGGGCCCTAAGTAATTTACCCCTTTATTCGTCGACGGCTGGATGCGCGCCACGTGGAAGATCGGGCGGTCCTGGATGGCTGGCGCTCCTCTTCGTCTGCCCTTGAGCCGGATCGACGGTGGAGGCGAGGACACGTGGAAGATCGAACGGGGTGGGGCTCAGATGCCTCTCTCCTCTGTTGCTAACGGTCCAGATGAGCCCCTCCAGGTGATCGACGGTAGCTGCTCCTCGGAAGATGGACGGCTGGGATCAGGACTGGAGCGGAGGAGCCATCGGACGGTGCTGGAGGATGGTGGAAGAACACTCCGCCGGCTAGCTTCGCCGGCCTCGTGTGCGTGCTAGAGTCCTCCTCAGCTGCTCCTGATGATCGGAGAAGATCCGCGGTGATGCCCCGCAGCTGGTGGTAGCCTCCGATGGCCCGGCCGTGCCCTGGAGGGGCTCCGGCGAGGTCGTCGGCGAAGAGCTCCTGGTCTGAACGTATGGGGGTCTCAGATGACTCCCTTTGGACCTGCAAAGTGAACCAAGAGCTTCGCGGGTCGAGGGCAAAGTGCCTCGACCCAAAGAAGCGGGGTGAAGGTGGCTGGTGGGTCGGTGCGAATGAGCTCCGGCGAGCTGGGGATGGGGGAGCTCGACTCCCAGCTCCGGGGTGAGCTGGGTTGAACGAGTGGGCGTAGAACGTGCGCGAGGGAGTGGCGAAGGTGAGCGTGTGCTCCGATGATCAAGATGATGGATGATATGGCCGGAATCAGAGGAACACGGCGAGGAGTCGATTTGGGCGAAACTAGAAATTACGCGAAATGAAAGGGCGAAAGGGTTACCTGGGCGAAGTGGGAGACTGTGCTGGAGTGTGGCTAACTCCTGGTCGTCGCCTCGAAGGACGTCAAGGCCTGAGGCTCGAGCTCCGGTCGAGTGGCGGAGCACGACGGCGTGAAGCTGCCGGATCAATGACCGGCCACCTCCTCCTCGCTGCAACAAGGGCCAACGCGAGCTGTCACCTCGGTGGTTACGATGGAGGTCACGGGAGTGAAGGTAGGGAGCCAAAGATGGAAAGAGGAGGCGGCTGAGCTCGAGCTTTATATGGGTGCAGGTCCGGGAAGAGGAGCTCGGGTCCGGCTCGATGGAGCACGGATCCCTAGGAGGAATGTCGGGCGAGATTCCCGGATACCTGGGGGACAATTAGGACCAAGGATTAGGCTAAATGGAGGTCGGATCTGGTTAGAATAAATGGGGGAAGATGGGTCCGCGAACCAGATCCGGCTCTGGTGGTCCTGGGGGAGGTGTTGACCGGGGGTCAACAATCCCCCGTGGACCAATCAGAGCGCGCCAAGGCTTGAGTTTTTATTTGATTTTTTTTGGGCCTTTAAATGGCCGAATTTTCAAAAACTTAAAACATGAAAAATATTTGTTTTAATTTTTTCTATTTTTTTGTGATTTTTAATTAATTTTTGGAAATAAAAATAAGGTATTTACATAATAGCTATACACAGGTATATATACCATATATCGATTTTTAATTTTTGATTTTTAATTAGTTATTTTTATACATTTTTATTCCTATTTTATATTTTATTTATTTATAGGATAAAATGAGGAATAAAAGGCTATTTTTATTTCATTTTTATTATTTTTATACATAGGTGAAATAATTATTTATGTACAACTATATACATGGTATATATACAAGATATTTTTGTAATTTTAATTTGTAATTTTTATTTAATTTTGTTTTAATTCTTTTTATTTATTTTATTTACCATATATACATAGAATATTTACAAAAAGTTTTAAAAATAAATAAATTTATTTACAAGGTGAAATAGATAAGGATGATGGTCTTATGTACATGGTGAAAAGATATTTTTGGATTTTTGATTTTTAATTTTTTATTTTGTTTTTAATAGCTTATAAATATATACACAATATATACAAGCATATTTTTGGTTGAGGAAAATACTATTTTATTTATTTACAAAAATATGTACACATGAGCCCCTATCTCCCTCTACTTGGCTTTTATGCGGTCAGGCCCATGCTGAGCCCTCCCTTGGGTTAGGTTGCTCAATATTTATTCTAAATATTTCCCTCTTTTTCTTTTTCATCTTTATTCTTTTATTTTTGCACAAAAACATGCTAATTATCTATTTTTACAAACATGCATGCTTTTGCTAATTAATCCTATTTACACATATCTACATGCATTTGCATAGGTTTTTGTAGCTAAAATATAAGAATAAAGAGTGATGAATGGGTATTCATCACCCCCCTATACTATACTTTGCTAGTCCCTTAGCAAACACTTATTTGAAAAAGAAGTGAAAAAGAAAAAGAAAAAGAGAATGTACATGGATCAAGGTTGATTATTAAACTTGCCTTCATTAAATTGAGGTATGGAGCTCAATCAGATCTTTGGATTATTAATGTGTCGGAACCTTATTTAGACTCAAGCTTAAGACCTAACAGCCTCTAAGTTCCACTATTCTATAACCAAGACTCCTCAATGCTCAAGATCAGAACAAGTCATCAACTACAAACCCTGAAGACCATGAATCTTTTCTTGTCCTGTGACAGTGAGGTCTAAGCTCTCCACCTCAGAAATGGCAACTTGACAACCCTCCACAACAAGGTAACTCTATGACCTCTATCTGGCCACTCTTTCCTCGAGGAGCGGGGTATTCCCTTCTAAGTTCAAGTACAACCGGCTCAAGAAGAGGGGGAAGAAGAGAATGGGTCAAGGCCAGTGTAGCCAAGTACCCTTGCGAGCCTGACCAGTGTAGCCAAGTCTCCCTGCTGCAAGCTACAACAGGTGGATCATGAAACCAAGCTTTGCTTATTGCACTTATATACATACTCCGGTGGGATTATCATTTTCTCTCAGACCCACCACTTTTTTGGAGTTTTTTTCTTTTTGCATTTTTTTTTTCGAGTGCATCTATACAACATGTACATGTGCAGCATATATACAAGGAGTTTTTCCTCTTGAGCCAGTAGACTATCCCTCTTTTGAAGCTTTATTGCAACCCACAACTCCCGTCGTTAGACTTCATGGCAACCAGACCAAGTTGAGACGCACTTCCTTCACTAAATGAAGAAGAGAGGTTCCGCCTAGAAGTACTACCCTCATATGCTACCCCAAGCCAAGGAAGACTGCCTCCTCACCACCTCATCCGTAGAGAGCTCGGTGCATAGTGCGGTTGTCCAAGTAAGGCCATAATCTATAGGAGTCATGTGTTGTTGTTAAGTGCTCTACTTAGGCTCATTGAGATGACATGTGATCATAGCCTAGTGGACTCAAAGAATTAAGTCACCATGGACCTGAAAAGCCTTAAACCTAAGCCCTATAAGGTTCCTCTTAGAAATTAGGTGGATTAAGATCTTAATCAAGCTCCATTTCTCAATTTGATTCCGGGCTAGTTTAAATGTCAACTATCATCCAAGGAAAACTATATACAAATGTACAAAAAGATGCATATTTACACAATATTTTACAATCATGCAAAATTTTTGAAAAATGTTTTGAAATCATGAATGATGATGCATGAAGTGCAAGTTTTGCAAAAAGATTTTACACACATTTACACAAGAATTTTGCAAACTTTTGATTTTTCAAAACATTTTGGAAAAATTTTGTACTATATACATAATTTTGATACAAAAATATTTACACAAGCTTTACAAAAGATTTTTGAAATCATTTTTACAAAAATAATTTGTACACTAGCTATGTATGTGCAAATAAAAGAAGATTATGTACATGAAAATTTTTAATTTTTGTGGTTTTTAGCCATTTTTATTTATTAACACACTCACACAAAGTACGAGTTATGGCTAAAGTATATATGAAATATATACACACCCCCCTATACTTAGCTCGAACGATGTCCTCAGAGTCAAGAGCGATGAAGAAGACATAACTCGTGCTATGTATAGGGAAGTGAAAAGGAAGGCTATACAAAAAAGGAGATGAAAAGTCAAGAGGATCTCGGGTCTCCCCCTATACTTAGGATCAAGTAATCCTAAGTATAGCAGGCTGTACACTAAGGGAAAACCGAGTGGAGAATGTACAGGGTCTACCCCCCCTATACTTAGGGTGAAATACCCCTAAGTATAGGCAGCAAAACAGGGGTAGACAGAAACAAAAGAAATACCCGAAGGGTCTCACATCCCCCCTATACTTAGGGTAAAGTGCACCCTAAGTATAGCATAATCACAAGATGAAGAAAGGGATGTGGGACTAGGGAATGTGGTGATATGGACATCTGGATCTATATACAGCGGAGGATCAGTAAAGCTCAGGCGTGAGATGCATTAGATGTGAGTCAAAGACCACATCTCACGCAAAATGAATAGGGGCAAGATCAACGACCCGCGGCTCATGATCTAGAAATGGCTTGAGCCGTTGGCCGTTCACTCGGAAGGTACTCTCAGAAGACAACTCAGATATGTCAATGCTACCGTTGTCGTGTACCTTCCGAACCAGATAAGGTCCTTTCCATTTGCTCTGTAGCTTCCCTGGAAATAATCTAAGCCTCGCATCAAACAGCCATACTCTCTGTCCAATCTCAAAATGCTTGTGGCTGATATGAGAATCATGCCACTCCTTGACTCTCTCCTTATACTGTAGGCTGCTTGAGAAAGCTGAATCTCTAAGCTCCTCCAGGGCAGCTAGCTCTGCCCTCCTCTGGTCTCCTATATCATCTGGATCCATAAGTATGTCTGTGACTGCCCAAAGTGACTTGTGCCTCAGCTCAACAGGTAGGTGACAGGGCTTGCCATATACGAGGCGAAAGGGAGATGTGCCCAAAGGTGTCTTGAAAGACGTCCTATATGCCCACAAGACCGAGTCCAATAGCTGTGACCAGTCCTTTCGGTCAGGGCGGACGACTTTCTGCAGAATAGTCTTCATCTCCCTATTCGACACTTCGGCTAGACCATTCGTCTGTGGATGGTATGGTGTAGCAACACGATGGTCTATGCCGAACTCGCTAGCAAGTGCCTTTACCTGGTCGTTGATGAAGTGAGATCCCCCATCAGAAATAAGAACTCGAGGAACCCCGAACCGCGTGATGATATGCTTCCTCAAAAATCGGCAAACTGTCCTCGCATCAGCGGCTCGGGCGGGGATAGCCTCCACCCAACGACTCACATAATCTACGGCCAACAGAATGTACTCAAATCCCTGACTCTTAGGGAATGTACCCATGAAATCGATGCCCCATGCGTCAAAAACCTCACAGAAGTGAATGGGCTGCATTGGCATCATATCACGCTGTCCACAAGTGCCCATCCTCTGACAGTCAGTACACCTCTTCACGAACTCATCTGAGTCCTTGAAGAGGGTAGGCCACCACAAGCCGGATTGGAGCACTTTCTGTGCCGTTCTCCTCCCAGAATGATGTCCTCCTGCCTCAAGCTTGTGGCAGTAAGTGAGGACGCTATGGTGTTCCTCCTGAGGAATACACCGACGCCAGACGCTATCCCCTCCCTCGTGGTAAAGGATGGGATCCTCCCAATGGTAAGACTTGGCCTTCGCAAGGAAGGTCTCAAGCCTCTGTCTGGGCCAATCTTGTGGGACTTTCCCAGCAACGAGAAAGTTCACAATATCGGCATACCATGGGAGCGAGGCGATAGCAAGGATCGCCTCATATGGGAAGGTATCTCTGATAGGATCAATCTGCTCAGTCTCCTCAGGCTGCTCTAATCGGGATAGGTGATCCGCCACCACATTCTTGACTCCAGGCTTATCCTTGATCTCAATGTCGAACTCCTGGAGTAGAAGGATCCATCTAGTCAGTCTGGCCTTGGCATCCTTCTTTGCCATGAGGTACCTGATGGCGGTGTGATCTGTAAACAAAGTCACTCTAGATCCAATGATATATGATCTGAACTTATCCAGGGCAAACACTACTGCTAGCATCTCCTTCTCTGTGACTGTATAATTCCGCTGGGCGGAATCCAATGTGCGGCTAGCATAGTGTATAGCAAATGGTACTCCATCCCTCCTCTGTCCCAGCACTGCCCCTACGGCAAAATCGGAGGCGTCCGTCATGATCTCGAATGGGAGAGACCAATCAGGTGGCTGGAGGACAGGAGCCTCAATCACACACTGCTGGAGAGTAGCAAACGACGAAAGACACTTGTCATCAACAAGGAACTCGGTGTCTTTCGTCAAGAGGTCGGTCAATGGTCGGGCAATCCTGCTAAAATCATGAATGAATCTCTTGTAAAATCCAACGTGCCCCAGAAATGACCGTAACTGCCTCAGATTGGACGGCGGTGTGAGTTTCCTAATGACATCAACCTTGGCCGGATCAACCTCCATGCCCCTGTTGGAGATGATGTGGCCAAGCACCGTCCCTTGAGTCACCATGAAGTGACTCTTCTCCCAAGATAGCACCAAGTGATACTCAATACATCGCTGGAGTACTCGATCTAGGCAGTCAAGACAAGAATCAAACCCGTCGCCGTAGATCGAGAAATCATCCATGAAGACCTCAAGGCATTCCCCTACCATGTCCGAGAAGATCGACAGCATGCACCTCTGAAAAGTCGCAGGGGCGTTGCATAGCCCAAATGGCATGCGTCGAAAAGCGTATGTGCCGAAGGGACAGGTAAAGGTGGTCTTCTCCTGGTCCTCAAGAGCGATGGCCACTTGGTTGTAGCCCGAGTACCCATCCAGGAAGCAATAATGGCTCTTCCCTGCCAGTCTCTCAATGATCTGGTCAATAAAAGGCAGGGGGAAATGGTCCTTCTTGGTGGCTTGGTTGAGTCTCCTGTAGTCAACACAAACCCTCCAAGAGGTGGGTACTCGTGTAGCAATCTCCTCTCCCGACTCACTGATCACAGTCGTGATGCCCGTCTTCTTGGGCACCACATGCAAGGGGCTGACCCACTTGGAGTCGGAAATGGGATAAATAAAACCTGCACCCCACCACTTCGATATTTCCTTCATGACAACCTCTCTCAGGTTGGGGTTCAGACGCCGCTGGAACTCACGCGACGGCTTCGCCCCATCCTCGAGATAGATGTGGTGGGAGCACACTGATGGACTAATCCCATGGAGATCTGCTACGCTCCATCCAATCGCCTTGCGGTTCTTTTCAAGAACCCCCATCAAACGGGATTCCTGCTCTCCAGTCAACTCGGCGGAGATGATGACTGGGTACATCTCTGGATCGCCCGCAAGGAATCGATACTTCAGCGAAGTAGGGAGCGGCTTCAGCTCTGGAATGCTGGGTGCCGGCAAATCTGGCTGTGGAAGAAACTGAGTGAACGCTGCAAGGTCGGCCAAATCTGCCTGGGAAAGTGAAAGTGTACTCTCGCAAACTGGATCGGGAGAAGGCTGCTCAACTGCACTGTCTCTGCTCTGCTCTGCATCTACCTCCTCCTCATCACTAGGCTCAACTGGACTCAAGTCTGGCATCTGATCATAGCAATCGGCCCAATCAGACTCTGAATCCGAGGGATCTGCATCAGAAACGGTGGCATCAGTACCACCAGAAAACAAGGTGGCCTCAGCACCACCATCAGTAGTCACTGTGCTGCGATCGAGGACCGGCTCTGCTGCCTCAATGGTATCCTGAACCAGGTCTGCGCTATCCAGACTCTCCTCTGCTGTCATCTCTGCATCAGCTGCGTCTGAAAGTGAGAGGGTGGTCTGTGTCTCAAGGTCTGCCCAAGCTGCCTCATCATCCGTGATCACAAAATCACAGTCCTGGTGGATGTCTGGCTCTGCGTCTGTCAGCTGCTCTGAATCGGTACTCGCATCTGAGCGGGATCTGAATCTGGCTCTATAGTCCTCGACCGTCTCTATTTGTATACTCTCGCCCTGGACGCGAAAGTACACCTTCCCGCTATCATGATCAGTCACCGCCTTGGCTGTGGCCAAGAACGGACGACCAAGGATGATGGGGGTATCGGTCACCGACTCAGGGATCTCCATGTCCAACACTACGAAGTCCACGGGGAATTGCAGACCCTGAATCGTGACGATAACGTCTCGTAATAACCCCTTCGGCCTCTTGACAGATCGATCAGCGAACTGAAGGACTGTCCTGCTCTGTCGAAGAGTGCCCAACTCGAAGCAGTCGAGAAGGGCTGCCGGAAGAAGGTTAATCGACGATCCGCTATCTAGAAGAGTACGGTCGAACCACTGCTCACTAATCTGGCATCTGACATACGGGGCCCCTGAATCTGGCCTCTTGGCTGGCAGTCGGTTCTGGATCGCAAAGCACGTGGCTTTGGTCAGCACATGTATCTCTGAAGTGTGGTTCCTCCTCCTCCTCCTGACTGTAGTCCTCTCTCTCAAAGATCTCTGGAGAAGGGGGATGTGCTGCAAAGCCTCCTGGAGGGTCAGCTGAATGTGAAACCGATCTATCATGCTCTGGCTGAACTCCTCAAACTCTCTCTTTTTTGGATCAATTTTCTTCCCCTTCCCCATCTGAAGGGCTCTAGGGAAGGGGATCACTGGGTCCTTCTCAGATGAAGGACTAGGAAAAGGTCTAAGCGGTTCAAGGACCGGATCCACACATACATCACGCACCACAGTGGGACCAGAAGAAAGTAAACCTTTTCCTTTATTCATAGCAGAATTCTGAGATACATGGACACGAGGAAAAACATCAGAACTCTCTCTACAAACACCGGTGGCCTCAGTACCACCACGGGCTGGCTGCTCTGCTGCTGCTGAAGGAAGACGTCGCGCGGCATCAGTACCGCGGGCTGGCTCGGCTGCATGGGTGGCATCAGTACCACCTCCTGGCTCTGGTGAAGTGGCGGCCTCAGTACCGCCGGTGGGATCAGCATCCTTGGTGGCCTCAGTACCACCGTCATCATCTGGAGCGGCCTCAGTACCGCTCTCCTCCTCCTCCTGTGGCGCCTCGGGATGGTGCTCAGATGAGGCGCCGCCGCCTGCTGGGGTCCTACCGCTCCTAAGTGTGACAAAATCAGCATCAAATAAATCCGAAGATGTATCATCAAATGGGTCACTAGGAGTGGCTGACTCAGTATGTACTACCTGCTCAGACTTCCGCTTGAGGCTGTTCGGATTGGGCTCTATCTGGGCTGGTATGGCGGCCTTCCCTCTCACCAGGTCCCGCATCTCCTGGCGGAACTCGTCCATCTCCCGTCGGAATGTTGCCTGCTGGTCCGTGAGGAGGCGGGCGATATCATCCAAGGCGGGGCTCTCGTGGGAGCCCGACGGGTGGCCTCTCTGTGGGTGAGGCTGCGGCTGCTGGTATGGGTGAGAGGGGTAAGATGGAGGGTGCTGCTGGTATCCCTGGTGAGCCTGCTGCTCACGTCTCCAAGGCTGTCCCTGCTGCTGATAGGGACGCGGACCGTAGGATGACTGCTGGTGATACACTGGGGGCTGCTGCTGCGGCTGGTGCTGGTCTCTCGGCTGGGAGTACTGCCCTCCCTGTCCTGACGGCTGCTGCTGGGGCTGGGCACCACCACTCCCCCACCTGAATCCGGGATGGTCTCGTCGGATCCCAGGCTGGGGACGGTCGTACCAGATCCCGTTGACATCCATCAACGACTCGGCATCAAAGGGGGCTGGCGGGAGTACTGCCAGAGGCTGGTCCGGCTGGTAGACCACCATCTGCATCTCTGGAGATGGTGGAGACTGGTAGGTGGGCTGCGGCTGCTGGTACGGCTCCGCCTGTATAAGGTGAACCTGTCTAGGCTGCACTGGGGTGCTGGAGCGCTGGGACGAGCTGCTGCTGCTGCCGGCGTCGCCTCGCGACTGAAGACGGGGCTGAGAAGCCGTCTGTGCCTCCTGGAGACACATGAGCTGTGTCTTCATGTCGCTCAAGACCTGTGCCATCTGATCCAACTGTGCTATGCTCTGGCACTGCTTCTTCTCTATCAGCTCCATGCGGTCCAGCTTCTCGCTGATGATGCCCATGTCCGCAGCTGACGACTCTAACTGTGCTGCTGCTGTGGCTGCGGACGAACTGGAAGGACCTGCATCTACCCGTGCTATCCTCTGGTACTGCACGGGTCCTGGCTGATGTGGCTGGGTCTTCTGGGTGTAGAGCCGGGTCTGGGACATAACCATGTAGTTCTCTGCCATCTCCTCAAAAATAGCCCAGACCTGGTCGTGGTCCTTGGCGAAGTAGGACCCGCCACAAGAAGCATTCACCAGGCCCTGTAGCTCTGGTGACAACCCACTGAAGAAGCTCTGAACTAGGTTCGGCTTCGTGATATCGTGGTGTGGGCATCTGTCCAAAAGCTCTCTGAACCTCTCCCAAGCCTCGTGGAACTGCTCGTTGGGGAACATGGAGAAGTTACTAATCAGGGCCCTCGCTGCATTCGTCCGCCCGAGTGGATAGTACTTATTCAAGTACTCGGTGCGGAGCTGCTCCCATGTATACACGAATCTCCCCAAATGCTTCAGCCATGTGGCTGCTCTGTCTGCTAGTGAGAAGGGGAATGCGATCATCCTGATCGTGTCCTGGTCCACATGTCTGTCGTGGACAGTACTGCAAATCATGAGAAACTCCTGGAGGTGGAGGTGGGGCTCCTCTGTAGCAAGTCCGTGGAACCGAGGGAGCATCTGCAAGGTGTTCGGGGGGAACTTGAAGTCCCCCACGATGGCTGGAACCACCACCCAGTGGTGCATCAGTGTAGAGCCGGGATTGTGTAAATCCCGCATCGGTCTAGGTGGTCCTGCTCCTCCTGCGGCTGCTGCCGCTGCGGCGGCGGCCGCGGCTGCTGCTGCTGCTGCGGCTCGTGCCTGTGCCTGTGCCTCATCTGGGATCTCCTCGGGCTCGCTCTGTGCATCTCTCTCTACTCTGAGCCTCTCCATCTCTCTCCTCATCTCTATCATGAAAGCTCCCTGATCGCGGAGCTGCTGCTGAACTGTATCAAGTGATGCGATCAGGGTGGAGTTGATCGCTCCCTGGTCTAGCACTATATGCTCTGGTCTACGGGAGTGATCATCTGAGCTGCCTGCTCCGGCCATCTCGACGTCTGCATAATCAAATGAGCCCAACTGAGGTGCCGTCAAATGAATCAGTCTCTCCTCGGGCTCATGTCTCTCGGGAAGATCAGAAAGGGGATCGAGGGGGAACAGGGTGGAGTCGTACTCGGGCTCGGAGAGCGGGTCTGAGCTCTCGCGAGCCAACCTAGATGATGAGGTAGACGTGCCCGAAAGCGGTGCAGCCAGAGGCTGCCTAAGAGATCGTCTACCCATCATCTTGATCTGGCGAGTAGGGCGGATGGGATCTGGAAAAACTATGATCTGCAAACAAACCCCCGGTTCACCAACGCAACGCGAGCTGAAGACCGTGAAAGTTCGGTCAAATTATCTTGTCGATTTTATTTTGGTGAACACACAAATATCAGAGCGCTTACGTGACCTGTTGGGATATCCGCTGCTAACCCCAATCGACTGTCCCGCACGGAAGAGTCGGTAGTCAGTCGAGTTTAGCAACGGGGGGCTCTACCTAGTGTACGGGGTCACTCTCTCGTGCATACAAACCAAGCAATGAGGGGGTTGCTCTCCCCAAGACAGAATTTTTAGGGTGAGCGAGTTTTAAGGTCAATAGTCTTAGCAGTCCCAATTTTATGATTTCTCTTTTTAGGTATTTTTCAAATCAAACAAAACGCCTAACGAATTTTTCGGTTCTCCTGGTTATTAAGTCCAAAATCGGGGGGAGAAGTCGAAAAAGCCGATGCACGAAAAATCAATGATGCATGCAAAGTCAGAAACGCGTACCTGCCTCCAGCTCTCTACATGCAAAGTGATCCGCGCATAAAATAAAAGACAGAAAGTAAACTAAGCTAAATGGTGCAACGGTAAAAGCCGAGTCCTAGACGAGCAACTTCTAGCGAAGAACCGTCTAACCGGTCACCTACCTCCAAGCCAAAGGGTCCGGTCTTGGCCCGTCCCTCCCCTGCCCGACAAATCGGGGGTAGGAGTGCGCTTTACAGGACGGGCTCTCGGCGCGTAGGCTACGGAGGCTAGCGAGTCGGTTATTTTTATTATTTATTTTAAGTAGGTCCAATTACGGTTCTATAGGAACAGATAGGCAATTAAGGTGTTTGGATCCTACTCAACTACGTCACAGTCACCAGAAAGTCCTAAATCTAGGGGCTCGAGCAAAAACCGCGAAAAACCGGCAAATGACAGTAAGAAAATAAAAAGAAAACCGCGAAGAAAGCCGCGAAAAAGCCGCGAGTCCTAATGGGTCCCCCGAGCACACCGGTGCTCGGCGAAACAGACCCGCTACGATCACAAGTGTCCAAGCAGTCTCAGAAAGGCCTGTATTATTACAATTAATAATGAATGAATAAAATAAACTATCCTACTACCTCACCCACTCAACTCTCTCCTCTCGCTCTCTCCTGCGGCTTCGTAGAGAAAGAAGCCGCCTCCGAGTCTCGCGGCTGCACCGGCTCCTCGAAAGTCGCCTCCGCGGTCCTCGGGCCCTCGCAAGAAAGACAGAAGAGTGGTCAGACCAATAAACAATAATCAAATAATGAGAAAAATAAAAGAAAATATAAGTGAGGGTATATGTGCAAAAATAGAAACAAAATAATCACACAATATAAAACAAAAATAAAAATAAAAGAAAATCAAAATAAAACAAAATAAATCAAAAAGAAAATATAAACAAAAGCCGCGAAAAGCCGCGAGCTCCGAAGAGCCGCGAAAAACCGCGAAAACAAAAACGAAAACAAAAACAAAAACACTACTAAGCCGTGCTCCCCGGCAACGGCGCCATTCTGATAACGCAAAATCCCGAACAACTGAGGTGAAGGTATGTAAATGAGGTCGTTACGACCTCAGTCACTCGAATGCGTGTATCAAGAAAAATCAACCACTCAAACAGATAAAAATAATCAAGCACGAAAGAGAGCGGTCTAGCTATAGGATTAACCTGGTATAGCTCCCAGGGTCGAACTCAAGGAGCACGGATTGGCCTAGGGCCTACGAAGTAGTAAAAATAAGATAAAATAAAAGAAAAGTGTTTTTTAGTGGTTTTTAATAATTTTTGTATTTTTTTGGATTTTTAAAATGTGAAGAAAAGTAAAGAAAGCAAAATCAAGCCAACTTAAGCAATTTATTTAACACACCAAAAAGCAAGCAAAAATTCAAGAAAAATTATTTTTATGTTTTTTAAGTTTTTAAGTGTTTTTGGTGAATTTTTGAGATTTTTCTAGTGGGTATTTTATTTTCTAAAAATCAAACAGTGCGAAAAACCCTAGGTACTGTCCAGCAAGGACTAAAACCCAAAAATAAAATATTTAAGGGTCTCAACAGGCCTTGGAGGTAATTTTCCTGTAATCTAGAAGGAATAAGGAAAATTTGAGCACCAGAATTATTGTTTTTGGATTTTTAAATTATTTATTATAATTTTTATGGTTTTTAGGTGTTTTCAATTTTTAGGGTTTTTAAGCAATGAAAAATAGCCAAAATTGGCTACAAAATCAAACAACACACAAGAAACAGTAACTAAAATTTTTAGAATTTTTGGAGGTGTTTTTATATTTTTTTGGTATTTTTGAACCTAGACAGTAACTAAAAAGGCTGTTTTTGAATTTTTAAAAATACTAAATAAAATCAAAAATGTCCTCAAATAGTCTCAAAAATCCAACTACATGGCAGGAGCCATGTGTCAAATTTTCATCGAATTTGGAGGTGGTTTGATATTTATTCAAAAATCAAAGAGGGGGCACTATGCACAGGGACGTAAGTGCAAATACCCTAAAGTTTGGGGGCCAAAGTGCAAAAATCCCAGCAAGTCACGCGCGTGGCGCGTGGCTGGGGCACTCAGGGGCCTCTTGGTAATAAAAACCAAGTTCTAGGGCCTTTTGATAACTCGTACCAAAAGCCCAGGGACTCGGTTGCAATTTACCCACTAATACACGCACATGTTCAAATAAAATGCTCACAGGGGCATAACTGCAATTACCAAAAAGTATTCATTCATTTCAGTACCCAACAGAACTACAGGATCAAAGATGCAAATAACCCAAACAAGCACGTGACGAAGCACGTGGTCTCATACACACAGGGGTATAAATGCTAATAAAAACAAACACGAGGTCCCAGTTGCAATTTACCCTACGTAAATAAAATAACTAAAATATTTACAGGACTAGAAATAAAAGACTCAAACTACGAGGGGGCCCTAAGTAATTTACCCCTTTATTCGTCGACGGCTGGATGCGCGCCACGTGGAAGATCGGGCGGTCCTGGATGGCTGGCGCTCCTCTTCGTCTGCCCTTGAGCTGGATCGACGGTGGAGGCGAGGACACGTGGAAGATCGAACGGGGTGGGGCTCAGATGCCTCTCTCCTCTGTTGCTAACGGTCCAGTTGAGCCCCTCCAAGTGATCGACGGTAGCTGCTCCTCGGAAGATGGACGGCTGGGATCAGGACTGGAGCGGAGGAGCCATCGGACGGTGCTGGAGGATGGTGGAAGAACACTCCGCCGGCTAGCTTCGCCGGCCTCGTGTGCGTGCTAGAGTCCTCCTCAGCTGCTCCTGATGATCGGAGAAGATCCGCGGTGATGCCCCGCAGCTGGTGGTAGCCTCCGATGGCCCGGCCGTGCCCTGGAGGGGCTCCGGCGAGGTCGTCGGCGAAGAGCTCCTGGTCTGAACGTATGGGGGTCTCAGATGACTCCCTTTGGACCTGCAAAGTGAACCAAGAGCTTCGCGGGTCGAGGGCAAAGTGCCTCGACCCAAAGAAGCGGGGTGAAGGTGGCTGGTGGGTCGGTGCGAATGAGCTCCGGCGAGCTGGGGATGGGGGAGCTCGACTCCCAGCTCTGGGGCGAGCTGGGTTGAACGAGTGGGCGTAGAACGTGCGCGAGGGAGTGGCGAAGGTGAGCGTGTGCTCCGATGATCAAGATGATGGACGATATGGCCGGAATCAGAGGAACACGGCGAGGAGTCGATTTGGGCGAAACTAGAAATTACGCGAAATGAAAGGGCGAAAGGGTTACCTGGGCGAAGTGGGAGACTGTGCTGGAGTGTGGCTAACTCCTGGTCGTCGCCTCGAAGGACGTCAAGGCCTGAGGCTCGAGCTCCGGTCGAGTGGCGGAGCACGGCGGCGTGAAGCTGCCGGATCAATGACCGGCCACCTCCTCCTCGCTGCAACAAGGGCCAACGCGAGCTGTCACCTCGGTGGTTACGATGGAGGTCACGGGAGTGAAGGTAGGGAGCCAAAGATGGAAAGAGGAGGCGGCTGAGCTCGAGCTTTATATGGGTGCAGGTCCGGGAAGAGGAGCTCGGGTCCGGCTCGATGGAGCACGGATCCCTAGGAGGAATGTCGGGCGAGATTCCCGGATACCTGGGGGACAATTAGGACCAAGGATTAGGCTAAATGGAGGTCGGATCTGGTTAGAATAAATGGGGGAAGATGGGTCCGTGAACCAGATCCGACTCTGGTGGTCCTGGGGGAGGTGTTGATCGGGGGTCAACAATCCCCCGTGGACCAATCAGAGCGCGCCAAGGCTTGAGTTTTTATTTGATTTTTTTTGGGCCTTTAAATGGCCGAATTTTCAAAAACTTAAAACATGAAAAATATTTGTTTTAATTTTTTCTATTTTTTTGTGATTTTTAATTAATTTTTGGAAATAAAAATAAGGTATTTACATAATAGCTATACACAGGTATATATACCATATATCGATTTTTAATTTTTGATTTTTAATTAGTTATTTTTATACATTTTTATTCCTATTTTATATTTTATTTATTTATAGGATAAAATGAGGAATAAAAGGCTATTTTTATTTCATTTTTATTATTTTTATACATAGGTGAAATAATTATTTATGTACAACTATATACATGGTATATATACAAGATATTTTTGTAATTTTAATTTGTAATTTTTATTTAATTTTTGTTTTAATTCTTTTTATTTATTTTATTTACCATATATACATAGAATATTTACAAAAAGTTTTAAAAATAAATAAATTTATTTACAAGGTGAAATAGATAAGGATGATGGTCTTATGTACACGGTGAAAAGATATTTTTGGATTTTTTATTTTTAATTTTTTATTTTGTTTTTAATAGCTTATAAATATATACACAATATATACAAGCATATTTTTGGTTGAGGAAAATACTATTTTATTTATTTACAAAAATATGTACACATGAGCCCCTATCTCCCTCTACTTGGCTTTTATGCGGTCAGGCCCATGCTGAGCCCTCCCTTGGGTTAGGTTGCTCAATATTTATTCTAAATATTTCCCTCTTTTTCTTTTTCATCTTTATTCTTTTATTTTTGCACAAAAACATGCTAATTATCTATTTTTACAAACATGCATGCTTTTGCTAATTAATCATATTTACACATATCTACATGCATTTGCATAGGTTTTTGTAGCTAAAATATAAGAATAAAGAGTGATGAATGGGTATTCATCAGAGGGATATAATGATGAATTTATATATTTTTATTTTCCAAAGAAATAAAAAAATGAGGGAAAAATAGGGGTGGGAGTAGCCAAGTTGGCTACTCCCAGGGGGCAGCCCCATTTAACCCTATATATATATAATTAGGGAAAAATAGGAGTGGGAGTAGCCAAGTTGGCTACTCCCAGGGGGCAGCCCCATTTTACCCATATATATATATATATATATATATATATGAGGATGGGGAGTATGCACCCTAGTGCATGTAATTTTACATGCATCGGGGCTTATATCTCCTATATTTTTTATTTTTTGGGAAAATATCATCGTGTATATTCATCTATATATTCCTCCAATATGTCTTTCGAATTTCGTCAGAAACAGAGACTCATATGCCCCCCATCTGTAATAGGTCGATTACAGCAATTCTAAGACCGTTAAAATTATCTGTTCTAGATGGAGGGCATAGGAGTATCTGTTTTTGACGAAATTCAAATGGCATATTAGAGGGATATATAGATGAATATATACGGTGATATTTTCTTAAAAATAAAAAAATGTGGGAGATACAAGCCCCGGTGCATGTAAAATTACATGCACCAGGGTGCATACTCCCATTTCTATATATATATATAGAGAGAGGGGGGTGGGGGGTGGGGAAGGGATCCTACTCCATCCCACTTTCTTTTTTCATTTTTTATTTTTTTTTTGAAAAATGCTTCCATGGATTTGCATAATTGTGTCCCTCTAATATGTCATTCAAATTTCGTCAGAAACAGAGACTCCTACGGCCTCCATTCAGAACATGAAAAATACAGCAAATCTGTGACCGTTAAAAAATGACTGTCTGGATGGAGGCCATAGGAGTCTCTATTTCTGACGAAATTTAAATGACATTTAGTTATGAAAATCCATGGAAGCATTTTTCAAAAAAAATAAAAAAAATTGAAAAACAAGAAAATAGAGTAGATAAGTTACCTACTCCATGGAGTAGGATCCCTTTTCTCTTCACACACACGCATGTACTCGTTTTAAATGGATACAAATACGTATAATAGATTAAGTTCGTAAATATTTGTACCCAATGTCTGCAACAATATTTCGTATAATTGCTATGAATATATAAATTTAATACATGTATCTTGTTTAGATCTTCCTTATACTACCTTTAATTTGCAAACATCTACCTTCTGATCTTTTACCTCATATATAGTGTATATCTGTATCAATATCTATTTTAAAGTAGATAACAATATTTATAATTTATTTGTAGCTATATTTTATATAATTATTATGAAATAAATATGTTTAGTATATTTGTGCCATCCAAATATTCCTTGGACCAACTTTTATATACAAATAAATATCAATACATCCACTTATCCATTTTACACATATTTTGCTATAGATATCGGTATTTATTTTTAAAATGAATCATCCAATATCACTTATTATCCACCCGTATTCATATTTTAAGAAGAATAAGAATAAGCTATCTGATTGTTTGCATCAATATGAGAATATATTTATAATAATGGTGTGCGAATTTAAGAATTAAGAGTATAACCCCCCTCCCAAACCTCCTGCCCCTTACAAATCTCCACAGTAGTAGAGAAATAAAAGTCAAAATAAATGTGATTAGGATAATCAAGTCTGAAATGAATAATGGGATTTATGGAGAACAAATCTATGGGCAATTATGATTTGAGCGAACAAGATGGTTGATGATTCGCTAACTTGCTAATTTAATTATCACTCGTTGTCATATAAGTGATTAACTACTCAATAGAACCTCAATTAATTAATCTATGTGAAGAGATCGAAGCTTAAATTTATCATGGATAAGTCCAGGATCAAAATAAGAACACTAACAATTAGCTTATTCAATTAGGACCTAACACATAGGTTAAGTGAAATATAATGCTATCTAGGTCAAAATACACAACATAAAATGAATGCATGCTCATTTTTATGATTTTTAAAATGCAAGTTAAATATGAGATACAAAATGCTACACAATGCACATGCAAGTCAACACATCACAAATACAAACACAGAAAGTAAACTATATTACAACTAAAGGTCATGAATTAAAGTTCCAATATATGAATTTTAATTTCAACAAACTCTTGATCTCAATTAGTAATCATTGTGATGCTAAAAACCTAAGTCATCATTTCATGCACTAGATTAAAGACACAGTTCTTTCAAATGCAATGGTCATTTTGCAACTAATCATTAGGAATATGATTTGCATTCACTAGATTAATTACATTATAAAGCTCTGAATTAAATGAACAAGTCATGGTTCAATTACAAGCATTAATAAGGCTAAAATGAATTGTAACAATTAGATCAGTCAATTAAGAATGGAAATTTCTATGAATTTTAATACAACATATATAAATCACATAAGATAGTAGATAATACCACTACATAGAGCATTTGACAAGTTTTCATTAGAGATCAATTTCATTAAAAATGAATTCCATATGTAAAAGTTATTCAAGTTCAAAGATATGGGCTTAAATGCAATTAAACACGAATTAGAAATATATAAAACATCACAAATCAATCCAAAATAGGGCATAAATGTAATTAATAAAATTCAACTTGGGTTTATATGTAAAAAAACATGCATGGGCTACTTATGCAATTAAATATACCCAGTAGGGAATCATAGCAAAAATACCAGGCACATCACATGTCGTGCGTGATGGAGGGTACCAATATGCAATTTGGAGAAGGCAAGGCTTGGCTGTAAACACTCCAAGAAGCACGTGTGAGGTGCATGCGGGTGAGGCCTGGAGTTTGTCTCAGTCAGTGGCAGGTGGCTTGGGCCACATGGGTGGTCCGAATGCTTAGGGGCGCAGCTCGGTACCACCAAGGGTGTTGGTTCCTGGCAAAGGATCAGGTCTTTTGTGGACCGTTAGATCAGATCGATCTGATGTTAACTGTGCAATGTGGTCGCCCACCTCCTCCGCGTGCAATGGCGAGACAGTTGCGCCCTGACGAGTCTTCATCTTATAATCCTTCATCCTCATGTAGTTCTGAAGGTTGGAACACCTCGGGGAGAAGTTGGCGAAGGTCATGAACACTCGCAGAAAGGTCAACAGTGACTAGATCATCAGCTCGATGAAGGTTTACTGGAGGCGGAGTTCTAGATCGGAGCTCCCCTCGAAGCTCCGACTATTGAAGGAATTGGGTACCTAGAATGTTAGTAAAGCATGGCTGAAGCAAGGGGGTAGTTTTGGGGAAGTTGGAATGAATTGGAAGGCCGTCGAGATGAGGGAAGGCGAACCCTAAATGGGTTCCTCCTCCTTACAGGATGGGGAAGATGTCGAGCTGGAGGAGATGGCGAAGAAGAGGAGAGGGGAATCAGAGTGGTTCACGAAGACGGTTGATGCCCGATGAAGGTGTATGTGCAATCGATTGAGGGGGACAGTATGTGTGCAGATGCGTAAAATTTGGAGAACATATGAGAGGGAAGATACGGAGGATTACCTGAAGGAAGAAGACAATCGGTAATGAAGGAAGTGGCATGGGATTGGAACTCCAACAGAACCCTTGGTCTTCGCTTGACATATTCGGTTGAGATATCAGAAGCTCCAACATCCTCAATTAGGATTGTGTACATGACCTCTCAGTCTTGGTTCAACACCGGAGATGCATCTCCGTCAAGGCTTCTCGATCCTCCTCGTGATGTCACCGAAGGAGGAGAAAAGCTAGGAAGCACCTTGCATACAGGAGGATAGGGGTGAATGGTGGAGAAAAGCTCGATTTTGTTCGGCGAGGGGCAGTTGAAGTGGGTGGTTTCAACCACCTGAGAGTTGTCTCGTGTGAGGTAGAGGTTAGATAAGATGATCGATCATGGAAGAGGGACTAGTAAGCTATCGATTAACACTAGATTCAAGATCAAATGACATGTAGGTCAATGGGTACAAAATGGAGAAGTTGGCTGGTTAAAGTGTCGTGACCTTCTAGAGAGACAATCTTTGAAGGTTGACAATAGAGGTGTGTCATTGGATCATAAGATTAGTGGGAGCACGGGTGAGCGGCTGAGATCTGCTTGATCAGAAAGATCAAGCGGCTTAGGTAGCGGGGGGATCAATTGAATGAGAACCAAACGATCAATCTAATTGAATGGACTAGGGAAGAGGCAGGTGGTAATTAAAGGATAGCCACATGGGCCAATCAATCAGAAAATGAATTAAAACTTGTAAACTGAAAATAAAATAATAAATGATGTTAAATAAAAAAATGCTCAACATGAAAGCTATATATCTTTTCAAGATCGACAAGTTTCATGTACAACTTAAAAATCAAAATACATCATATATATTTAGTATTTTTGTAATTGATTTTAGTGTAGGGAAATACTTCTTTTATTTATTTTCTTACTATATTTTTTGGTTTTTTATATAATGAATAGTGTAAAATAAAATATATACAATATTATCCTAGTTTTTATTTGGTGTTTAATAATAAGAAATAGAAAAATAAAGGGAACTATAATACATATATTATGTACTTATTTATATAACATAATTAACCTTAGTTTTTTACGAGGTATTAGATATTAAATTAAGTTAATTAATTGTTAAGTTGATTAGATAGTTTTAGATGGAGGGGTAATTAATCTAAATAATGATGATGAATTCGAGATTCATCACCCCGTATACTTAAACTTTGCTCGTCCTCGAGCAAATAATAATGAATCCATGATTGTGCTGAATGAATCCTTGACTGTGCATGTGAGATACATGACTTGACATTTAGGAAACAAGTTTATGTGACTCTTGTACTCTAAGTTTAACTAAGTCTTAATCAAAAGAAACTCAACTCCCATACTCATCAGACTCTCTATATATATACATATACATATAAGAGGTATGACTTTTAGTGTGGATTGCATGTACAAGTGTAGAGTCAAAGCTTTGCCGGAAGTTCTAGTCTAAAAAATCTTCCCTAGGACCCAACCCTCAACTCTAGAGAATAAATAGAGTCCCACTTCATTCCATCATCTCTTTGGTTGTTAGAATGAAAAAAATTCAGATGGAATGGCCAAGTATGGAGGATATAGATTTGTGTCATTTCTTTTCTCCTCTCATATGAATAAGGATCTCTTGAGTGCCTTATTAACATACACATGTAGTTTTGGTGTTATCTGTCAAGAAGTCTGAGTCGTTTGCACTTGTTTTTCTGGGATACACCGAGGTGTGTCTCTTTTGAGTATCTATTATACCTTCGACGCCTAGACTTGTATCGCTAACAATGTAGAGCCCTTTTATCATGCTCGTCTGACTCATATAACTTAATTGATTTGGTCCAAGTGGACACTTTGAAAAGGTTGGGAGCACTCGCCATTGATATAAGCTCTTTGAATTTTTCTTTGGAATGCATGAGCTTTCTTTTCAATATTTTTTCCTTTCTCTTTTCTTTCTAGCTAGCTCCATTGCTTTTACCAAGTTGGCGCATACTGATCAACAATTTTATGGTTTTAAACACACTAGCACTTAGAATTGAATCAAGATAGTATAAGAACCCCTATTCTCATACAGCTAAGGTGTCGACACTCAGGTTTCATGAAGCAATCCTTAGTCTTATCACATCCTCGAGCATTATTAAATCGGGTCCAAACTCAAACATCTCATCCTAGTTCCTCAGGTGAAACATCGACTCATCACAATATCTATACAATCGTGCAAGTGAAGTGTTGGTCATATTATTTTGAGAATAGAGATTCTACCTGCAATATAGCATATATATATTTCAAATTAGTTTAAGTTATTAAGTCCTAAGACCCTAATGATCAAGAATGGTTAAACTCTGAATCAATTGTCACTCTAAATCAACTATCCTGAACTGCACAAGTCTTGTGTATTGTGAACGTGTACAGGATAAAACCATTTACTAGTTAGATATTTTCAGATTTTTGAATATTATTTTATATTATTGTTATATATTGAGAACACATACACTACTTGAGAAACCACCTACGAGATCTCGTATGTTACTATGATAAAGAGCAATGGAGCTAGCAGATGCCCTTGCATGAGAACCCTCTATGATTAAAAGAAACCAACCTCTTACTGCACATTTACCAACACTAAGCAAGGGGTAGACATTACACACCTCTTTATCCAAGAAATCCACTCATCAAGGAAAGCGCATCAGGAAATGGATGCATAGATGAAAATCCATCTCACACAATCATGAGCTTTGGAAAAGTCAACTTTTTAAAGCTAAGCCATTGATTTTTCTTCTCTTCCAGTCCACAAAATAATCTTAGAGGTAATGACCACACCATCCATTACGTGTCTGTTGGGAATGAAAGCCGTTTGAGAAGTGCTAAAGATGAGAGTCTAGATAATCCGAAGTCGATCATCGAGGATCTTTTCCACAATAAGATCATATGTATAGCATTTGAGAGGGGAATGTGGAGCATTTATCCAAGCAATCCACTTATTAGGGAAAGCGCAACGGGAAACGGATGCATAGATGAAAATCCATCTCACATAATCGTGAGCTTTGAAAAAGTCAACTTTTCAAAGCAAGCGATTGATCTTTCTTCTCTTCCACTCCGCAATAATCTTAGAGTCAATAACCACACCATCCATTACGTTCTTGCTGGGAATGCAAGCTGCTTGAGAAGTGCTAAAGATGGAGTCTAGATAATTCGAAGTCGATCATCGAGGATCTTTTCCACAACAAGATCATATGTGTAGCATTTGAGAGGGGAGTATGATGGAAGTCCTCCACGCATCACGCCACATCCATCTTGGGAAGAAGAAAAGATCATAAAATTAGGTGTGTGGGGTCGTTTTGCATTCTCAACGGGTGTGATAGTTGAGAATGCAATGTAGTTGCATAATATTTAATTATGCAAAATTCCATGCTTAAGACTTCATCCTTCTTGGAATCTTTTAATATTTTATATCATTTTAGATAAATTGAGATCAATTATAGATGTTATTAATTAAATAAATTAAGCAGCTACTAGGAATATATTAATTAGGTTCGATTCAAAATTGATTTTTATTGTTATTTTATTTTTTTCGAAAAAACCACTCATGTATAAAGGGTTAGTATGCCTTTGTAAAAGGCAAGACCAATGAATCATTAAGAAAACCAGAGTTTGCATCTAATATTGTCCCTCTCTCTTTTATTTTTTCGTGGAACTCAACCACTCATCCCCATTCCTCTCTAAAACCATGAGTCACACCTTTCTCTTCACCTCTCGTCCCCAAATTCTCATTTGCATGTAAATTAAAGTAAATTTTTTGCAAATGCTGCAAAAAAATCCAAGAATTATTGAGAAGAGGATTCAAGATTGCATATTTTCATACAATAGAATGATAGGAAGAAACCTCAATGTCATAATAAATAGATATATTACTCAGTAACATTTAAAAGTGTTAAAACAATATTTCTTGAGATGCATCCAAGGCCATGCCAGAGGAGTTTGAGTGTCCTACCAATTCCAAGACTTGTGGATTGTGTGGTAGGTGAGAGGCAATAATTATTTATGTAAGGGGCACTCTATCCGACTAATAAGATCTATATTGGACACACTTAAAGCTTTAGTTAGTACACAAAAATGCTTATCATGATTTGCTATCAATCAATAACTGCATGCATTGCATGCTGAATGTGAAGAAGTAAGTCGTTGCCTTAGTAATAATGAGCCATTGTGGTGAATTTCCACTTTAGAATGACTTGATAAAATTTGGTCCCTTATTATATCTTAACAAACTTATTTTTTTTAGCATGAGAAGTTTAAGAAACCAGTGAATTGTCGGAAATATTAGACATATGAAAGGCACAAAAATAGATGCCTTAATTTAATATTTGTAGCTCCTATAAAGAAATGTATTTTAAAAGCAAAATGGTGTGACGCTGAGGAGATGACCACCCAAAAACTTATATGTACTCACAAAATCAAATCATAAGATAACAAAGATCAAGGATCCCAAAGGCTCTTAGTATGCTCAAGTACATTCTCCATATACACTCTATCCATAGAAAATGACCCCATTCAACGCCAGACTTAGAAACCAGAGAACAACTGCACTCCAGATCTTGACAAGTTCATCTCTTTAGCCAGTTTGTCAATGGACTCCTAGAATGCAACCGAGCATCGTTTCCACTGAGACGATGTGAGTTGTCGCCCAAACATCTCTGGATAAAATGCATCCAAAGAACAAATTATCGGCATCCTCCATTGCCGTAGTGCACTGCTGGCATGTTTCCTCTATGTCTCAAAAAAATCTGGCCCTGCTATCACCAGTCAACAATTGGTCCCTCCAAAGCCAATCAAAGATCCTGACTCACAGCAACACTTTCCATCTCCAAATCTATATGTACTTATCTGATGCAATCCCAAGGTCAAATACTATCTTTGCATAAAAAACCTTGTATGCCTTCCGCACCATGGATTGACCATCTGCCCATGTCTAATGGTTCATAGTCTCTGATAACCCATCTATCACATGCAAAGCCTTCAAAAGCAACAAAATACAGTAAAACATTGGTCTGACATATCAACAGAAATCGAGGTAACCACTTGTATGCCTCCATGCAATCCTCCACAGAGCAACTCTCATCAACCTCATAGCAAACAAACGTGGGAAACATAAACCAAACGCACCTTGTTCAATCCAATTATCCGTCCGAAACCAAAAACCATTACCATATAAAATCGATTTCATAAACAAGGCAATATGAGGGAGCACAAAACAAATGACTCTAATTGACTGGTTAGTATTCTGGTTTAAGAATAGGGTTCAAGGTTAGTTGACTGATTGAAATATGAGTTGACTTAAGTAGAAATTAGTCGATTAACAATTGAGTAGTCTTCTAATTGACTCTGAACGCCTATTTTCCAAGTAATGATGCTGAATGCTAAAAAATGAGGCGCGACATTAGTTCTAGAAATAAAATGCAGGTACTCAAAGAAGGATCTTGGACTTGATCTTCATTTGTCATCTAGATATTCTTGGCTTTGAACTTCCTGATATTTAGCTTGATCTTCTTCTTCATCTTTTTAGATTCCTTAGCTTTGTTCAGCAACATCTTCTCCTTGTCAGCTTCTTAGGGTTGTTCATCATACTCCAAAAATGAAATCTAGCTACAAGCTTACAAAGAGGTATGTTTTGTCATCATTAAATATGCATGACCTGAAATGGTATGCTTGATGCAGATAATAATATATATACGAAAGACATGTATTTATGATAATAATTGAAAATTTAGATGGATGTATGTAATATCTCAAAATTTGAAGCATCTATGTTAATTTACCCTATTTCAAAATATTTTTTAAACAAATTATTATCAGTGGGTTGAAATATTCTATATGTACCGCACTGATCATTATATCTGCCAAAGATGTGATCCTAATGATTTCATCGTATCTACATCTATCTAAAAATTAAAACCAAATTGGAGCAAATTATGTCAATATATGCATTCCTCATCCATGAACAATATTTGTGTGTTCATTTGTTATTTTTTAGGTCTCTGAGTGCATTGACAAGCTTGTTCAAGTGGGAATTAAGCTTTGGGTCTTAAAAGGGGAGAAGATGGAAACTGCCATCAATATCAGGTTTGCTTCATGATGGTCTGAATGATGTCCTGTTTTTTTATAATTAACAAAGTCAAGTTTTGATCGAACTGAGATAATGCAGGTACTCTTGTAACTTGTTAAGAAGTGGCATGAGGTTGATTAATATTACATTGGATGCACCATATATCCTTGCCTTAGAGAAACAAAGAAATAAACATGTTGTTGCAAAGGTACATATATAATATATGTCAGTGTGGATAATAACTTTTTGGAATTATGTATCATGACGATATATTGAATATGATAGGCATCATCTGAAAGTGTTAAAAAGCAAATTGCAGACGCAATACAAAAAATAGATTGAGCAAGAAGAACTTCAACAGGATTTGTTGAGGAAAATTCGTTCAAGGGGTATGTTGTTAGGGCTAATTAAGCTCTATGTATTCTCATTAGACCCCCTAATCCTATTTATATAAAGAGGATTTAGGGTTAGGGTTCACAGGAGGAGGATTCCACTAAAGAACAAATACCCAAACTACCCTTTACTCTCAACACTCTCCTTCAAGCTGGAGCATATAAATCATACATGCTCAGCTTGTTACAACATTTCTCGAACTGGGTCCTTGCTAATGGCTTTGTAAATATATCTGCAGTCTGCTCTGTAGATAGAACACCTCGTGTATGTAATTGTCCTTTTTGTATGAGATCTCTTGTGTAACCGATTTCCACATGTTTTATGCCTCATGAAACATGGGATTGTTTGCAATACACACTGCTGCTTGGTTGTCACATCCTAGTTCCATAATATCCTTAGACCTGACATGGAGGTCAGTTAGTACGGACTTGACCCACACAAGTTCAGCTGCTGCTTGTGCCATGGCTCTATATTTGCTTTTAGCACTGGATCGTGACACCACTGCCTGCTTCTTGCTTTTCCATGTGATTAGGTTTCCTCCTAGATATGTGCAAAATCCTGTGGTGGATTTTCTATCTTGCAAGCATCCTCCATAGTATGCATCAGAGTAGGCCACAAGGTTGAGGTTACCGTCTTTACGAAATAGTAGTCCTTTCCCAGGAGACTGCTTGATGTATCGAAGGATCATCATGCAAGCCTTAAAGTGATTTATAGTGGGATAGTCCATAAACTGGCTTAGTCTTCCTACTGCCATAGAGATATCTGGTCAGGTAATAGTGAGATAGAGCAGTTTGCCAACTAGGCATCTGTATCTGCCAGCATCCTCTGGTGCTCCTTCGTCAAAGATTCGCCCTTTAGGATCCATAGGGATGTGTGCTGGCTTGCAACCAAGCATCCATGTTTCTGTCAGTAGATCAATGGCATATTTCCGTTGAGATATTACCGACCCATGCCTTGATCTAGCTATCTCAATCCCCAAGAAATACCGTAATGGTCCCAAATCCTTAATCACGAATTGTTCTGCAAGATGCATCTTTACTCTGGCAATTTCTTCATAATCATCTCCTGTAAGAATGATGTCATCAACATACACCATCATTGCTACTGTGCCCTTTGGACTCCTTTTAATGAATAAGGAATGATCAGAAGATGATCTTGTGGATTCTGTTAGTTTGTGAAACCAGGCTCGAGGACTTTGTTTCAATCCATAAATTGCCTTGCGTAAAAGACATACTTCTGACACTCCCCTTGTCACTCGAATCCAGGTGGTTGTTGCATATAAACCACCTCATGAAGATCACCATATAGGAAGGCATTCTTGACATCTAGTTGATGTAGTGGCCAATCCAGCTGAACAACGACAACAATAAGAATATGTACCGTTGACAGACGAGCGACTGGTGAAAAAGTGTCGAAGAAATCAATGCCATAGGTTTGGGTAAACCCTTTAGCAACCAAACGAGCATTGTAGCGTGCAATAGAACCGTCTAGGCTGTACTTGACAGTGAAGACCCACTTGGAGCCAACGACATGACTATTTGTCGGTGAGTCTACTGGTGTCCAAGTATTTCTTAACTCCAAAGCTGACATCTCTTCTTGCATTGCTTTAATCCAATGGGGATCTTGTAGAGCATCAATGTGGTTCTTCGGGATGACAGTGTCTGAGACAGCCTGCGCAAAATTCTTATAGGCCGGAGTAAGCCTGGAGAGGGACATTGCTGCAGAGATCGGGTGCTTAGTACAATAGACAGACAGACACTATCGAGCTTGGCGACATTGAGCTATCGGGAGTTCCACCTGGTACTCTGCAACGACATTAGTTTCCAAATCCCGAGTTGGGGAGCATACCTGAGGAGGTGGCACTGGCTCAGAAGGGGAAGTGGGAGATGGTTGGGGAGTTGGAACTGGTAAGGGGAAGGTGAGGTTCTCGACGGAGAAATTTGAGGGGTGAATAGTAGTAGTTGAAGTTGAGAAATAAGGAATTGACTCGAAGAAGGTGACATCATCACTTACAAAATGTTTACGTAATCGTGTGTCAAAACATCGGTATCCTTTCTGATTTGCAGCATACCCTATAAAGACACATTTGACAACACGTGCAACAAGCTTGTCTCTGCTCGGTGCATGAAGATGAACAAACGCAGTGCACCCAAAAACCCGTGGCTGGATAGGAAAGATGGGTTTTCTAGGAAAAAGGATCTCAATAGGTATTTGTTCATGCAGAGTTGTATATGGCAACCTATTGATAAGAAAAGTCACTGTTAAGACTGCATATCCCCAATAGAGTGACGGGACATTATATGCAAGAAGAAATGTGCGTGCGGTATCTAGGATATGATGATGTTTACGTTCGACGACACCTTTTTGTTGAGAAGTGTAGGGACATGTGGTCTAGTGCACAATACCCTAGTTAAGAAGAAGACTTTGCAAGTCATGAGAGAAAAACTCTTGTCCATTATCGGAACGGAAGGTTCTGATAGTTCGTCCGAATTGAGTTTTTATATTTACGATGTCGGGGCGAGAGCAGGGCCTGGGGAGGCGGGGTGATGGTGGGGCAAGGGCGAGAGCGGATAGGTGAGGGCGAGGGCGATGCGATGGTGGGACGAGGGCATCGGGAGGCAAGGGTGGTCTAGGCGATTCCTGGGGAGGCGGGGCGAGGGCGAGGGCCTGGGGCAACGAGGCGAGGATGAGGCGGGGCGATGGCGAGGGCAAAGGCAGGGTCTGGGAAGGCAGGGCGAGGACTAGGCGAGGGTGGTGGGGCTTGGGTAGGGGAGGCGGGGCGATGGCGAGGGTGAGGTCGAGGCATGGGCGAGGGCGAGGGCTCGGGGCGACGAAGTGGATGGAGGCAGGGCGAGAGAGAGGAGGTGAGGGCGTTGCAGCCGGGGGAGGGGGCGGCGCAGACGAGGGGAGTGGAGGGGAGGGCGCAGATCCCTAGGTCAGAACCTAGGGCTCTGATACAGTTTTGTTAGGGCTAATTAGGCTCTGTGTATTTTCATTAGACCCCATAATCCTCTTTATATATAGAGTATTTAGGGTTAGGGTTTACAGGAAGAGGATTCCACTAAAGAACAAATACCCAAACTACCCTTTACTCTCAACATGGTAAGTTTCGAAATTTATTGGCCCTGGACGGTCGTAATTATTTTTTTGTTATGTACCATAGATAAGCTGCCTCTTCAAGAGGCAGCTTTGGTTAAGTAAAGGTCGTCTCTTGAAGAAGCAACTTTTAACCAAAGTTACCTTTTGAAGAGGCAGCTTCCATGAGCATGTTAACTCCAGGGTGCCCGCCAGACCCTCCCTACTCATTCAACTATGTTCTCATCCTCCTCCTTGTTGTTGCGCTTGCTGCGACCTCCCTCACCGACCTCCTGATGAATATGTGATTCATCACTCTAAAAGTTGAAAAAAGAACTTCGTTCCCAAGCAATTAACTGCATATTTCTATTTATTATGCATTATTTGCATTCATGCATACAGAATTAATGTTCACATTTTAGCATTCATATTTGCATTTAACAAGAAGTCAAGTTCACTTGTAAATATTCATGTATATATTAGCCAAAATTACCTATTTTTATATATTTTATACTAATTCAAAATCCAACAAAGTCAACTCTATAGTGTATATATTACTAATGATAATAAAGGAAGAATATAAAAAAAATATTAACTTGTAAAATTGACCAATAAAACCCGAGCCATAGTTTGAGACTAAGAACCTTAAAATGCACATATCTCTCTCACACAATGTCTGATTTAGGTCTACTCACTTTTAAAGTAATAGCATTCAAAGACCTTTAAAACAAGACCAATTTCATAAAAATCAGAGATCGCATGTGAAATTTGGGTTTCGGGCCCCTATTGTATATTGTACATATTGACTAAAACGCCCTTCATTTTATCGTTTTATTTTCTTAATTATTAAAAATAAAAAATAGATTAAGTTTTAAATATTTCTTTCATATTTCCTCTAACTTTATTTTGATTTTTCTCTTATTTAAAAATGACAAATTGCAAAAGATAAAAATTCGGTATTTTATACATATAAGATACCACCCAAAAATACACTTTGTACATATGACTTCTTTTGATTTATGATCCTTCAGGAAAGTTATAGATCTCGTGGAGACGAGCAAGTTTTATGTTGAACACTTTTTGATTTGACCCCTTTTGTTATTTCTTTTTTATTTTATTTACATTTAATTTTTGAATTTTCTGGGAGCCACACATGGCAGCTTCTGGAGCCGCCACGTGACGTCACCATATTTATTTATTTATTTTAATAATTTATTATTTATTTTAATTTATTAATTAATTAATTAATTGTTTTATTTATTTATTTTACTTTTATTTTTCTTTTCTCTTCATTATTTTTAGTAGCCTACTTATATTACTTTATTATTTTATTTTATTTTCCCCTTTTACTTCTTCTCTACTCCTGCTTCCTATCTAAGCAGCCAACTTCCATTCTTCCCACCCAAGACACCAACTCCACTTTCTCAACCTATTCTCTAACTTCCCCTTCCTCCTTTTTATTCCCATCATCTCCTCTTCATTTCTCCTTATCCGTCAAAATCGATAGAGAAAGAGAACCACCAGCTCAGTCTGCTCGACGATGACAGTGATCGAGTAAGTGTTTGATGCGAAGATGGTTTCCATCTTGTTTGGTGAGATCGGAGGTAGAGAGATCGACCTCATTGCAACCACTTCCAAGCTGCATAGCTGCTCTGGTTTTTTATCGAACCGGATTGAGGCAACGGAAGAGATGAGCCAGTCGAGCTTGCTCGAGCCCAGGTGAATCCACATGCAAGTATCTTTTCTTATTTTCACTATTTTTATTGTGCTTCTTTTCATGTTATTTCTCTATCATTTTCATCCTCATATCAAAACAAATACAAATCCAACACCAACGAAATTAATATCGCCATTGTTATCATCATCACCACCTTTTTCATTTTATTTCTACATTTTTTCCTGTTTAAAAAAATTACAAAAAAAATTCACAAAATCAAATCAAAAAAATAAAAAAAAAGAACAGGGGGTAGCAGTAGCTACCTGATGAACTCGAAAATCACATCTTTAATAATCGATAATTGTAGTATAGGAGGCGAAAATCGGTGGATCAAAAACCACAATCTTTGAATGTTGTGGAGAATTTTTCTTGGCAAGTCTACCAAGATCGAACACAGGGAATAATGATTTTTAGTTTCAAGGTTTTAAATTAAATAAAATAATTAATTACTTGTTCGATTAATTTATGTGTTCAAAGAATATAATACAATGCAATGCAGATGCAAAGAAATAAACAGAGAGAATGAAGCTCAGGATCTGTGATTTATGAATTTTTAATCCAATAAAATATTGATCAGTATCCTCGAAGTGAAATCACATATCAAATCGATTTAAATTCGAATGCATACAAGAGTCCAAATAAATCTATGAGATATCCTGCAATAACCTTCAAATAAAGAAGGTGATATTGAAATTCTCTCTAGTTTAATCCTCGAGTTTAATTACATCAAAGTATTGATAATTAAATTTATTTCTTTTCAACTCAATCCCCTACTAATATTAGATTCCCAATTTTTATGATAAAAAATAGATCTCTCCTCAGAAATATTTATGCAATTTTAATTCTTCTTGCCACGTGTAGCGATTTAATTCCTCTAATTATCAACAATAAGATTAAAGGAATAAATCTTAATTAATCTCCTCTACAAATATTAGTCTCTCAAAATAATAATCATGAATCTGAGAGAATTGTTCTATTTAAAATTCTCAACCAAATCCCTGCACAAGATACCGTTAATCTTTCCAAGATAATGTGCAAAAGTGTCACAAATCAGCCTGCATAGAGTAAATTGAATATCAAATATCCAGAAACCACCTCAGATCTGTTCACAAACTATGCTAAATGATATAGCATGAAAAAAGCTTTAAATCAACATATTATGCGCTAAAATCAGAGTTCAGATGCAAAAGACATGATAAAATGAATCTGTAGGGACTAAATTGTAAATAGACTAAAGTTTTTCTTTTGGTGAGGTACCTGAAGGGGCTTATCTACAAATTCAAGAAGTCAGAGGGGCTCTTTTGGAAAATATCCACGTCAGGGGTATATCTGCAAATTCAGGGGCTTGCGAGGGCGTTGTTGCAATTTTGCCAAGGTGCCACGTGCGTAGCACATGTCTTGACTGGCAGGGGTCTTTATGCAAATTCTTGATCGTTGAAGGGCATAGCTGTAATTTGTCCCTGTGCACGTGCGTCGCACGCGCGCCAGGAGGTTCGGTTGTTTGATGCAGGCTCGGTGAGATTCGGGGTGTCAAGCCAGAGGCTCGGAGCTCCGAGGCTGAGGTGCGATGCTATGGAGGTTCGGTCGACCCAAGCCTCGAGGCTTGGGTCGAGGCTCAGGGAGTGGGATGACGTGGCGTACGATGGACCGTAGGATCAAGGGTAATCCCTTGATTTGTCGGGGGTCGGGCGGAGGTCGACTGGAGAGGCGGGGCTTGGCCAGTCGACACACGATCGGGGGAGCTCGTTGGCGACGGCAAGGAGTACGACCAAGGCTAACGGAGGACCTCCACGACGGCGGAGGGCAGAGCTCGAGCCGTGGATATGGTGTCTGTTGTCGAAGTGGTGACCTGTGGTGGGGGTACGCGAGGGGGAAGCTACGGAGGTTGCCTAGAGGTGCAAGAAGGTCGAGCGGAGGGCGGCGTCGGCTGCGTGGTGACGGCGAAGGTGCGAGGGCGGAGCGCCAGTCGCGGCTAAGACGGAGGAGCTCCGACCGCACTTGCTCTTGCAATTGTTAGCAGACAACAACAAAAAGAGAGGGGAGGTGGAAGTTCCTGCGGAGACGATGGTTTAGGAGCAAAGCTCCGACCTGAGAAAGGCCAAAGGTTATAAGGGCCAAGAAGTAGAGAAGGAGAACTGGAGGGTGATATTGGAGATGAGTGTGAAAGATCGGAGCGAGTTGGGATCGAAAGATTGACGTGAAGAAGACGATGGAGAAGGGGAGGAGATGGATGAGGATATGCAGAAGGGGAAGTACCTGGGGGTACATGGGCTCGATGATCACTGAATTGGCCGAAGCAAGGCTAGCGTGCGACGGAGGGATGGGCGCATGATGAATCCTCATTCATCACTCTTTATTCTTTTATTTTAGCTAAAAACCTATGTAAAACACCATGTATATTTGTGTAAATAAAATAAATTGACAAAGAGCATGCATTGTGTAAATAACAATAATTAGCATGTTTTTGCGCATAAATAAAAAATAAAGAAATAAAGAAAAAGAGGGAAATATTTAGAATAAATATTGAGTGACCTGAACTCAAGGGAAGGCTCCACAAGGGGCTGACCGTAAAATAAATAAGTAGAGAGAGATAGGGTGACTCAACATGGTGTACATATCCCTCTATATGTAAATAATTTATTTTCTAAAAATAAAAATATATTTGTGTTCTCCATATTTTGTATATATTTATAAAAATAAAACTAAAATAAAAATGGGCAAAATAAAATAAAAATAAAAATAAATAAAATTCTCTCTCATCAGTGCACATAGACCATGTATATAGAATAAAATACCTATTTATTTTCCCTTGTAAATAATTAATAAAAATCCAATAAAAATATTTTTTATATTCCATAGTTTATGTTGAAAATAAATAAAATATAAAATGGGGATAATTGTACAAAAATAAAACAATACAAATAAAATTCAAAAATACATAGGTAAATATACTTGTATATAATAATAATATAATGTAAATACCTAATTTATTTTTCAAAAAAATAAATAAAAATCACTAAAAAATTCTTTGAAAATAATAAATATTTTTCATTTTGTAAATATTTTGAAATAAGGTCATTTCCTATTTTATTTTGATTTTCAAAATAATTTCCAATGGAATTTTTCCATTGGTCCACGGGGGATTGTAGACCCCCGGTCAACTCTCCCCTTGGACCACTTTGCGCGGATCCATGCATCGACCCGATTTTCTCCCTTTTTCTTGGCATGATCCGATCATCTTCAACCTAAAACCCCGGGCTCCGAATACCATGCTCACATCCATGATCCACGACCGCCTTCTTGCCTAGGGATCCGAGCTCCGACACACTCGCCCGACCCCATCTTTTCGGACCCCTACTAGTATATATCATCTTCTTCCCCTTCCATTAGCCGCACCTTCGGCCACTGTTTTAGACACCTGTGACGTCCACCATCCTGCATTGAGTGACAACAATCGATAGGAGGTGTTGCAATGAGGAGTGAAGCGCCCTAGCCCCAGGTCCGGTGGTCTTCGCCGCCGTGCTCCGCCGCAAGGAGAGCCAGAGCCTCTGGACCGTCGATCCATCAAGGCAACGATCCCCGAAGGTTCCTGACCTCCAGCACAGACACCTTCCTCCGTCAGGTAGCGTAGATAACTTCTAGGTTCGATTAATTTCTGATTCTTCCATTTTGCATCGTCGGCCTTCACTGGCCGATTCACTTAGCTCCGATCATCCGTTCACCTATCCGACCCCAGCTTCATCTTCACGAGACCTCGCTCCACATTCTCCGCATCTCCGATCACCTTGGTTCATCCCGGAACCAAGGTTCAGGTCTCCTTCGTCGTCGCTTCGCTGGAGACCCCCGCTCCGCCTCATTCTGTCACCCCCTTCGCCCGCTAACGGGTCGAGGCAATTTGCCCTTGACCCCTCGTGTTTCCTGTGCAGGTACCATGGCGTAAGAGCCTCATGTGGAGGCTCAACCATCCAGGAACAACTGCTTCAGGTGGTCTTCGTCGCCGGAGCTCTCCTGACGCTCCCGGCCTCATCGGAGCCATCCATCAGCTGCAGAAGACGTCGAGCATAATTTCACCCATCCTAGTAGCGTCCGAGCACCCCTCCACTGCGCGTATTGGGTCGGCGAAGTTCGCCGGCGACCTGTTCTTGGAGGACCTCCAGATACCGTCCGATCGACCCCGAGGCTCCAGTTTTGATCGTGGTCGTCTGACCGCGAGAGACCGTCACTGCCCGATTTAGCTGAGATTTCATCTTGAGCGTCCATCAGCGAAGAGGCATCCCTACTCTACACCGTCAGATCACACACGTACCGCCTCTTCCACCGTTGATCGTTAATAAAGGGGTGATTTCAGCTAGGACCTTGTCCTTTTTGTATTTGTCGTTTAGTCCTGTAAATAGTTTTAATAGTCCTTTTTATTTTGGAACATTTGCATCTAGGACCTTAGGTTTATAGTATTTGCAAATCAGTCCCTGTTTGTGTGAGACACGTGCATCGACACGTGAGTCTGTGGGTTATTTGCATTTTTAGTCCTGAACTTTCCGCTTGTTACTGTTTACATCTTTTTAAAAAAGATTTGCTTTTATACCCCTCTGTGTGCCAGTCATGTGTGTTGCTCGTGGTTGATTGGGCTATTTGCATTCTAGGCCCTAGGCTTTTTAGGCTTGTTACTGTTTGGCCCTTAAACTATGTTTTCTTGCACTTAGGTCCTTACTTGTTGTGTGCCTTGTTTGTATTGAATAAAATATCAAATCAAACCCAAATCGAGTGAAATTTGGACACGTGGCTCCTGCCACTATGTAAAAATTTCACTATTTTTGGTACATTTTTGAGGCTTTTTGTTATTTTTAAAAAATCAAAAATCTTGATTTTTGCTACTGTCTAACATAGAAAATCAAAGAAAAATATAAAAATTCATTTAAAAAGTCTAAAAAAAATTGTGTTGGTTTGTTTTATTGTTTTCCACCTCCTGTCCAATTTTTATCTCATTTGGACTTTAAAACTCATAAAAATTAAAAAAACACAAAACCTTACAAAAATTCTTAAAAGTTCTATAAAATTCAAAAAATGCAAACTCTTTTTCTGTAGCTTAGTTTTTGTATTTTCTTTTCATAAAAATTACCATCAGATTTTTAGAGGATAATTAGTTATTTTTAATTAGCCTATCAAATCTGTTATATTTGTCACTGTTTTCCCTTTTCTTAATTTTTATAAAATCATATAAAAATCATAAAATTCTCAGAAAATCACCAAAAACACTAAAAAAGATAAAAAACACAAAATCATTTTTATTTAATTTTTTGACTTTATTCAGAGTGTTTTATAAATATTTGTTTGTCGGCTTTTTCACTTGTCTTTATATTTTCCTTATTATTAAAAATACAAAAAAAATTAAAAATATTTAAAAATCCACCAAAAATACCTTTGTTTATTTTATTTTTATTTTTGACTACTTTGTAGGCCGTCTTTGCCATCTCGTGCTCCTTGTGTTCGACCTTGGTAGCTATACCCGATAAAATAAAATAGCGAGATCGCTATTTGATTGACTTGTGTGAATTTTTTTATATTTGGTGGTCTTGATTTTTCTTGATTGAGTCTGTCCTGAGAGGTTGAGGTCGCAACGACCATTGACACCTTCTTGCCTTAGTCGCTCGGGACGGTCATCAGAATGACGCCGTTGCCGGGGAGCACGGCTTAGTAGTCTTTGTTTTTCATTTTTGTTCGGTTTTGTTTTTCGCGGCTTTTTCCGCGGCTTTTCGTTCGCCTGCAGCTTTTCGCGGCCTTTTGATTTTATTTGTTTTCTTTTTATTTTATAATTTTTATTTTTATTTTTATTTTTATTTCCTTTTATTTTGTTTTTGTTTAGTTTGATTTTGTGTGATTATTTTATTTTTGCATATAGTTACTTTTATTGCTTTTCTTTTATTATTATAATAATCTGTGTTTGACACCTCTGCATGTTTTCTTTTATTATTAGCTTAGGATTTTCGCTAATTGAGCCGTAATTGATTAGGATCCAAACACCTAACTATCTGCCTGTGCCTATTAGATCGTAATTGGACCTAATTAAAATTAATAAAGAAAAGGCTAACCTGGTCACTTGAGGGGTCACACGCCGCTAGAGACCGTATACAGCGCTGGCAGGACCCGTTGTGGCGGGCACCAATCGGCATCCGAGACCGGACACCGACCCCTCCTGTTGACCCGTTAGTCATCGGTTCTTCTCGTGTAGAAACTGCTTTGCTTAAGGCCGATTTCCTCGTGCACCATATAGGTAGTTTTATTTTCATTCTTTATTTTATATGTGGATCACCCTGCATGTAGAGTGCTGGAGTCAGGTACGCCTTTCTTACTCAGCATGCATCATTGATTTTATCGTGCATCAGCTTTTTGTCTTCTCCCCCTGTTTTCTGTACTTAAAATAATCAGGAGAACATGAAAAATTCGTTAGGCATTGTTTGCTTGAAAAACACATAAAAAGAAAAACTATAAAATTGGGACTGCTAAACACACTTGACCCTAAAAGACACCTCACATAAAAATTTGTCTTGGGGAGAGCAACCCCCTCTTTGTCTGGTTTGGATGAGCGAGAGAGCGAACCGTACCCTAGGCTAGAGCCACATCTGAACCCTTTTTCAAACTACTGCTTCTGGGCTAGTCGTTCTCCAGTGAGGATCGCTCCGATCTCCGGTAAAGCGGGCCGCGATATCCTTAACAGAGCGAGCCGATCGAGTAGCCGGTAAACGATCCACAGCTTATACTGGCTGGGAAAGATCTAGTTTCGGATCGGGACAGTCTGCTGGGGGCGTCGGATTCCTAACAGCTTGCGTAACCGCTCTGATATTCTGACATGATCACCTAAATAAAATTTGACAAGATAAATTGACCGAACCCTTATGATCTTCAGCTATGTGTTGAGTAGGTGAACCTGGGGTTTTGTTTGCTCATCTTGTGTGTTTCCAGATCTCATCCGCCCGACTCGCCAAGATCAGGATGATGGGCAGGAGGTCTCTTAGGCATCCTCTGGCTGCACCGCTTTTTAGCACTCCAGCCCATTCATCTAGGTTGGTTCGCGAGAGCCAAGACCCGCTCTCCGAACCCGAGTTCGATTCCGCCCTGTTCCCCCTTGACCACCCTTCTACCAGTCCTGATATGCCACTGCCGAATGAGAGACAGCAGGTAGATGATTTATCGACACCTGAGTTTGGGTCTTTTGCCTTTGCAGAGACCATGGCCGGCAGCAGCGATGACCGCACTGGAGGTCCCCAAGCAGAGCAGACTTACGTCCTGGACCAGGGTGCAATCAACAACACCTTGATAGCCTCCCTCGAAACGATGCAGCAGCAGATTAGGGATCAGGGGGCTTTCATGGTCGAGATGAGGAAAGAGATGGAGCGGATGAGAGCCGACCGCGAGCAGCGGAGGCCCGGGAGAGACGGACCAGAGATACCCGATGAGCCAGCCCAGCCGACAAAAGCAGCAGCAACTGCAGCAGCAGCTGCAGCCGCATCAGTAGCAGGAGCCAGATCGATGCGGGAGTTGCACAACCCCGGATCGACACTTACACACCGGTGGGTGGTGCTTCCGGCGATCGTGGGGGACTTCAAGTTCCCCCCACAGACACTTCAGATCCTCCCCCGCTTCTACGGGCTCACCACTGAGGAGCCCCATCTACATCTCCAGGAGTTCGAGATGATTTGCAGCACCGTCCATGATCGGCATGTGGACGAGGACACCATCCGTATGATTGCCTTCCCTTTCTCCCCTGCTGACAGAGCAGCCAACTGGCTGAAACATTTAGGGAGATTTGTGTACACCTGGGAGCAGCTCCACACCGAGTACTTGAACAAGTATTATCCACTCGGGCGGACCAATGCAGCGAGGGCCCTGATCAGCAACTTCTCCATGCTCCCCAACGAGCAGTTTCACGAGGCATGGGAGAGGTTCAGAGAGCTTAGAGACAGATGCCCGCACCACGACATCACGAAGCCGAACCTAGTTCAAAGCTACTTTTGCGGACTGACACCAGAGCTGCAGGGCCTAGTGAATGCTTCTTGTGGCGGTTCCTACTTCACTAGAGATGAGGATCAGGTCTGGGCCATCTATGAGGGGATGGCCGAGAACTATACAGTGATGTCCCAGACCCGTCTTTACACTCAGGGACGCCCCCAGCCACAGACCGTGCAGTACCAGAGGATAGCACGGGTCGATGCTGGTCCTTCCACTTCATCCGCGACAGCCGTACAGGCCGAGTCCACAGCCGCAGACATGTGCATTATCAGCGAGAAGCTGGATCGGATCGAGCTGATCGAGAAGAAGCAGTGCCATGGCATGACATAGATTGATCACATGGCACAGACGCTGAGTGATCTGAAGACACAGATCATGTGCCTCCAGGAGGCACAGACGGCTTCTCAGCCCCGTCTCAGGTCACGAGGAGATCCAAGCAGCAGTGGTAGCTCGTCCCAGCACTCCAGCCAGCCTAGACAGGTTCACCATGTCCAGGTGGAGTCGTACCAGCAGCCGCCGCAGTCTTACCAGTCACCACCATCCCCAGACACTCAGATGGTGGTTTACCAGCCGGATTAGCCTCTGGTAGTACTTCCCCCGCCCTCGTACGAGCAGGAGCCGTTGATGGATGTCAACGGATTTGGTACGATCGACCTCAACCCAGTATCCGATGAGACCATCCCGAATTCCGCTGGTCGGTCGGCAGTTCCCATCAGCAGCCTCCAGCCCAAGGTGGCCAGTACGACCAGTAGCGTGAGCCGCACTTGCAGCAGCAACCCCCAGTTCATCAGCAGCAGCAGTCATCCCATTATCAGCAATAAGGTCCTCGTCCCTATCACCAGGGACAACCTTGGAGGCGAGAGCAGCCTCATCAGCAGCAGTATCATCAGCCGCAGTACCCCTCTCACTCTCACCAGAAGCAGCAGCAGCAGCCTCACTACCAGCGAGGCTACCTGTCGGGTTCTCATGGGCCGACTTATGAGAACCCCGCCTTGGATGATCTCGCCCGCCTCATGTCTGAGCAGCAGGCTACATTTCGACGGGATATGGACGAGTTTCATCAGGAGATGAGGGAGATCATGAGAGGGAAGGCTGCCATCGCTGCTGATAACGTGGAATTTTGCGAGGGTCAAAATGTAGTGTCACTGAGGCGACCGCTCACAAAACACCCGTTGATCAGCAATTAACCCACAATAATAATAATCAAACAATCAAAATCAAAAATGTGGAGTTAAAATTTATTATAACTCTACATGCAAATGTGTATAGGTGTAAGCATGAGTAGAGGTCGAACACTGGGAAGCAAAATGGGTGTCTACAAGTGTCTATATACATCCTAGTCATTTCAAAACAATGTGTTTCCTTGTGGGTTTTAGAATTATATTTTTATTATATTTTTATATATTTTTTATTTTTATATTTTTTTATGTTTCTTTTATTTTTAATTTACTAATTTTGTATTTTCTTTATGTATTTTTGTATTTTTGTATTTTTTCATTATAGCATATATAAATATATAAGAGAAAATAAGATTAAGTATTTATAAAAACAAGTAAAAGAGTTCGAAAATCAGAAAATAAAGTGTTTTTGACTTTTTCAAGTTTTTCTAAAGTTTTAGTGATTTTTCTATATTTTTCTGAATATTTTTTGATATTTTTCAAAAATAAAATAATAGAAAAAGGGACTTAAGCTACTGGACAGAATTGAAATGAGGTTTAAAAAGAAGAAAATGATATCCAAAAATCCTCAAATCAATTTTAAATTATAGGTAATAAAAGAAGAAACTACAGAAACTTAATTTGTATTTTTAGGATTTTTCTAGGATTTTTTAGATTTTTATGAAGTTTTTAAGGGTTTTCTTATTTTTAAGGTTTTTGTTTTGAATTTTTTAGTGATTTTTGGACTGACACTAAAGTAGGATAAAAGACACAGTAGGTGATTTTTTTGGAATTTTTGTAGGTGTTTTACTATTTTTTGGTATTTTCTAAGCTAGACAGTAGCTAAAATGCATGTTTTTGATTTTTAATAAATATTAAAATGCAACAAAATGCAATACAAAAATATGGCGTGATAATATGATGCAACAGAAGCTTAAATACATTTTTATGGAATTTTTGGTGATTTAAATATGCATGCAATAATTAGAGAGAACAAAAAGAAATTATAAGCCTGGCAGGGGCATTTTTGCAAATAAAAATAACTACAGGGCACATAGTGCAAAAATGCCACAAATATAACACGTGGTCTGCAATTTTAAGGACTAAAATGAAATACAAAACCTGCTAGGGACCCCCGCGTAAAATGACCACCACGTGGGACTACATGTGACCCGCACCCACAGGGACCAAAATGTAATATCAATAAGGTTTAGGGTCCTGGTTGCAATTTTTCACACAAATAATACACTTGAAATTTTATTTTATGGACTGAAGATATATTTACAAACTCACAGGGGGTCTTGTGTAATTTGACCACCTCACGTGGGACGACACGTGATGTGACGTGGACTGGTCCTAATTGTAATATGAAAAACATACATCGTGATACATGCAAAATATCCACAATAAAATGAACTTCGACTTTTATTTACAGGACTAAACAATAAATATAAAAACACTGGGGTTAAATAAGAAATTTACCCCTTATTTAGGCGCTAATGGATGGCGATGAAGATTCCACTTGACACGTGTCGTGCATCCGTCGGCTGATACCGGTTCGTAGATGAAGGCTTGAGATTAGATCCTCCTCGCTGATCGGACGGTGATGGCGATGCTTCATCTGACGGCTCTGATGGAATCTGGGGCGTCCCTCCTGATCGGACGACGATGAAGAGGTCTGGAAGAACAGGGGAAGAACTCGCGCCAAGCGAGCATCGATCTTGGAGCGTGGGCTCCTCCAGGCTTCTCCCTCGCGTCTGAGGTGTTCTGGTCGTAGCTGGAGGCGTCCCGCATCTGCTGGTGGTCTTGGCATGGTGCGTGGAGGTCCAAGGAGGTCAGTCGAGGTTGATGAAGGTCGGGACCGCCAGGAGCCTCTTCCTGGATCAAATCGAGTCCCAAGGGGCTCGGTTCTTTGTGGTACCTGCACAGGAAGAACCAGGGGACCGAGGGCTAACTCCTCGACCCTGGGTTTAGAAGCTTGGCTGCAAGATGAAGTGAAGTGGAGGAGCTCCGACGAACGGCAGAGGTGGAGCTCCGATTCGCGAGGACAGAGGGTCCTCGGTTGAACAAATGGGATCGAGAGATGGAGAAGATGATGGGGAACGAAATGGGGTGTATATGGGTGTTAGAACTGGTCGGAAACAGCGTGAAGAAATCACCGGACTGGAGCTCCGGCGAACTTTGATTTGGCTAAATTACGCTACGCTACTGATCTAAAGACTAAACTAAGGACGGAATTGAAATGCTGGAATCGAAAACTACCTAAAGAACATAAAAGGCACAACTCTTATACCTGGGGGCCTCCAAGGAGTAGGACGGACGCCGGAGCTCCGCCGCGACAAAATTACCCCTCCTCCGGCCGATGCAAGCTGCTGGATCTCTCCTCCTGTCACAAGGATGCTTCCAGGAAGCAAATCAAGGCCTTTGGGTGGATTAAAATTGGCCAAATTTGAGGAGGGGGGGTGGAGCTTCTTATTTATAAACATGGGAATGCACCCTTATTGACCGGCGTTTATTGAGTAATCCATTGAGCATCATGTTGTTCTAAGATATCGGCGGGCATCAGTGATCATTAGGGATGATTTCTTGCGAAGAACATGAGCGCGATCGATGGACGAGATGGCCGTGAAAAAGGGAAGAAAATCGGGGAAAAGACGGCTCTGAAGCGCCAGGTCCCGGATGGGACAGTTGACCGGGCGGTTAACAAAGGCCGCGCCCTCAGTGGTCCACCTCGGGCGCTAGAGGACAAAATAGGGGACCTTATTCTAAAATGAATTATTTAACATAATAGATGATTTTATTAAAATTTGCTTATAAAGTAAAAAATGTGTATTAATTCATGTAGTATTTATTTATGATTTTTATTTAATTTTTATTGATATATTTTATTATGGTTTTATTTTAATAATATATTTATGCATGTATTTACATGTATTTTGTATATTTTATTTTTATTTTGTACATGTTAGTTTATTATTTTATTTTCTTATTTTATAAATTTATAACTTATTTTTATCAGTGTAAATATATTTTTGTTTAATTTTTATGAGTTTATTTACATATTTAAATAAATAGGTGTATGTTGTATGTAGGTATACTTATAGGTATTTTACCTGTATTTTATATATACTTTATTTATTTAATGTGTTTCTTTTGTTTTTTTATTTTGGATTTGTATTTTTAATAAACTATATGTAAGATTTACAATTTAATAAAAATATGAAAGAAGAAAATGATAAAAGAATGTGTTCCCCTTTTATTCATGTATATCTAAAACATATGTATTTAGCCTATGTATTACATAAGCTTATTTAATTTTACAACTTCTTTTTGGTTTTTATTCTAATTTCAGTATGTAGATGTATTATGTATATTATTTACAAGATTCTAAAAATATAAATTTATAGAAATCATGAATGAAGGATAAACTTAATATTTTATTCGGGTGGACTGTACAATGAGGACCAAAAGCCTAATTTCCACAGATGAACTCCAAAAATTATGAAACTAATTTTTTTAAATAGCTCTTGAAAAGTTATATACAATTAAAGGCGATTTTATTGATTTTGAGCTTTTATTTGCAAGATATGGGTCTGTGAAGTTGAGATTCTGGCTTTTTATTCTGTGTATAAAATGTACACTGTGCATTATTTTTGTACAAACTCAATTTTGTAATTTTATTCACATTATTATCTACAACTTTCATGTACAAAGTTTCTCTATTTGATGAATGAATAATTATGTACAAAATAGGTGTCAAAAAATGCATAAATAGATGAATAAATAAATGAGGTATTTATTGTACTATTGGCCCTTATCTCCCCCTACTTTATTCCTTGTCGACCAATTCCATGCTGGCTTTGGTCTCGGGGTTCGGGTCATAAAATATTTGCAATATTTTATTCCTTTTTTCTTTTCTTCTCTTTATTCTATATTTTTGGCATTAAAAACCTTATTCTATGTACAATTAGTACAATAAATAATGAATGCTAGTATGGATAACTTGATGTCATTTACATGCATTTGCTGGGGTTTTTAAGGCCAAAATGACAGAATAAAGGTGATGAAATGGAGATTCATCACCCCCCTATACTTGCCTTTGCTAGTCCCTAGCAAATACTTATGCAATAAGTTCAAAAAGAATAAGGAATCAGAAGAAAAGAAAAAGAGAATTGCAGAAGGATAGAGTGAATAGGGTTGCTTTCAGTGCAATATATGTCTTTACAAAATCAAAATTTGGAGCTCCGGCTAGACCTTGAGTGTGGATGTGTGCAGAACCTAGTCGGGGACCAGTTTTAAAACACAACAGCCTTCGAGATTCACAGAACTCGGTTCAACCCACCTCAATAGCCTGGTCAGAACTGGTCTACGTCAGACGTAAACCCTTATGACTATGAAGCTGACTTGTACATTGTAAGTGATGGTGGCTCTATCCAACTGAAATGACAAAGGAACTGACTTCTCCAATGATTCCCCAATCCAACAGCTCTTTCCTCGAGGAGCGGGGTATTCCCTTCTAAGTTCAAGTGGCAACCAGCTCAAGAGGAGGGGGTGAAGAGAAGAATGGACGGTAGCCAGTGTAACTACCTATCCTAGGATGCAAGACCAGTGTAGTCAGGTCATCCAGCTGCAGGCTCACATATTTGACTTTGGAACTCAAGCTTGCTTATTGGCTTTACAACATATGTACATACTTTGTAGGCATTTTATTTTTATACAGGCCTGTCTATTTTTTTATTATTCACAACAGCATTTACATAAGGAGTTTTTCCTCTTGAGCCAGTAGACTATCCCTCTTTTGAAGCTTTATTGCAACCCACATTCTCCTGTCGTTAGACCTCATGGCTACTAGACCAGGTTGGGGTGCACTTCCCTCCCTAGACGAGGACGAGTGTTTCCACCCATGTGCGTCTCAGACAGGCAAATCCACCCCCCTCACTACTCCAACTGAGTTGAGCCAAGTGAAAGGTGCAAGTGTCCAAGTTAGGTCACGGTCGACAAGAGTCATGCGTGTCTCGAAAAGTTCTAGTTAGTCAGTTGAGGTGACTTGAACCCAGCCCTGATTCCTCGAAGAATTAAGTCTGCGTAGACCTGAAGTACCTTAAACCTAGTTCCCATAAGGTTCCATTGCAGTTAAGTGCGGTAAGGTCTAACCAAACTCCAATTTTAGACTTTATTGGACCGGTTCAATCATCAAGCTCACTGAAAAAGAATATGAATGGTATGCTCATGCTATGCACAATGAATGATGCAATTTTTCACAAAGAATTTACAAGAATCAAAGAATCTTTTTACACAAAGAATTTTTGCAGATAAAAAGCTATACAAAAAGTACGTACAATTATTTACACGGGCATGCCCCTTTATTTACAAAATGTATAGATTTTTGAAGAGTTTACAGGTTTTAACGGAGTAATTTATTCAGATTATCTTTATATACCGAAAGAACTTTATGTATTTTATTTACGATTTACACGTATTCGTAATGGTGCTTTTATTCCTCAGATTTATTTTGAAAAGAATTTTTGCAAACTATAGTACACGATAATTTTTACAAGCATTTACACACATTTGAAAACTATTTTTGCAAAGATTTTTCACACTATATACATTTTCCACAATAGTTTTTACAAACATTTTCCAAAACATTTGCACATAGGTTTTGAAATCCTTTATTCCACACAAAGAAAAAGTTTTTCAAATCAAGCAATTTTACACAGATTGAAAATGGTTCACAACAAGTTTTCCAAACATTTCACACTATTTTTCAAATCATGCTATAACAATATTTAACCCTGATTCATTAATCAGTATATACAAAGAAAAACTGTATTTTATGTACAACATGGTGTAGGCTCTTATAGGTTTTATTTGAAATTATTGCTTTTTTTGTATGAGAGATTTTTGTGTAAACTCCTCTGACTTTGAGAATTATTTTCAACAGATATGAAGACTATAGTCCAAAATATTTTTACAAACCTGTACACGCATTTGGAAATGATTTTTGCAAAGGTTTTTCGAATAATATAGATAGATTTTTCCAAAAGAAATGACTTCACAACCAATTTTCCAACCATTTGCAAACTATTTTTCACATATTTTTATTTCACTCAAGGAAAATAAATTTTCGCAAACAAAACTATTTACAAAGGTTGAATACTCTGTACACACTATTTTCAAGCGATCTTCAAAAGATTTTACAAGGAGAACATTTTTGCAGAAAGCATTTTTCCTGACTTATTAATCAGTATAGACAAAAAGAATCTGAGGAGCTCACAATCATCTTTCATTATTGTAATAGAAATACTTTTAGCATTACTTTTTACTTGAGGTGGTAGTTTATTTACAGTATGAGTTATGGCTTATAGTATATACATGGTATATACGGCCCCCCTATACTTAGCTTGAGCTATGTCCTCATAGGTCGAAGAGAAAAGAGTAGACATAACTCGTACTGAGTATAGACAAGTCTAAAGAATATATGAATAAGAAATGAATGAATGAGAAGTTGACCGTCCCCCCTATACTTAGGATCAAGTAATCCTAAGTATAGCAGACTATACATAAAGCGGGGAGGGTCAAGGGTGGGAATACACAGATCATACTCAGATTGTCTCCCCCTATACTTAGGGTAAGATACTCCTAAGTATAGACAAGAAGAGGAGACAATGGAGAAGATCAGAGGCTAAAAGAATTCGAGGTGCATACCCCCCTATACTTAGGACAAAGTGCGTCCTAAGTATAGAAGACTGACTACAAGGGGGCAACACTTCTTGATAGAAAAACGAAGATAAAAGAGAAAGAAGCAAAGAAGAAAAGAAGAAAATCAAATAAACAGTTTTTGTGGTTCAATGTCTGAATCTTCTGATGCTGCCAATGTTGTGGATATATCATCATGGTGCGCGAGCTGAATGGAGTCGACAACGACCAAGAATGTATCTGGTTCTAGGTAAGGACTCAGGAGTTGACCGTTGACGACGAATGGCTGTGCGTCAGAAGACAATTATGATATAGCAATACTTCCATTGTCACGCACTTCACAAACTCGGAATGACCCTGTCCACTTACTCTTTAATTTGCCCGGGAAGATCCGCAACTTTGCATCAAATAACCACACCTTCTGTCCAACATTGAAGGTCTTTCGTCGGATGTGCCGGTCATGCCAGCGTTTCACCTTCTCCTTGTACATCAATGTGTTATCGTATGCATAGTTTCAGAATTCCAAGAGTCTGTTCAGATCATCCTTTCTTTTCTGACCACTTTTTCGTGAGTCCAAATTGCACATGTTGATTTCCCATAAAGACTTGTGAATTAATTCAACGGGCAAATGGCACGGCTTCCCATATATAAGACGATAGGGCGACATGCCCAAGGGAGACTTGTAGGCGGTTCTGTAAGCCCATAGGACCGAGTCCAAGAGTTGGGACCAGTCTTTTCGATTCGTCCTGACAAGTTTCTACAGGATAGTCTTGATTTCTCTGTTTGATAATTCGGCCATGCCATTGGTCTGAGGATGGTAAAAAGACGCGACGCGATGATCGATGCCGTACTCCTTCGTTAATTTCTTGACCTCTTTGTTAATAAAATGGCTACCCCCGTCTGAGATGAGAATTTTCGGTATCCCGGACCGCGAAATGATGTTCTTCTTCAAGAACTGACACACTGTTCGGTTGTCGGCGGCTCGAGCGGGAATAGCTTCAACCCAACGACTCATGTAATCGACAGCAAGAAGGATGTGCTCAAAACCTTGACTGTTAGGGAAAGGTCCCATGAAGTCAATGCCCATGCATCGAAAACATCTGCTATCTGAATGATTTTCAGGGGCATCGAATCTTTTGCAGTGAGTGTACCCTTCAATCTCTGACAGTCAATGCACGTTTGACAAATTCTGCTGCATCCTTAAATAATGTGGGCCACCAGAAGGCACACTGAAGTACTTTGGCTGCCGTACGGTCTCCAAAGTGATGTCCACCGGATTCGAGCGAGTGACAGTGCTCAAGGACACTATAATGCTCCTCCTGAGGAATGCACCTGCGCCAAATGCAATCCGCTCCTTCCCTGAATAAGAGAGGATCCTCCCAATGATAGAACCGGATGGTCGACATAAATTTATTCTTTTGAATCTTCGTCCAATCCGATGGTGTTACCCCCAAGGCGAGGTACTTGACTATATCAGCATACCAAGGAAGGGAATCTACTGCTAAGATTAATTCGTCAGGAAAGGTTTCTGTAATGGGTGCACTGTTCAGAGGAGGCTCGTGCTGCTCAATTCTGGAGAGATGGCCTGCTACCACATTCTGAACTCCAGGCTTGTCTTTGATTTCCAAATCAAATTCCTGGAGGAGAAGGATCCATCGAATCAGTCTTGGCTTGGCATCCTTCTTCTGCTGGAGGTACCGGATAGCAGAGTGGTCTGTAAAAATTGTGACTTTCGATCCAAGCAAATCGGATCTGAACTTATCAAGGGCGAAAACCACAGCCATCAACTCTTTCTCTGTCACTGTGTAATTTCTTTGCACCTCATCTAATGTTCTGCTGGCGTAGTGAATGGCATATGGCGCTCTTTCTTTCCTCTGTCTAAGAACAACCCCGACTGCAAAGTCTGACGCATCGGTCATGATCTCAAAGGGAAGAGACCAGTCCGGTGGCTGTAGGACCGGAGCCTGGGTGATAAGCTCCTTCAGCTGATTAAAAGCAAGGAGAACCTGTTGATCTACGTTGAACTCGGTTTCCTTGCATAGCAGTTCTGTCAAAGGTCGGGCAATGCGGCTAAAGTCTTTGATGAATCGTCTGTAAAATCCCACATGCCCCAGGAATGACCTTACATTTTTCACTGACTGAGGTGGCTCTAGGTTGGCAATAACATCCACCTTCGCCGGGTTGACTTCCATGCCACGTTTGGAAACGACATGGCCCAGTACAATGCCTTCTGTGCCTATGAAGTGGCTCTTTTCCCATGAAAGTACTAAATTGACTTCGCTGCATTTCTGAAGCACTCTGTCCAGGTGCTCAAGATAAGAGTCAAAACTATCACTGTAGACAGAGAAGTCGTCCATGAACACCTCGAGAAAACTGCCTACCATCTCGACGAAGACTGCTAGCATGCATCTTTGGAATGTTGCAGGTGCATTACATAACCCAAAGGGCATTCTCTTGAAGGCGTAGGTGCCGAACGGGAAAGTGAAGGTAGTCTTCTCTTGATCTTCAGGAGCGATAGCCACTTGGTTGTACCCGGAGTACCCATCCAGAATGCAGAAGAACTCCTTGCCGGCTAGTCTTTCCAGAACTTGATCAATGAATGGCAAGGGGAAGTGGTCTTTTTTAGTTGTTGCATTAAGACGGCGGTAGTCAACACACACCCGCCAGGATGTTGGTACCCGAGTGGATATTTCCTCTCCTTTGTCATTGATAACCACGGTAAGCCCGGATTTCTTTGGAACTACATGCAATGGGCTTACCCATTTTGAATCAGAGATGGGGTAAATGAAGCCTGCTTCACACCATTTCGTTATCTCTTTCATGACGACATCCCGGAGGTTTGGGTTCAACCTTCTTTGGTATTCGCGGGACAGCTTGACGTCTTCTTCCAGATAGATGTGATGCGAACACAAAGCTGGATTTATCCCTCGGAGATCTGATATGCACCAACCAAGTGCCTTGCGGTTTTTTTCTAGAATCTCGAGGAGACGAGATTCCTGATCCATGTTTAGCCTGCTGATGATGATGACCGGATACATGTATTCTTCACCCACAAGGAAAGCATACTTCAGGCCTGCAGGAAGTGGCTTGAGTTCTGGTTTTGACCTGTCCAATTTGTTGGTCACTTGAGACACTGTGCGGGTGGTAGGATGTATTTCTTTGAGGGAGCTACCCTCCTCAGCATTCTGTTGAGATCCTGGTGAAGTGCCGAACGGTTCTGCGCTAGGCTCATTGTGATCGGTATGGAGTGAATATTCTGGATCAAAAAATGCGCCTGCATCTGAGAATCTGTCTCCCAAGAATCATCGGAGCATAAGGTAACTGTGTTTTCCAAGTCCTCCTCAAGAGTGAGGATTTCTCGGGTCCATGAATCATTTAATAACAGGGATGAATCTCTGATATCTGCAATAAAGTCACAGTCTGCTTCTGATACTGCATGGCTCTCATCAGTCGTGGTGTTTGGCTCTCTGACCATGTTTATAGTGATCTGCTTGTTGTTCGAGCTAAAAGTAATCTTGCCAGACCCGTAATCAACCACGACACCTGAGGTACGCAGGAATGGTCGGCCAAGGATGATAGGGGTCTGGAGCAGAGGTGTTGGGGACTCCATATTAAGGACTACAAAATCAGCTGGAAATTGCATCTCCTGTACCTTCACTACAATGTCTTCCAACAGACCCCGGGGCCGCTTGATGGATCGGTCAGTGAACTGAAGGATCATTCTGATCTGCTTGAGCGGACCCAGCCCAAATTCTTGCATTATTGATGATGGCAAAAGGTTGATGGAAGACCCACTGTCGAGGAGAGTGCGCTCGAAAACTTGATCGAAAATCTCACAACTGATAAGAGGTGCTCCTGTGTCTTGTTTCTTCTGTGGGAGGTTGCTGATAGCTGCAACAATGGCCATGGAGAGCACGTGCCTTTCTACATCTTTGCGTCTGTTCTCCTGTGCTGGGCGACGCTTGCTCGTACACGCTTCTTTCAGTCCTTTCTTGACAGCTGGCATGTACTCCACGGCCTTCAGTAAGGGCATCTCAACAGTTAGATTGTCTAGTATTTCCACAACTCCAGGATCAGACAAAGCACTTTTTCTTTTTGCAATTTTTTTGGATTTTTGTATTGCATGAGGGAAAGGAATATGTACATCTCTAGCAGGAAAAACAGAGTTCTTATTTACATCAAAATCATCGCCCATAGAATGTTGTACATCCGGATTACAAAAAGGAGTACAAACTGTATCCTGACATGCTGGTGCTGAGGGGCGAGCAAAAAGTATAGCGTCTGCTCCGTCCGCTGGCGAGGGATCGGCTGCTGCTGGCGGCTCCTCCAAGGCTGGCGCGGCTTCGCTTTGGCTGCGAGCATCTTTTTGTTGTTTTTGATTTTGCTGATTTTTTTGTATTTTTAGCTGGGGATGCTGGCACTGCACGACGACTGGAATGGATTCTCCTTCTTCTTCCTCCTCACCCGCCCCTGTAGCTGGCACGGCTGATGCGGAAGATGACGATCCACCTGTTTCTTTATTCACCCCATTCTTGGTAGCAGGAGGAGGCAAGGACCTACTGCTCCTGAGAGTAACAGCATTAGAATAAACAGTAATATCATTTTCAGACACGGACAGGACATCACATTCTACCTGCTCTTTCTTTTTGAAGTTATTGGGGTTGGCCTCGACCTGAGCTGGGATAGTGGTTCTGGTGGCGGTCAGGTCGTCGAGCCTATTGGTCATATCCGCTAGCCCTTTGACGAGTTGGGCCGGACAATCCATGGTAGGGTTCACATGGGGTACCCGGGTACCTCAGTGGGTTCAGCGTGCAGACCACGCTGTTGCTGCACGTTTGACTGCTGAGGTTGCTGCTGGTGGTGTTGTGGTGGTGCAGGAAGTTGAAGTTATTGATAAGAGTGGGGAGGATACTGTTGAAACTGCTGAAATGGAGCAGCCGCATACTGATGAAACGGCTGTGGATGGCGGTATTGCGGATGCCGGTATGGCTCTGCCTCCATTGATTTGCGTACTGGGGAGACTGATGATACTGCTGAGGTGGTTGAGAGGACTGTCCAAAGCGACCACCATGAGGTTGGTGGTATTGCCGGTTGGCAAGTGGCTGACCCTGAGGTTGTCCCAAAGGACGGGTCGGCTGTGCATCGTTACTCCATACCCCGTTCACTTCCTGAATCAGGGGTGGTGGTGGGAAGACTGGATCGGATCCGGAAATAAACTCTGGTTGGTACACAACCATCTGCTGCTGCGGCTGGCCCTGATCGGGCGCCTGCACGTAGTACACGTGCTGGACTGCCGGTGGCTGCTGGCTCGGCTGAGGCTGATGCTGCGGTTGTTGGTCGTCTTTCTTCTCAGCTGAAGCTTTTGATGGTGCTGCCGGTTGAACAGAGTTGATGGTGCCCACCAACAGTTCAAGATGCTTGGTGATCTGATCAAGCTTGTCAAGATTTTGGGTCCTCTTCTCGATCACAGCGAGTTTGTCGAGATCCTGTGATCGCTTCTCAATGATATCCACTTTAGAGAGATGGCCCCCGATGATACTGAGGTTGGAGCTCTCATCTCTCTTTCCCTCACAGAACGCTGCCATGTGTACTTGTTTCTGGAGAATCTGGGGCTGCTTCTGGTATGCTTTTGATGAAGAGAGGGCGGCCTCTCCTTCGGCCATTTCTTCAAATATCTACCAGACCACATCTTCATCCTTGTTGAAGTGCGAACCCCCACATGCTGCGTCAACAAGCCTTTGGCTCTCGATGTTCAGTCCCCCAAGAAGTGTTGGACCAAACTGGTCTTCAGGATTTCATGATGGGGACATTTTTCCTACAGATCAGTGAATCTCTCCCATGCTTCGTGTACGGACTCATGGGCTCCTTGGGAGAAATTGCTGATTCGGGCTCGCATCTGGTTGAGCCAACCGAGAGGGTAAAATTTATGCAGGAAAGCTGACTTCAGCTCCTCCCAGGTCGTCACAACCTTCCCCAGATGGTTGACCCAATAGAGGGCCTTGTCCTGTAAGCTGAATGGGAATGCCATCATTTTGACAATGTCCAAAGGGACATTGGGATAGTGAGTGGTGCGACAAATGCGTGAGAACTGCTGCAGGTGGATGTACGGCTCTTCACTAGTGTTTCCATGGAATGCTGGAAGAAGAGCAAGGAACTGGGGTTTCAGCTCAAAGTGAGCGTGTACCGGTGGAATGAGGATCCACTCGGTCATCTGGCTGTCTCCCGGATTGTACGTCTCTTTTAGTGTAGGCTTGGGTGGCGGTTGTTCTGGTTCGTCATCGTCATGTGGACCACCACCCCCTCCTCCACCTCCGCCTCTGCCTCCGCCTCCTCCTCCCTCGGCTCGGTTCATCACATCGTTCAACATATCCTGAAAAGCTGTCGGTGCTAGGGCCTGCTCAGTCAGCTGCTGTTGGATGGTCTGGATAGACGCCAACAGTTGTGCATTAACCTGATTCTGGTCTGGCCTCTGTCCTTCTGGTTGTGGTGGCTGCTGACCCTTGCCCTTTCCTTAGGGATCTATATCAGGGTTTGAGTCTGACGAAATGAACTCCGGAGTAGTCTCCAGGGCTTGATCTGTCTTCTATCTACATAATGAGATAGTCTACATCAGACCACTTGCAATATTGTTCAGCTGTCATGATGAAGCTGGAATTCAAGTCAACCCCATCATTTTGTGAACGGAAAAGGATGTAGACTGTAATCGGCTTCCATTCACAACGGCGAAGGCGGGACAAAAGTGATCCCAGTTTATTGGGTGGCCAAGAGAAAGGCAGAAAACGAGGAATCTGGAGATCGATCTGCAAAGTCCGGATCGGGTTCTCAGGAATCGCCTCGAATTTATTGGCGGAGTTGAGTCCATGGAATCGATGTGGGTGTCGGCGGGGTCCCGACGGAAACCATCCATGGATCAACTTCGCAAAACGCAAGAGAGGATCGGATGTTGGAAGAAGGATACGATGGTCAACGAGGAATAAAAAGGAGTGCAAAATAGTAGAAAGGCTCGGCTGAGCGGGGTGGTCAAAAGAGAATGACACAACAAAATTTGTGCAAAGGTGCGGGACTCGATCTTTGAACCTTAATCTAGATCCATACAAACGCAATAAAAAATTGGGTTCACCAACGCACGCCATGTGAAGCCGTAAAGGTTTGGCTATTTATTATCTTTTCAATTTTAGCATTGTTATTTCAGGCACATCTTTTAACAAGTCCTTAGCACGCTAACCCTATAGGAGAGAGAGTACTGCCAGAAAAGAATCCCGTACTTGTCCTCCTCCTTTGTATCTTGTAGTCAGTACTTTTTGAGGTCCTTGTAACCCTTCATGGATTCCTACTCAGCCAAAGAAAAGAGAGAGGAAGCCGATAGGCGAAACCGATACTTCGATTCTCGCTCGCAACGGAATCACCTGTGAGCGTGCAAGAACCTACTCGGATGTAAACCGATGAGACAGACACCCCCGTGAAGGCGTGGCCTATGCTCAGTACTTCAGACCATGTCGATGTTCCACACAAGGCGGGAACACAATCGTTGACGAGGCCCTACTCGGTCACGTACGATAGAAGCGCCATTACTTCGGAGATCCAGACGATACACAAGGCAGTTGCAGACTGGGATTTGGGCTCTATTCCTTATGGGACGTGCCTCGCTCACGGAGTAGGGTTTTGGTCCCCCTCCAAAGGTACTTGAAAACAATGAGGGCTTTATGAACCCGGTACAATGATAGTCCATTACGGATTTTAATTAAGGTCAAAGTTTATTTAGCAGTCCCCTTGTTATAGTTTTTTTTTGGATTTTCACTTTTTTTGAGTCTGTCTTCATACCAGCGGCCTAATGTTGTTGTAAATTTTCATTTAAGTCCTAGGTGCTCAAAATCAGAGGGAGATAGCGGAAAAGCCGTGCAAATGGTTCCATGATGGAAATCTCACCATTGAACCGAATGATGCATGCTGAGTTAGAAGACTTACAGTGCATCCCGGCTCTCTCCATGTGGTATGCAAAACAGAATTTTTAAACCTATCTACATGTCGGTATGCAAGGCATAAAATCACCCTAAACATTAGCTGCTATTAGCGTGAAGAATCATAAGTTGCTCATTCATCTTTAGCCTAAAAAGTCCGGTCTTGGCTCACCCCTCCTCTACTCAACACACTTGAGTTAGGAGATAGCGCTTTATGGGGCTTGCTGCGGCACAAGGGCTAAGTGACAAATGAACGACTTGTTTAAGTTTGACTAGATCCATACGAAGTATACTATAGGAACATGCATTCTTATTAATGTTTGGACCTAGCTACCGAGTCAAGCAACCTATATCTAGGGGCTCCAAGCACACAAAACAAAGTAAAATAAAGGCGGAAAGCTCAAAACTTCGGAAAACAAAGAAAAGAACGCGATGGAAAACTCAAAAAACCGCGATTAGGCCCCCAGGTGAACAATCACCCGGGCACTGGACCTCATTGTGAAGAGTAGAGTCCTGTTAATTATTACATGCCAAAATATCTCTCTCTCACATAAAATGACAAAAGATTTTTTTGGTGTGCTAAATCCTTCATCCTGCTCCTCTAATGCCCTCTCCAACTGGTCAAGTAGAGAAGACCAGTTACCTCCACCCTTGGCTGCATCAGCTTCCTAGGAAGCTGTCCTCACGTGGCGGTCCCTCGCATCAAAGTCACAAGACAAAAAAATGTTAGCACAGTGATTTTATTAAAAACAAGAGCAATTGACATATATATACAATAATTGAAAAGAAACATATATGCACAGAATTTGACTTGGAATACAATAATAAACGAGAAAGGCAATGCTCATTGCTTCCCCGGCAATGGTGCCATCTGATAACGTGGAATTTTGCGAGGGTCAAAATGTAGTGTCGCTGAGGCGACCGCTCACAAAACACCCGTTGATCAGCAATTAACCCACAATAATAATCAAAAAATCAAAATAAAAAATGTGGAGTTAAAATTTATTATAACTTTACATGCAAATGTGTATAGGTGTAAGCATGAGTAGAGGTCGAACACTGGGAAGCAAAATGGGTGTCTACAAGTGTCTATATACATCCTAGTCATTTCAAAATAATGTATTTCCTTGTGGGTTTTAGAATTATATTATTATTATATTTTTTATATTTTTTATTTATATATTTTTTTATGTTTCTTTTATTTTTAATTTACTGATTTTGTATTTTCTTTTTGTATTTTTGTATTTTTATATTTTTTCATTATAGCATATATATTATATAAGAGAAAATAAGATTAAGTATTTATAAAATTAAGTAAAAGAGTTCAAAAATCAGAAAATAAAGTGTTTTTGACTTTTTCAAGTTTTTCTAATGTTTTTGTGATTTTTCTATATTTTTCCGAATATTTTTGATATTTTTCAAAAATAAAATAATAGAAAAAGGGACTTAAGCTACTGGACATAATTGAAATGAGGTTTAAAAATAGAAAATGATATCCAAAAATCCTTAAATCAATTTTAAATTATAGATAATAAAAGAAGGAAACTATGAAAACTTAATTGTATTTTTAGGATTTTTCTAGGATTTTTTTGATTTTTATGAAGTTTTTAAGGGTTTTCTTATTTTTAAGGTTTTTGTTTTGAATTTTTTTAGTGATTTTTGGACTGACATTAAAGTAGGATAAAAGACATAGTAGGTGATTTTTTTGGAATTTTTCTAGATGTTTTACTATTTTTTTGGTATTTTCTAAGCTAGACAGTAGCTAAAATGCATGTTTTTGATTTTTAATAAATAATAAAATGCAACAAAATGCAATGCAAAAATATGGCATGATAATATGATGCAACAGAAGCTTAAATAAATTTTTATGGAATTTTTGGTGATTTAAATATGCATGCAATAATTAGAGAGAACAAAAAAAATTATAAGCCTGGCTGGGGCATTTTTGCAAATAAAAATAACTACAGGGCACATAGTGCAAAAACGCCACAAATATAACACGTGGTCTGCAATTTTAAGGACTAAAATGAAATACAAAACCCGCCAGGGACCCCCACGCAAAATGACCACCACATAGGACTACATGTGACCCGCACCCACATGGACCAAAATGTAATATCAATAAGGTTTAGGGTCTTGGTTGCAATTTTTCACAAAAATAATACACTTGAAATTTTATTTTATGGACTGAAGATATATTTACAAACTCACAGGGTGTCTTGTGTAATTTGACCACCTCACGTGGGACAACACGTGAAGTGACGTGGACTGGTCCTAATTGTAATATGAAAAACATATAAGGTGATACATGCAAAATGTCCACAATAAAATGAACGTCGACTTTTATTTACAGGACTAAGCAATAAATACAAAAACACTGGGGTTAAATAAGAAATTTACCCCTTATTTAGGCGCTAACGGATGGCGATGAAGATTCCACTTGACACGTGTCGCGCATCCATCGGCTGATACCGTTTCGCAGATGAAGGCTTGAGATTAGATCCTCCTCGCTGATCGGACGGTGATGGCGACGCTTCATCTGACGGCTCTGATGGAATCTAGGGCGTCCCTCCTGATCAGACGACGATGAAGTGGTCTGGAAGAACAGGGGAAGAACTCGCGCCAGGCGAGCTTCGATCTTGGAGCGTGGGCTCCTCCGGGCTTCTCCCTCGCGATTGAGGTGTTCTGGTCGTAGCTGGAGGCGTCCCGCATCTGCTGGTGGTCTTGGCATGGCGCCTGGAGGTCCAAGGAAGTCAGACGAGGTCGATGAAGGTCGGGACCGCCAGGAGCCTCTTCCTGGATCAAATCGAGTCCCAAGGGGCTCGGTTCTTTGTGGTATCTGCACAGGAAGAACCAGGGGACCGAGGGCTAACTCCTCGACCCTGGGTTTTGAAGCTTGGCTGCAAGATGAAGTGAAGCAGAGGAGCTCCGACGAACGGCGGAGGAGCTCCGACGAACGGCGGAGGTGGAGCTCCGATTCGCAAGGACAGAGGGTCCTCGGTTGAACAAATGGGATCGAGAGATGGAGAAGATGATGGGGAACGAAATGGGGTGTATATGGGCGTTAGAACTGGTCGGAAACAGCGTGAAGAAATCGCCGGAGCGGAGCTCCGACGAACTTCGATTTGGCTAAATTACGCTACGCTACTGATCTAAAGACTAAACTAAGGACAGAATTGAAATGATGGAATCGAAAACTACCTAAAGAACATAAAAGGCACAACTCTTATACCTGGGGGCCTCCAGGGAGCAGGACGGACGCCAGAGCTCCGCCGCGACAAAATTACCCCTCCTCCGGCCGATGCAAGCTGCTGGATCTCTCCTCCTATCACAAGGATGCTTCCAGGAAGCAAATCAAGGCCTTTGGGTGGATTAAAATTGGTCAAATTTGAGGAGGGGGGTGGAGCTTCTTATTTATAAACATGGGAATGCACCCTTATTGACCGGCGTTTATTGAGTAATCCATTGAGCATCATGTTGTTATAAGATATTGATGATACGAAAGATCACCAAGACACGGGTGAAGGAAAATAGATCAAAGGTCGTTGCGACCCGGATCTCGGAAGTCAATCGGTCAATCAATAAAATGAAGAGCAGACCACCAAAATAGAATAAAAATCAAATAAAAATAATAGCGGTCCTGGCTATTGGATTAGCCTGGTATAGCGACCAGGGTCGGACTCAGGGAGCACGTGATGGCCTTTCGGCCTACGAAGTAGTCTAAATAAAATAAAATAAAATAAAATAAAATAAAATAAAGGTATTTTTGGTGGATTTTTAATCTTTTTATATTTTTTTGGATTTTTTAATGAATTAAGAAAATAAGAAAGCAATTAAACAAGCAACTTGGGTGAATTACTTAACTACTCAAAAATCATCCAAAAATTCAAACAAAAATGTTTTTATGTTTTTATAGTTTTTACTGTTTTTGGTTAATTTTTGGTATTATTCTGATTTTTAGGGAATTTTATAAAAATCAAACAAGGAAGAAAAACTAAGGTACTGTCCAGTCAGACTTGGAGGGCCAATTTAAAATGTAAAATGACCCTGTCAAGGTCTGAAGTAATTTTCCTGTATAGATCAAAACACAAGGAAAATATGGCCACTAGAATTATTAATTTTTATTTTTCTTTTAGTTGTTAGAATTTTTATGGGTTTTTAGGGATTTTGTGATTTTTATGAGTTTTATAAATCCAAAAATGACCAAAATTGGTCAGAAAATCAAACAAGGCAAAACAAACACTATATAATTTTTTTGTAATTTTTTAGAGGTGTTTTAATATTTGTTTTGTGATTTTTAAAGCTAGACAGTAAAGAAAAAGTCTGTTTTTGAATTTTTAAAAATAATAAATGAAATAAAAACTGTCTCCAAAAATTATAGAAAATTTTACACCATAGCAGGAGCCATGTGTCCAATTTTCATTAAATTTGGAGTTAATTTGCTATTTTATTAAAAATAAAAACAAGGGTACAATGCATAGGGACCTGTGCGCAAATAGAACAAGTTCCAGAGGGTCCGGTGCAATTTCTCCACGAAATCACGTGCGAGGCGCGTGACCTGGGCACTCAGGGACCTATTTGCAAGAAAACTAAAGTCCCTAGACTATTTAGTAACAAGTACTAAAAGTCTAGGGGCTTCAATGTAAATTACCCACTATATCAAGCACATGCGCAAATAAAACATTCACAGGGGTATTTATGCAAATACTAAAAAGTTAATTTCATTCATTAACACCCTGAAACATAAAGGTCATACATGCAATTAACCCACAAAAGCACGTGTCGACGCACGTGCCCCACTACAAACAGGGGTATAAAAGTGAATACCAGAAACGACAGGGTCCTCTATGCAAATTACCACACGCAAATAAAATGTCAAATATTTACAGGACTACAAATTAACACTTAAAAATCTAAGGGCCTAAGAAATGTTTACCCTTTATTAAGTCGAGGGCCGGATGCTCGCCACGTGGAAATCCAACGGTAGAGAAGAGGCACGGCTAAGCACTGGGGTCCTCGGCTCGGATCGAACGGCAGGGGCCTCGCCATGTGGAAGATCGGACGGATGAGAAGCGAAGTGGCTAACCCTCGACGATCGGATGGTTCTGATGATCGAACGGCTGGTGTGGCTCCTCTAATGGACGTTTGGGATCTGATCTGGAGCTGGAGGAGGATCGAACGGCAGGGGAGGATGCTCGAAGAACTGGACTCCGGCGAGGTTCGCCGGGCTCGTGTACGTGCTGGAGACCTCCTCGGACGCTGCTGAAGATCGGAGAAGCTGCGCCTTGGCCTCCCGCGTCGAATGGTACCCTCCGATGGTGGCGAGGAGCTCTGGAGAGCTCCGGCGGCACTGGCGGAGGTCAAGCTGCTGCACCAGATGGTCGACACCCTCAGATGGGCTCGGATGAACCTGAAAAGCACGACAACAGACTCGCAGGTCGAGGGCAAAGTGCCTCGACCCTGTAAGCGGAGGTGAAGGTGAACGGTGCGGCAGGGCGCGTAGGGGCTCCGGCGAAGCGACGGCGAAGGAGCCCGATACCCAGTTTCCTTTGCGAACTGGGTGAATGAGTGGGCGGAGAAGGTGCGCAGGGAACGACGGAGATGATGGGTGACTCCGATGGTCGAAACGAAGGTGAGGGTGGTCGGAATCAAAGCTGAACGACGACGGGTCGATTTGGGGGAAACTGAAAATTTGAGAAATAGGGAAAGAGAAGAGGCTCCTACTGGACGCTGTCGACTGTGGAGGAGCTGGGGGTGCTCCAGGTCCTTGCCTCAAGGGCTGTCGGTGCCCGAGGCTCGAGCGTCACCTCCAGGCGGCGCACGACGGCGCGTAGCTGCCGGATCGATGGTCTACACGCTCCCTCCTCGCTGCAACACCACTGGAAGCGAGCTGTCACTCTCGCGGAGGCGATGGAGGTCCTTGGGTGGAGAACGGATGAGCCAAAGATGCGTGAAATGGGAGGCGGAGCTCGACTTATATGCGAGTGCAGGTCCGAGAAGAGGAGGTCGGGAAGGGTTCCACGAAGCGCGGATCCCCACGCGGATGATCGGGCGAGAATCTCGGATGCACAAGGAAGAAGAAGTGCCCGGGGTTTGTGGGTATGGGCGTCGGATCGAGCGTAGAGAAATTCAAGAAGTCGGGTCGCGGGCTCTGATCCGGGGCTCGGTGGTCCTGGGGGGGGGGGTTGACCGGGGGGTCAACGTCCCCGTGGACCAATTGGAGCAGGCCACGTCATAATTATTTGTAAATTAAAAATAAAGTACTAAATGGCTGAATTATTAAAAACTCAAAACATGAAAAATGTTTGTTTTTAATTTTTTTTCTATTTTTTATGATTTTTAATTAATTTTTCAAAATAAAAATAAGGTATTTACACTATAGTGTTATATATAGGTATATATACAATATGGCTTTTAATTTTTGATTTTTAATTAATTATTTTTATGCATTTTTAATTCCCATTTTATATTTTATTTATTTATAGCATAAAATTAGGAATAAAAAGGTATTTTTATTTTATTTTTATTATTTATATACAAGGATTAAATAAATAGATATATACATCTATATACATGGTATATGTACAAAATTCTTTTTGGTTTTTAATTTTGTTCTTTTTATTTTATTTTTGTTTTTGTAGTTTTTATTTTATTTATTTACAACATAAAAGATAGAATATATACAAATTTTTAGGGATTTTAATTTATTTATTTATAAGGCTAAATAAATAGATAGGTGTTCTATGTACAAGGTGAATATATACAAGTGAATATTTTTATTTTCTTTTTATTTTTTCTATTTTTATTTGGATTTTATATTTATAAATATATACAAATATATATAAAAGCCCATTTTATTCTATTTTTGGAGGAAAATATTTTTGTAATATTTACAGGTATATTTACACACATGAGCCCCTATCTCTCTCTACTTTGGCTTTTATGCGGCCAGTCCCATGCTGAGCCCTCCCTTGGGATTAGGTTGCTCAATATTTATTCTAAATATTTCCCTCTTTTTCTTTTGATTCTTTATTCTTTTATTTTTGCACAAAAACATGCTAATTATTAGTTTTCACACAATGCATGCCTTTTGTTAATTATTTGTATTTACACATATCTACATGTATTTGCAAAGGTTTTTGTAGCTAAAATATAAGAATAAAGAGTGATGAATGAGTATTCATCACCCCCCTATACTTAACTTTGCTAGTCCCTTAGCAAACACTTATTTGAAAAAGAAGTGAAAAAGAGAAAGAAAAAGAAAAAGAGGAGAATGTACAAGGATCAAGGTTGATTATTAAACTTGCCTTCATTAAATTGAGTTATGGAGCTCGATCAGATCTTTAGATTATTAATGTGTCGGAACCTTATTTGGATTTAAGTTTAAAACTCAACAACCTCTAAGTTCCACCAATCTATAATCAAGACTCCTCAATAATCCAGATCAGAACAAGTCATCAAACACAAACCCTGAAGACCATGAGTCTTTCGTTGTACTGTGAATGTGAAGTATAAGCTCTCCACCTCAGAAATGGCAACTTGACAACCCTCCCCAACAAGGTAACTCTATGACCCCAATCTGGCCACTCTTTCCTCGAGGAGCGGGGTATTCCCTTCTAAGTTCAAGTGCAACCGGCTCAAGAAGAGGGGGAAGAAGAGAATGGACCATGGCCAGTGTAGCCATGTATCCTTGGGAGCTCAACCAGTGTAGCCAAGTCTCCCTGCTGCAAGCTACATAAGGTGGGACATGAATCTCAAGCTTTGTTTATTTGCACTATATACATACTCCGGTGGGATTATCATTTTCTCTCAGACCCACCACTTTTTTGGAGTTATTTTCTTTTTGCATTTTTTTCAAGTGCATCTATACAACATATACATGTGCAGCATATATACAAGGAGTTTTTCCTCTTGAGCCAGTAGACTATCCCTCTTTTGAAGCATTATTGCAACCCACAACTCCCGTCGTTAGATCTCATGGCAACCAGACCAAGTTGAGACGCACTTCCTTCACTAATAGAAGAAGAGAGGTTCCGCCTAGAAGTACTACCCTCATATGCTACCCCAAGTCAAGGAAGACTGCCTCCTCACCACCTCATCCGTAGAGAGCTCGGTGCAAGTGTTGTGTCCAAGTAAAGCCATTGTCCATATGAGTCATGTGTGTGTTGTTAAGTGCTCTACTTAGGCTCATTGAGATGACATGTGATCATAGCCTAGTGGACTCAAAGAATTAAGTCACCGTGGACCTGAAAAGCCTTAACCCTAAGCCCTATAAGGTTCCTCTTAGAAATTAGGTGGATTAAGATCTTAATCAAGCTCCATTTCCCAATTTAATTCCAGGCTAGTTTAAATGTCAACTATCACCCGAAAAACTATATACATATATACAAAGATGCTATTTACACAATATTTACAAACATGCAAAATTTTTGAAAATGTTTTGAAATCATGAATGGATGAATGCATGAATGCATGTTTTGCAAAAGTATTTACATACATTTACACAAGATTTTTGCAAACTTTTGATTTTCAAAACATTTTGGAAAAATTTTGTTACTATATACATAATTTTGATATGAAAATATTTACACAACTTTATACAAAAGATTTTGGAAACCATTTTTACAAAAATAATTTGTACACTAGCTATGTATGTGCAATAAAAAGAATGTTTATTTACAGGATTTTGTTTTTTTAATTTTTGTGATTTTTGGGTTTTTAGCCAATTTATTTATTAACACACTCACACAAAGTACGAGTTATGGCTAAAGTATATATGGAATATATACACCCCCCCATACTTAGCTCGAACGATGTTCTCAGAGTCAAGAGCGATGAAGAAGACATAATTCGTGCTTAGTATGGGGAAGTGAAAAGGAAGGCTATATACAAAGACGAATGAATGAATAGAAAATCAAAAGGATCTCGGCCTTCCCCCTATACTTAGGATCAAATAATCCTAAGTATAGCAGGCTGTACACAATGGGAAAATCGAGTGGAGAATGTACAGGGTCTACCCCCCTATACTTAGGGTAAAATATCCTTAAGTATAGGCAACAAAACAGGGATAGAAACGAATCAAAAGAAAACTCAAGAGTCCAACATCCCCCCTATACTTAGGTAAAGTACACCCTAAGTATAGCATAATCAAAAGATAAAGAAAGGGATGTGAGACTAAAGAATAGAATGATATGGACATCTGGATCTATACAGGTCGGCAGAACAATGATAATCAGGCGTGAGATGCAATAGATGTGAGTCAAGAGACCACATCTCACGCAAAATGAATAGGGGCAACATCTACGACCCGCGGCTCATGATCTAGAAATGGCTTGAGCCGCTGGCCGTTCACTCGAAAGGTACTCTCAGAAGACAACCTCGGATATGTCCAATGCTACCGTTGTCGTGTACCTTTCTCACCAAGTAAGGTCCCTTCCATTTGCTCTGTAGCTTCCCTGGAAATAGACGAAGCCTAGCATCAAACAACCATACTCTCTGTCCAGGCTCAAAATGTTTGTGGCTGATGTGAGAATCATGCCACTCCTTCACTCTCTCCTTGTAATGTAGGCTGTTTGAGAAGGCTGTATCTCTAAGCTCCTCCAAGGTTGCTAACTCTGCCCTCCTCTGGTCTCCTACACTTCTGGATCAACAAGTATCTCAGTAACTGCCCAAAGTGACCTGTGTCTCAGCTCACAGGTAAATGGCACGGCTTGCCATATAACGAGGCGAAAGGGAGATGTGCCAAATGGTGTCTTGAAAGACATCCTATATGCCCACAAGAGCGAGTCCAAAAGCTGTGACCAATCTTTTCGGTCAGGGCGGACGACTTTCTGCAAAATAGTCTTGATCTCCCTGTTCGACACCTCGGCTAGACCATTCGTCTGTGGATGGTAAGGAGTAGCAACTCGATGGTCTATGCCGAACTCGCTAGCAAGGGCCTTCACCTGGTCGTTGATGAAATGAGACCCCCCATCTGAAATCAATACTCGAGGTACCCCGAACCGCGTGATGATGTGCTTCCTCAAAAATCTACAAACTATCTTGGCATCAGCGGCTCGGGTGGGGATGGCCTCCACCCAACGACTCACATAATCAACGACCAACAGAATGTACTCAAATCCCTGATTCTTAGGGAATGGACCCATGAAATCGATGCCCCATGCGTCAAAAACCTCACAGAAGTGGAATGGGCTGCATCTGCATCATGTCATGCTGTTTACAAGTGCCCATCCTCTGACAGTCAGTACACCTCTTCACGAACTCATCAGAGTCCTTGAAGAGGGTAGGCCACCACAAGCCGGATTGGAGCACTTTCTGCGCCGTTCTCCTCCCAGAATGATGTCCTCCTGCCTCAAGCTTGTGGCAGTAAGTGAGGATGCTATGGTGCTCCTCCTGAGGAATGCACCTATGCTAGACGCTATCCCCTCCTTCGTGGTAAAGGATGGGATCCTCCCAGTGGTAGGACTTGGCCTTCGCAAGGAAGGTCTCAAGCCTCTTCCTAGGCCAATCTTGTGGGACTTTCTTAGCAACAAGAAAGTTCACAATATCAGCATACCACGGGAGTGAGGCGATAGCAAGGATCGCCTCATCTGGGAAGGTCTCACAAATGGGATCAATCTGCTCAGAATCCTCAGGCTGCTCTAAACGGGAGAGATGATCCGCCACCACATTCTTGACTCTAGGCTTATCCTTGATCTCATTGTCGAACTCCTGGAGTAGAAGGATCCATCTAGTCAGTCTGGCCTTGGCATCCTTCTTTGCCATGAGGTACCTGATGGCAGTGTGATCAGTAAACAGGGTCACTCTAGATCCAATAATGTACGATCTGAACTTATCTAGGGCGAATACTACGGCTAGCATCTCCTTCTCTGTGACTGTGTAGTTCCTCCTGGGCAGAATCCAATGCGCGGCTAGCGTAATGTATAGCAAATGGGACTCCATCCCTCCTCTGTCCCAGCACGGCCCCTACGGCAAAATCGGAGGCATCCGTCATGATCTCGAATGGGAGAGACCAATCAGGCAGCTGGAGAACAGGAGCCTCAATAACACACTACTTGAGAGTCTCAAGGACGAAAGACACCTGTCATCGACAAGGAAATCGGTGTCTTTCGTCAGCAGGTCAGTCAACGGCCGGGCAATCCTACTGAAATCATGAATGAATCGTCGGTAGAAACCGACGTGCCCCAGGAATGACCGTAACTGCCGCAAATTGGACAACGGTGCGAGTTTCCTAATGACATCTACCTTGGCCGGATCAACCTCCATGCCCCTGTTGGAGATGATATGGCCAAGCACCGTCCCTTGAGTCACCATGAAGTGACTCTTCTCCCCAAGATAGCACAAGGTGGACCTCTATACATCACTGAAGTACTCGGTCTAGGCAGTCAAGACAAGAGTCGAACCCATCACCGTAGACCGAGAAATCATCCATGAAGACCTCCAAGCACTCCCCTACCATGTCCGAAAAGATCGGTAGCATGCATCTCTGAAAGGTCGCAGGGGCATTGCATAGCCCAAATGGCATGCGTCGAAAGGCGTATGTGCCGAAGGGACAGGTAAAGGTGGTCTTGTCCTGGTCCTCGGGAGCGATGGCCACCTACTTGTAGCCCGAGTACCCATCAGAAAATAGTAGTGGCTCTTCCTGCCAGTCTCTCAATGATCTGATCAATAAAGGACATGGAGAAATGATCCTTCTTGGTGGCCTGGTTGAGTCTCCTGTAGTCAACGCAGACCCGCCAAGAAGTGGGTACTCGTGTAGCAATCTCCTCTCTAGACTCGCTAATCACTGTAGTGATGCCCGTCTTCTTGGGCACCACATGCAAAGGGCTGATCCACTTGGAGTCGGAGATGGGGTAGATAAAATCGGCGCTCCACCATTCAAAATCTCCTTCATGACAACCCCTCTCAGATTCGGGTTCAGCCGCCGCTGGAACTCACGCGACGGCTTCGCCTCATCCTCGAGATAGATATGGTGGGAGCACAGGGCTGGACTTATCCCCTGGAGATCTGCTACGCTCCATCCGATTGCCTTGCGGTTCTTTTTCAAGAACCCCCATCAGACGGGATTCTTGCTCA